>JAWNMK010000121.1:3970000-4570000 GCA_035044105.1 Drosophila nr. perissopoda 5 BK-2023a
CAGGCGCTTGCTAATCTTGTCCAGCACAAACTCCTGAATGATCGCATGCATAATGATGCAGGTGAGCGTATAGAAGAATATCGCACAATAATCCTTAATGCCGGCCACATACGTATACGGCTTGCCATAAGGCTGCTCGCGACTTGCCTCCACGCCGCTCACATTGTGATGCAGCGAAATGAATGCGCTGGCAAACGATGCCGTCGACTCGTTCATTAGGCCAACAACAAAGACCATTGCCACACAGGAGATGATGTCCGCATGATTTTGGATGACAAACTCATGGCTCAATATCGGTGGATTCTTGTTGGCTGGCTTTCGTCCGATTCCCGGTTTGATGGCCATGTTGATTGTTCGTTTATTGCTGCAGTTGTTAAAGTGTAATAGTTTAGTTTAGTTTTAGTTTTGCTCCCTTGCTCTCGCTGCCTCTTACGCTTTGTGTGTGCGTGGCGCTTGCAACGTCAGCAGCAGTAGCAGCTGACAGTCTGAGGCGGTTTTATGGCCATGTGCATGCTGTGTTGCCTCTGCCAATTGGCTTGAGGAATCAGTGCAACAGCAGCACACACACACACAGAAGCATGCACTACAAATTTGCCTTGTTGGCACAAACAGGCACACAAACACACCAACACACACACAGCGTAGAGAGAGCGCACGCAAGCAATTTCTTTTCTTTTTTTTTTTGCTTTTTAATCGTTTTTTTTTGTTGTTGTTGCTTACAGGATTGAGATTTGTGGCTGCAACTTGCTGACGTAGGCGTCGTCCAGTTATGTCTTCTGTGTGTATTTTGTGATTGTCCTCTTTATTTATTATTATTATTATTATTATTTACTTATTTATTTATTATTATTATTACTTTTCTTTATTTTTTCCAGTGCGCCTGTGTTGCAGCCGCCTCTGCTGCCTGCCTGCCTCTGGCTTTTTTTTGGATTAGCTGCTGCTGCTCACCTGTGCGTGCGTGAGTGAGTGAGTAGTAGTGACTGACTGACTGACTGACTGACTGAATGAAATGTGTGGCTACTTTTCACCAACAGCGCTCTGCGAATGCCAAGGCGGCCTGCCAACTACGGAGCCAAGTAACAACACCAACAACACTAACAACAACAACAACAGCGTTGCTGCCAGCAGCCGCAACAGTCAACAAAAAAAATAATAAAAAAAAAAAACTGCCACGCAAACGACTCTTGGCTCCAACGTCGCGTTGTTGCTGTTGTTGTGTTTGCTGCTGCTGCTGCTGGTTCACTACCACTTGTTCACGTTGTTTGTTTATTGCCTGCTCGCTTGCACTCGCACAAGTAAGCGTTAGCGTATTGCCGGCTAAAGTCAAGCGCTCTCGTTTTCACACAGAGCCCAGAGCGCCACACAATATTATGTTGGGGGGGCGCCCACTCGTTTGGCCACGATGTCCGTTTTCATTTTCGTTTTGCTTCGTGTGCCACCCGACCGTGACGTGTAATTTGTTGTCTGTTTCTCTGTTATCGATATCCGCAATACGCGTCATCAGTGGTTTTACAACTCTGCTTTTGCTTGCAATAGCCACAAGGAAATAAGGTCACATAACATTTGACGTCACGTATTCACAAAAGTTTTCTTATCGCATCGCATCTTATCTTTCTCATATATTTCGGCAGAAGTATTTTTTTTGCCGCAAAATAAGAATAATTGTTGAGTTTGCAGATAACTTTAAAAATAAATTTTTCAGATCAAGCCATTCACAATTTAATGTTGACGTCATGCGCAAGGCAAGGGCATACCAAATGCTTGCACACAGAGTTGCCTTGCTCTGAAACGTCTTGACATTCACATTGTTGCGCGCACATTATACACTGCTTGAACATAGCGCTTTATATTTAAATACACCGCCTCAAGCCTTTCGACCGAATACTTGCACGCAGAGTTGCGTCGCTCTTAAACGTCTTGACCATTCACATTGTTGCGCGCACATTATACACTGCTTGAATGTTCCGCTTTATATTTAAATACACGTCTGTAAGATTATTTCCGTGTATGCACTAACTTTTAATGTTTTTTCTTCAAATTTATAGCTATGGTTATTAAATATTTACATTAAATCTAAATAAAACTGTATTCACATACACCCTAATGTCAATCATGACTTATTTTATTAATACATTCATATTAATGTGTAGCCCTTCATTCCACAGTGATTTTTATTTTAATTTCGGAAGCATAATTCTAATGATCTCAATAGAATGTATATGATATAGCTCCCTTAGGAAAAATCGTTCAGCTATTTTAACTTAAGCCAGTTTTTTTTTTCATTTTAAGCTTCAATCGATTTGGGTAACTTTTGAAATATCCAAAATATATAAATAAGAATCTAACGTTCCGAAACGTAAGCTCAATAATATGTATTAAATCATCTATTTATCACAATTTAATTTACGATTTGTGTACATGATTTAGAGCTGCGGAAAACATTTGCTAATTGTATGAAGTAAAGGTTTTTGAGAGATGGTAATTAAATGGCAATTGTTTACTCACGTTTCGGTTTCGCTTGCGCACGGAGGATACAATGGTGCGCTTGTTGCGTGCCACCAAGCAGACCGTTATAATTAAAATCATGCCAATAAGTGCGAATCCAAGTAGAGCGGGCAACAACACGCTATCCTCAGCCTTGTAGCCCTGCCAGAGAAAGAGAGTGGAGATAGAATATGGAATATGGAACAGCGGCCCTACTAATCCAAGGTCCAACCATAAAAGGGGAGCCTCTCGAAACTTACCGACCACGGGCCATATGCGGATGGAATATAAGCCCAGCGTGTGCTCATCCAAGCATTGTTGTTGTTGTTGTTATTGTTGCTCTGAGCGTCATTTGTGTTATTTAATTGTTGTGGCTGTTGTGGCTGCTGCTGTTGTTGTTGTTGTTGCTGTTGTGTGCTCTGCGTTCTGGCCAGCACGGGCGGCATTATTGGCTTCTTGGCTGTGGACTTGAGCAGCGGTACTTGTATAATGCGCGTGGTTATCGTTCCACCTAAACGATTGCTCAGCGGTGGTGCAGTTGAAATTATCGGCAGCTGCTCAGTAGTTGCTGTCGTTGTTGCTGCTGGAGGAGTAGCTGTTGTTGTGATAGTTGTTGTTGTCGTAGGTTGTGTGGTTGATGTTGTGGTTGTTGTTTTGCTAGCTGAAATAGTTTTATTGAGCTTCAGTATAAACTGCTCGACGCCATTGCGATTAACAATCTGCACAGTTTTGCCAACAGCATCCACTGGAGTTGTTGTTGTTGTTGGTGGTACTGGTGGTGGTGGTGGTGGTGCAATATGTTGCTGTTGCTGCTGATGCTGTTGCTGCTGTTTCTCGCCGCTGTGCGTGAAGGCCGCCTTCGTTTTTAAGAACCATTCTGTGGGACTGGGCAAACATTCGGCGGACACCAGAAATGGTATCAACACGGCGCCAATGATCACCGTGCACACAAAGATCAGGCCCAGATATGCAAAGGACGATGTGCGACGTTTGCGTGGCGTTGAGCTGCTCCGCTTGCCACCAGCAGCTGCACACGTATCGGATGAAGAGGAGGCAGAGGCAGAGGTGGCGGCGGAGCCGGAGGAGGAGGAAGTGGACGCCGAGGCGGACGCGGGTGAGGAGGATGAATTAGTTGAGTTGTTGGCATTCGCTGTTGACAGGCAGCTGGAGTTTGTCAATTTGCCCTCAATTCGAAAATCGTCATTTTGCGGTAGTATCGTGTATTGCAAACTGTTCTCGCCATGTCGAATTGTTTTGTACATTTTGCAAAAACTCTTTTTCTCTCAGTTGTCCTTTTAATTTTTTATTCTCGGTAACTAGTTATGTTGTATTCTTACAGCAACACTTTTTCGTCCTGTTTCTGAATTTTCAAATTTTAATTTGGGCTTTTCTCTGTTGTGGCAATTGTTTTTACTGCTGCTGCTTCTACTGCATGCATGCTTCTTGCCAACCAATTTTATGTTTTTATTGATTTACCGTTGTTGTTCTGCCAGCTTGCAGAGACAGAGAGAGAGAGAGAGAGAGAGAACGAAAGAGAGCCCAAGAGGATGCAGGCAAGCTGAGAATAACTAAAAAATTTTAGCGCAGTCGCATTTTGTATTTAACGCAGTGTGGCAAAACTCATATCGGTTTAATAATATATGCACCTGAGCAGTGCTCGAAAACGCCCATATGCAGTGCTTGCCTATATTATTAAAATTGGGGGAGAATTAGCACTGCGACCTAACAGGTCTATTGTGCCCCGCTTGCCTATATAGAAGTGTCAATATTTCACCCTGCTGACAAGCAAAATGGCGGAAAACTAGCATAAAAAAAAAACCGAATACAGCTGATATTGATCGAACGCTTTTAAATTTTGCTTTTCAGAAAACGCATGATAAATGTTTCGCAATTTTGCTAGTGCTCTGCAAGAAGTTGACTGCTTAACATTTAAATTTGCTTGCATACAGTATGTATAGGCCATAGAGCTTTTGGTAATTGTGTGAACAAATAATGAATTCGACTATTGTCCTATTTCTCATTCAACTTAATAATAATTATTTTTTATTCTAAAGTATTTTATTAAGAATATTTATTAACGGCTTATTGTACGTTTTTGAAGGTTTTGATATTGAAGGCTGTGTCTCACACTGAAAATAAAGCAATCTTATTTCAAAACCATCGCTAACCGAAATTTTTTCTTGCTTTATTTTTCCTTAGTCAGCACAGAACCCAATAATAATTCGAGCAAGTGTTTTTTTTTTATCTATAACATGTCCTAAAGTTTATTGAAAAAACATTATTAATATTAAATATTTTTAAAATAAAAACTAGAAAATTTAATTTTAGCATAGGGAAAAAATTAATTGTAATATATTAGATAGGTTTTTCGACCAAAAATTATTCGAACACTTCTTAGATTATTATAATAATAATGAAAAAGAAAATGTATCTCAATATCATTTGCTGATCCCAGCTAATAAGACCGTTCTTAACCATTCATTTCACGAAATTCTTATTTCCAGCATATTCCAGATATGAGATAGACGTGAGTCACACTATGTGATACAATCAATTACAATACAATAAATACAATAAGCATTTTGCCTCCGGTCCTCAAGGGCTTATAATCTTCGACATTGCTATGATATCCGTTATTTTTTAGTTTCTTATATTTTCGTGGCCTAATTGAACTTAGTGGGCGTCGAGATATTGTATCTATCTCTGCACTTGTTGAAGTTCCCTGGTAATGTTGATTGTAAGCGAGCCAATTGGTGTCAGCTCGAAGGGCGTATCGTCGTCTGTTTCCTGTTGGCTACCTATTTTTGCGTATACTACGGCAGCGTATGCTTTCTCGGACGCGTCGCAAAATCCATGAAGCTCAATGACTGTGTGACCTGTACTTCCAACCCAACGCAAAATTGTGCCAAATGTCTGTTTGTCCACTCCCTTCTCAAGTTCAGCGTCCCACGCGAGGCACATTTTCCATGGATGAAAGCACTGATCGTTTAAATTTGTCCCAAAGCAATGCACCATGTGTCTGACAAGCAGGTTCTTCTTCATGAAGGCGCTTTATTGTATTATAGTTATTTATTGCATCAGTCATGCTACTGCTTGCTTTCGAGAGGCATCCAGTTCAACATTGCTATGAAAGGGAATCGAGACTCTCAGTCGCCCATCTGTATCTATTGATGTTTTTTGTTGTTAATATTTTTCACAATATAGATTTTATTCAGTTGCATCGATGTCTTCATTTTCCAGTTCCAAGAAGCGCTCCAAAATGTTAATTGGCGGTGCTCTAGCAATATTTCCAGACACTATCCATCCTAGTCGCGTTTTTTGCCCTAGCGCTCCATTGATTGTTTTAACTTGACCCATCATAATTGAGGGAAATAGGTCCACACCAATGATAATGTCAATTCTGCTGGCTATGTTAAAATTTGGATCGGCTAAAGTGTAATTCTTCCAGTCTGTATTGATATCAATATCAATACTCTCGTTGGGGAGTGCTCTCTGTAATTTGGGAAGCACTAGCGCAGTAGTCCTCACATTGAATTTGCTTAAAAATCGAGGTTTGATTTCAAGTTGCACATTATTTTTTACCAGTTCCACGCCTTGTGAAAACACTCCCTGTATTTCCACGAACTCCTTATCGTTCTTCAGGCTTAAAAGCTGAGCTGCTTCTTCTGATATTAGGGTGCGCTGCGATCCTCCATCCACCAGTGCTCGAAGCTGCTCAAAATTTCCACTGACATTTTTCACGTTGAGAACTGCAGTGGCCAACAGTGTTTCCTGCCCTTCATTTTTAAGACAGTTCATATTCTCCTCTTTTGCATTTTCATGTAACAAAGTATTGTGTTGCTTGTTACACTTTTGGCATCTCCATTCCTTTCTGCACTTCGCCATACTATGAGTGCCTAGACAACGGAAGCATAAGCGCTGCACTCTTACAAACTCCTTTCGCTTGTTTATTTGAGCTGCTTTAAATTTTTGACACCTGTTTATGTCGTGACCGCCTATCGAACAGAAACGGCACGATCTCTGCTGGCGTTGGGTTGCCTCTTTAACAACGCTTTTTTGTATGGAAACCACCGCATTGTATAGTTGGTTGATGAACTCCCGTACGTCGTTCAGAGATTGGATATCTCTGTTTTTCGTCTTTACGTGTTGCTCGTACTGCTGCAGAGCCTCCGTAGAAAACCGTCGAAGAAGGATTTGGGCAAAGATTCCATCTGCTGCATCGCCAATCTTTGATTTTTCCTTTATAATGTAGATACACTCCGTGGCTACATCTAAGAATTTACGGATCCTTTCCTCTGAGTCGCACCTTAACGGTTCCAATTCTCCAACAACATGTTCAGCCGGTCAGCGAAAATTTTTCTATTATTTTCGTACCGCTTGCAAATAAGATCCCATGCCTCCTTATAGTTCGCTGCTGTGCCAATCAGTAAATGGCTTACCATTGTGAATGCATCTCCTTTGAGGCATGATCTTAAGTAGTTCAGCTTTATTGTATCGCTGATATCTACTCGCTCATGAATGACTTCAGTGAATAGGCCAAAAAAGTTTGGCCATTTCTTGGCGTCGCCATTGAATTTTGGTAGCTCCACCTTTGGAGCTTCTACAGCCTGGGATACTCCTGCTTCGCTGAATTTTGTAGATCCACCAGTTGTACATCGATTATATCCAATAAAACTTCAACTTCGAATATGAGATCCTCAATGGCTTCCAGAATTAAACGTCCATAATTCGTATTTACTCTCCAAAGAAGCTATAATTTTTTGGATCGTCTTCATTCGAATTTGTAGCGTACTCCTACTATTTTGCAGCTCCTCTTTTGCTGGATTAGCCAGCCAAACATATCTTGGCTATTTCTAATTCCTCTCGTAGATACACTGCATGCCTATCTACTCTTTCCACAAGAGTCTCCCTTGGGCTCACTGTGCTTTCCGAGAACATATTTAATCAAATGTCTGTTGTAAGCCACAAAACAAAATATTTCAGATTCGACGTTTAAAATCAAACTTTGAACCGGGTTCGAAAGAATATCAAATTTGTGAAACACGATAGGAGTGCAGTCAACACGATGAGACGGCGTTTAGATTCGAACTGACTGCTCTGACGAGCAGGCTTTTATTTTATTGACAATTCTTGAACCCAAATACGTATGTTACTTATCTAATGCAGCCGCTTGTATGTAGACCGTATATAGCGGTCCTCTGCGATCTCTAAAAATAGCGTGACCCCATACAGGCCAGCCCCAACCTATCCTTGAGAACTCCGCATGAGTCTGCTCGCTGCTTAGAGCGTCACATGTTCAGACTTGAACAGTCGCAGTTCGCTTGTACTGCTATATAAGAATGAATCTGTCAGCTGTCTGATAAGATTTGCAACTTGCGTAACCTGTCGTTGGCACAACCACTGCCCTCTCACGATGAATTGAATTATGAAACCACGCGTGTTAGGCGCTGTTCGTACCTCAATCGTCTGCCTGTGTCTGCGAGTGTCTGCCATGGTTGGGGGCACGTGCATGACGGGCGCGATTGTTCCCAGTCGGAGTTCCTGAGCAGAGCGCCAGGACAAATTCTCCATTGGCAATGTGCATGCAATTACAGCAGCGAAAGTCTACTTAACGATGGAATGTTCGCATTCAATTTGCAAATATATTTTTTACCATAAGTATTTAATATAAGCCGGATTATTGAAATTTGCATTGTTGTTTAATAATAGAGGTAGATCAATAATTTGAGGTTGTTAATGTAAAGGCAAAGTATTCAAAGCAGAAAGCTCGATAGAGATCGAAAACATCTTTCATTAATAAAAGCTTAACATTAATGTATATATGTATATTATATATGATGATCAAGCTAAATCGAATAATGTTTGCCAATTTTGCAGACTTCGCGTACTTATTTGGTTATACTTACTTGATTTGTGTTTGGTGATGTGTGTATTTATTTGGGATTTGAGACGACTCGACTGTTGAGCATTCGATAGAGAAATATGAATTCTCTCGGTACGGTTGACTGAGTGTCAAATGTGCTGTGACTAAATGCACACTGACTGAGCAAACAAATCTAGCTCGATTTCTTTAAAATTACTACTACAAATTACAAATTATTTCGTATTTTTTTGTGAAAATCTTAAAGGGGGTATCAGGTAAATTCAAGGTAAATTTTTCTGATAGGTTTCAGTGCTTGATCCCTTTCATCAAAGTAAACTAAGGAAACTGGTTATCTGGAGAGTACATGGGAGAAAGCAATCCTAACTTAGAAGCTCTACATTTATTGTTATAATATACATACATACATATATATAATATATATGTATATACATTAATGTTAAGCTTTTATTAATGAAAGATGTTTTCGATCTCTATCGAGCTTTTTGCTTTGAAGACTTTGCCTTTACATTAACAACCTCAAATTATTGATCTACCTCTATTATTAAACAACAATGCAAATTTCAATAATCCGGCTTATATTAAATACTTATAGTAAAAAATATATTTGCAAATTGAATGCGAACATTCCATCGTTAAGTAGACTTTCGCTGCTGTAATTGCATGCACATTGCCAATGTAGAATTTGTCCTGGCGCTCTGCTCAGGAACTCCGACTGGGAACAATCGCGCCCGTCATGCACGTGCCCCCAACCATGGCAGACACTCGCAGACACAGGCAGACGATTGAGGTACGAACAGCGCCTAACACGCGTGGTTTCATAATTCAATTCATCGTGAGAGGGCAGTGGTTGTGCCAACGACAGGTTACGCAAGTTGCAAATCTTATCAGACAGCTGACAGATTCATTCTTATAGCAATACAAGCGAACTGCGACTGTTCAAGTCTGAACATGTGACGCTCTAAGCAGCGAGCAGACTCATGCGGAGTTCTCAAGGATAGGTTGGGGCTGGCCTGTATGGGGTCACGCTATTTTTAGAGATCGCAGAGGACCGCTATATACGGTCTACATACAAGCGGCTGCATTAGATAAGTAACATACGTATTTGGGTTCAAGAATTGTCAATAAAATAAAAGCCTGCTCGTCAGAGCAGTCAGTTCGAATCTAAACGTCGTCTCATCGTGTTGACTGCACTCTTATCGTGTTTCACAAATTTGATATTCTTTCGAACCCGGTTCAAAGTTTGATTTTAAACGTCGAATCTGAAATATTTTGTTTTGTGGCTTACAACAGACATTTGATTAAATATGTTCTCGGAAAGCACAGTGAGCCCAAGGGAGACTCTTGTGGAAAGAGTAGATAGGCATGCAGTGTATCTACGAGAGGAATTAGAAATAGCCAAGATATGTTTGGCTAATCCAGCAAAAGAGGAGCTGCAAAATAGTAGGAGTACGCTACAAATTCGAATGAAGACGATCCAAAAAATTATAACTTCTTTGGAGAGTAAATACGAATTATGGACGTTTAATTCTGAAGACATTGAGGATCTCATATTCGAAGTTGAAGTTTTATTGGATATAATCGATGTACAACTGGTGGATGTACAAAATTCAACTAAGCAGGAGTATCCCAGGCTAGAAGCTCCAAAGGTGGAGCTACCAAAATTCAATGGCGACGGCAAGAAATGGCCAAACTTTTTTGGCCTATTCACTGAAGTCATTCATGAGCGAGTAGATATCAGCGATACAATAAAGCTGAACTACTTAAGATCATGCCTCAAAGGAGATGCATTCACAATGGTAAGCCATTTACTGATTGGCACAGCAGCGAACTATAAGGAGGCATGGGATCTTATTTGCAAGCGGTACGAAAATAATAGAAAAATTTTCGCTGACAGGCTGAACATGTTGTTGGCATTGGAACCGTTAAGGTGCGACTCAGAGGAAAGGATCCGTAAATTCTTAGATGTAGCCACGGAGTGTATCTACATTATAAAGGAAAAATCAAAGATTGGCGATGCAGCAGATGGAATCTTTGCCCAAATCCTTCTTCGACGGTTTTCTACGGAGGCTCTGCAGCAGTACGAGCAACACGTAAAGACGAAAAACAGAGATATCCAATCTCTGAACGACGTACGGGAGTTCATCAACCAACTATACAATGCGGTGGCTTCCATACAAAAAAGCGTTGTTAAAGAGGCAACCCAACGCCAGCAGAGATCGTGCCGTTTCTGTTCGATAGGCGGTCACGACATAAACAGGTGTCAAAAATTTAAAGCAGCTCAAATAAACAAGCGAAAGGAGTTTGTAAGAGTGCAGCGCTTATGCTTCCGTTGTCTGGGCACTCATAGTATGGCGAAGTGCAGAAAGGAATGGAGATGCCAAAAGTGTAACAAGCAACACAATACTTTGTTACATGAAAATGCAAAAGAGGAGAATATGAACTGTCTTAAAAATGAAGGGCAGGAAACACTGTTGGCCACTGCAGTTCTCAACGTGAAAAATGTCAGTGGAAATTTTGAGCAGCTTCGAGCACTGGTGGATGGAGGATCGCAGCGCACCCTAATATCAGAAGAAGCAGCTCAGCTTTTAAGCCTGAAGAACGGTAAGGAGTTCGTGGAAATACAGGGAGTGTTTTCACAAGGCGTGGAACTGGTAAAAAATAATGTGCAACTTGAAATCAAACCTCGATTTTTAAGCAAATTCAATGTGAGGACTACTGCGCTAGTGCTTCCAAAATTACAGAGAGCACTCCCCAACGAGAGTATTGATATTGATATCAATACAGACTGGAAGAATTACACTTTAGCCGATCCAAATTTTAACATAGCCAGCAGAATTGACATTATCATTGGTGTGGACCTATTTCCCTCAATTATGATGGGTCAAGTTAAAACAATCAATGGAGCGCTAGGGCAAAAAACGCGACTAGGATGGATAGTGTCTGGAAATATTGCTAGAGCACCGCCAATTAACATTTTGGAGCGCTTCTTGGAACTGGAAAATGAAGACATCGATGCAACTGAATAAAATCTATATTGTGAAAAATATTAACAACAAAAAACATCAATAGATACAGATGGGCGACTGAGAGTCTCGATTCCCTTTCATAGCAATGTTGAACTGGATGCCTCTCGAAAGCAAGCAGTAGCATGACTGATGCAATAAATAACTATAATACAATAAAGCGCCTTCATGAAAAAGAATCTGCTTGTCAGACACATGGTGCATTGCTTTGGGACAAATTTAAACGATCAGTGCTTTCATCCATGGAAAATGTGCCTCGCGTGGGACGCAGAACTTGAGAATGGAGTGGACAAACAGACATTTGGCACAATTTTGCGTTGGGTTGGAAGTACAGGTCACACAGTCATTGAGCTTCATGGATTTTGCGACGCGTCCGAGAAAGCGTACGCTGCCATAGTATACGCAAAAATAGGTAGCCAACAGGAAACAGACGACGATACGCCCTTCGAGCTGACACCAATTGGCTCGCTTACAATCAACATTACCAGGGAACTTCAACAAGTGCAGAGATAGATACAATATCTCGACGCCCACTAAGTTCAATTAGGCCACGAAAATATAAGAAACTAAAAAATAACGGATATCATAGCAATGTCGAAGATTATAAGCCCTTGAGGACCGGAGGCAAAATGCTTATTGTATTTATTGTATTGTAATTGATTGTATCACATAGTGTGACTCACGTCTATCTCATATCTGGAATATGCTGGAAATAAGAATTTCGTGAAATGAATGGTTAAGAACGGTCTTATTACCTGGGATCAGCAAATGATATTGAGATACATTTTCTTTTTCATTATTATTATAATAATCTAAGAAGTGTTCGAATAATTTTTGGTCGAAAAACCTATCTAATATATTACAATTAATTTTTTCCCTATGCTAAAATTAAATTTTCTAGTTTTTATTTTAAAAATATTTAATATTAATAATGTTTTTTTAATAAACTTTAGGACATGTTATAGATAAAAAAAACACTTGTTCGAATTATTATTGGGCTCTGTGCATTTCTGTCGAATTGCATAAAAGCATCTATCTAAGTTTCGATTGCTTTCTCTCACATACCAAATACGTATTTTCGAAATAATTATTATTTGTAGTAGTAATGTTAAAGAAATCGAGTTAGATTTGTTTGTTCAGTCAGTGTGCATTTAGTCACAGCACATTTGACACTCAGTCAACCGTACCGAGAGAATTCATATTTCTCTATCGAATGCTCAACAGTCGAGTCGTCTCAAATCCCAAATAAATACACACATCACCAAACACAAATCAAGTAAGTATAACCAAATAAGTACGCGAAGTCTGCAATATTGGCAAACATTATTCGATTTAGCTTGATCATCTAAATTCCGAACATTAACAAAACCATGAGTGATCGCCAAGAGCAGATGAAGATGGTCACCGAGGATGCGGTTGTCAAACTGGTGGAGCGCGCCAAGCGCTTACAATTAAGCAGTGTGCTAACCAAAGAGGCGACGGCCGAGCGCCTCCCAAAGAAGACCGGATACGGTCAGTACATCGACCTGACAACGAACAAAAAGAAACGCGGCCCGGAACACAGCCGCCGACAACCGGCCACCGCCAATCGGAAGCTACGCCGACCGGATGGAGATATGGTGGCACCTCCACCGCCATCGTCGGCACGTGAGCGAGACAATCTCTCCGAGCTGAGGAATGATTACATGGATACCGCCCATCTGGTCGATCAAATCAAATTAAAGGCAAAGATGCTCAATGCGGACATGCTCCGCCGTGCGCAGTACCAGCGCGATATAATACTCCTGCAGGAGATCGAGTTGGAGACGGTCACACGCTCGTTGAACTCGCTGGACTCGTTCGCAGGTGACTTGGTTGCGAAACTCGAGTCCAATGAGTTTAAGCATATCATGCAGCGCTGCAGCAACGCTCTGAAACGCTTCAAGGATCGCGATGTCATACATTTCAAGGGTCCAGCCGATTTCGCACACATCAAACAGGCTATCGCCGATGAGCTGGAGGTGGACTCCATCGAGCCAATAGGCTCCACGGAGACAACTTCAGAGCAGAACGGTGCATCCTCATCTGCTACAAAAGACAAATAGTTTGGGTGAAATAATTATTTTTGGTATCATTTAATAAAAATATTTCGTTGTACGGTTAGAAAACTCATTCCTAAGTCTTTATCTAATTTTGCACCTCTATCCTATACATATGTACGTATGTATATAACGGTGTTAAACTGTGGAGTTGGATACTAACTGGATAGACACTATGAATGTCTCACTAACACAAGAAAATCGGGAGTTCATTTCTGATTATTTCGATTAATTTATATTGATTAAACCTCAAACTAAAAAAAACTGAAAACTAAAAATTGCTGACGATAAAAGTCTACCAATAATTTCCCGCTAAATTCTGAGCCAACTATCCCTATAAAGTCTGTTAAATGCAACCAATTCCAAAGCATCTAAAATTGTATTATCTAAGCCCACTTCCTTGCCCCCCACAAATCCCAACTCATCTATGTATCCTACTGTTTTAGATCTAGGTGCATTCATGATTTTTCAATATTCGTGGCTTGACCACATTTGCAGTAAGAGGTTTTTTGTTTTATTTTGTGTAACGAATAATGAATCTTATCCACTATTGGGGCTGCTCTCGCTCATGTGGAACTGTATCAGGATGATCAAATAGGTTGTTGTGGCTCCAACAATCTGGAAAAGGTAATGGGTAATATGTAATATAAATAGTTAGAGCATGTGACCGCTCTTGAGCTAGGCCCACTTACTGTGTAGAGGAGCGTGCAATCGACGTTGAAGAAACCGGCGGCGCTGAATTGGAGTCGCTGATGCAGTAGTTGCAGTGAGAACTGTGTGATCTGTAATGCAATATAAATCTACGGACTCTGTGCGTAGGGTAATCGAAGGATGATCGACTTACCAGTGCATTATGGAGTTCATTTTGCAGATCCACGCGGATGTGATGGAGACTCAAAGCCAAACGCGTCGTCTGTAAGCAGAAAATGAAAATCGACAACGATTTCAGTTACAGATAACATCCAGCTGCCACACCCATTGTCACTCACAAAATAGGCAGCACGCTCGCACATCAGAGCCAGCAGAAGGACGTTGACCAGATGCGGTGCCGACCACAGGGTGCTTCCCAAAATTTGCAGAAAATCATAGGGTGAGGCGGTAAACTGGCGAAAATTCAAGAATATCCAATAACAGTTGGAGGTAATCGCCAGAAAATCATTGCCCAAATTGATTAGCATGGATAGGCCGTAGCAGCTATTCAAGTGAGAGACCAGCAACCAAAGCCGTTGATACAGCATCCTGGCGGACAAAAGACGCTGCATGCAGCCGGCAGCGTCCGCCTCCATCTCCAGTTGCTCCTTAATGCTCATGCAGACATATGGCTTTTGCTGCTCCGACTCTGTCAGCTGCAGTGACTCTAGCATGCGCAGCAGCATCTCCAGACGCTGCTGGACAATGAGGACGGCCGTGTAGATCTGAAAATAGCGCAGACCACAAACCAGCAGCGGCACCAAATAGCACAGCCAAAATATAAAAAACTGGCGTTCAGACTGAAGCAATTTGGTCAACAGTATGAAGCCCTGACTAATCACATAACCGGATAGGATCCACACAGCACGTCGTGTCATTCGACGGCGCAGTAGGCCATTGTCCACGTCCAGGTGCAGGGCACTGGCAAATTTGCGATCGATCTCACGCACCTCGGCAAGGAAGCGGCTCTGCGCTTGACGCTGCCACAGTGCCTCCAGCAGCGCCGTTGCATGTGCCACACGTATGCCCACCAGCTGTATGATGTCAACCGTGTAGCCAATATTGCCAACATTGCCAACATTCTCGTTGACATTTGCATCCGCATTCGATGTGTGACTTTCGTTAAACAGGTCGTACAACAAGTATCCGCTGGACAGCGTCAATACCACACAGCCGTAGAGTTGCAGCCAGCGTGAGCGTTGCAGCTGCCGTGTAAGTGAAGTATCTGCACGCCAGTGCCACAGGTTGCACACTTGGCAGATACGATGCAGCGGCAGCAGTGCGTCCAAAATGTCCATGCCGTATGATTGAGGATGGTTTCATGGAAGTGTATCGCTTTTATTTGAAAGATAATGCGTTATCATTTAATTGCAATGCAACTGAATGGTAATCGATTTTATTATATTTATCTGGAATCATAATCAAAACTTGGCGGAATTAGCAACCGATTCCTGGATACCCTGGCAGCAGCTGTACTTCAAATGCAATACCTTTGTTTGAATTAATTAAGCACTGGAAATGCGGAGGTTTGCTTGACGACTGAACTTAGCAGCCAACTTGCAACCAACTTGCGCTGAGCTGTCCAGGCCCTTATCAATCATATTCGAAATGCATTAACGCACTTTATTGTCAACTTACTAAAATGCTGGTCGCACAGACATTCATCAAATTTGACAGATAAAAAGGCGAACCAAGTTATTCCTGGTGCCAAGAACAATTACCTATTTACGCATACTCATTGCAACGGGTTTGGGTGGGGCGTAAAGCACTTAATGCATTTGAATTATATTTCATATTTCCAATTAAATGTCCATTTCGACTTTGTTCTCGAAATGTAGAAGTATTTATGCTAAGCTGAAAGAAACTTGAATAGAAATAAAACACGTTTAAATTTCACATAAATACCTTTATTATAATTTTTAGACTTTTTTGTTTTTGGAAATAGTTTTTGAGATAAGCTTGATTTGACTTTTTCATAAAATGTAATACATATATGTAATTTTTTTTGGATTTTTCTTCTTCTTTTTTTTAATTTTTTAAATATTCAAATATTGCATCCTTTGGGTTTTAAATCATTTCCTTTCCCTATCTGTGTGGGTGTGTGTTAATTTTGTTTGTGCTTGCCTTCGTTTCGATCCTTTCTGCCTTTCTGCCTTTCTTCTTAGTAAGCAGCACTATTTGTGAAGCTTTGTGCACGCATTTGTATCTTGCAATTAATTTGATTTCATATCTATCTGTTCATATCTGTCCTCACGGTTATCGAATATGTCCCACTGCATTAGCTCTGTTAGCGATATTATATATTTAGCTTCTAGTTTGTGTGTGTTTATGTTTGCTTTTGTTTATTTTTAGCTTTATGCCTTTTTTTACGTTTCTTGTAACAATTTTCTGCACGTTTTTAATAAAGATTATATAGTAGTCATATTTAAATACACGTATATATCTGTATGCATGCATATAAATGTAGGTATATTTGATTTAAATCGAAGCTGCTAATAAGTAAAAGCAAATTCATGAAGCAAATTCAACAAACATATTCGACGTTTACTTCTTATCATTTTATTCTGTTTTTTTTCGTTTTTTTTTTTAGTTTAGGGGTACTCTCATATATAGTTAATACGTTAATACGTTTTGTTACGCTTTGGATAAGGCAATGGATACATAATAAATACATTACACAGTTGACAAATGAACAATAAACATTAAAAACATTTGCAAGAAACTTAACACATTTAAATGTTCCTTTTTTTTGGTTCTCTTTTTGATTTTTGGTTTATTTCATAAACTGTAAAACAATTTCCATGTTTTCAACTCAACTTATGTAAAGCAAATAATTGATTTGGTTTGAAAATATTTACTTAGAGCTTACAAGCAAACATTCAAACATTCAAGTTTATGGTGTATATAGGTCGCTTATGCATTTGGATATATATTTGTGTGTATAAGTATGTCTATAAGTTTATTCTAGCATTTATTTTCGTTTTGTTTTTCTTCATTTTTGCGCAAAAGATTTTGAAGTTGGATTTGAAATTGTTTAATATACCAATAAAACACTCATATGCAAAGAGTCTACAATTTTTTTTCCTGAGGATATATCCATGAATTCACACAAAACATCGCATACCAAATATTTGATCTTAATATTGTGTGTTCATCTCTAGACCTCCTCACTATTGCATTACTACTTGGTATCAGTTTACTTTTCAAAAATTACATAAGATTCTCAAACTCCAATTTAATTAACTTAGCCACAAATTACAATCCATTATAGTTCTTATATTGAGAGTTCGAAATTGAAATAAAATATTTAGGTACATAAATTGTTTAAATTTAGTTCATAAAAAATTGATGAATTGATTAGTATAAGCATTTTATTAACTAAAATACATGTTTTTTTTTTGTGATTTAATTATTTATTTGACAAAAAAAATGTTTACGGTGCTTGTACCATTTACTTTGTTTAGAACTTTCAATGTCATTCAATTATATGTTTTATATTTAAAATTTTGTTTATAATTTGTAAATCCCTGTCTAAAGCTGTTTGCTAGTAGTCATAAAATAATTTTCTTTTTTATCACTTTATATCATATACATACATACATAAATATGTAAAGTATTTACTTTGCACCTGCTTCAATTATAGACTGTTCATGTTTAATTTTTTCAAGCACAAATAAAGCAAACCAATCAAATATAATATATTAAAAATATAATTTGTAAAAAAAAGCAACTATCACACGCGCGGTTGGATCTTTTGAAAAGTATATAATCGATATTCATTAATTGCTTAAATTGTTTGTAAATGTATATGTTTTTGTATTAAATTTTGTTCATTTTAAATTTTTGCTTGTTGCTTATCAAACTTTTGTAGACTGGACGGTAGCCAGTTGTTTGTCGACTGTTGCGCCTGGTTATTCTTGTTGTTGTATAAAAAGCAACAGAAAAATATATATATAGTTAAATATATATGTATCTGCATATATTTTAGTTGTTAAAAATGCAAAGAATAATATATATTTATTGAATTTATTATTTTATTCTTGCGCTTAATTAGATCGGTTTTATATATGTATGTATATCCTAAAAAGTCTGTATGTCAAATATTAATTTGTAATTCAATCAAAAATGAGTATTTAAATATGCTAAATTTCATTTTATCTTTCCTTTTTTTTTTGGACTGTCTGACTATTTTTCTCAGTGGCTTCAAAATTTTCTGTTTTTTTTTTTTTTTGTTAATATTGATTTCATATAAACATATAATAATGTATATATTATTATTTTGTAAACGTTGCGTGTGCCATTTTTGTTATTAGTTTTTGTTATCATTTATAATTGGTTTCTCATTTGAAAATTTTTTTCTTTGGGAAATTTGTTATTCTATGACTATGAAAAAGTAAAAAAAAAATATAGAAAAATAACCTTCATTCACTTTGTGTTCATCATTTAGTTTAGTGTCACAATATCTGGTTTAATGACACCCTACCCCAAGCCCATGCTATCCCAATCAGACCCTCGTAAACCTTACATATTAATATCAGCATTAACATAATCGCATTATCAACTTTATCACCAACAACAGCAATCATCATTTATCATTCAGAGTTAACCTCACTTAACATACCTACATACCTACAATCAGTTGAGTATATAGCATATATCAACCCCCATGACTTCCAACATTAAGACACAGACCCATATCTTGCCAAAGAACGCGACGCTTTCACTTCATTCGATTTCTGCCAGACTTTGGTATTATTTCTTCTTGTTCTATATAAGTGTACGTATATTATTTTCATCGTTTAAGAGCTATAGTTAAATTTTGTTTGCAGTGTTTATTACTTTTCCCATTGGTATTTTAGTAAGTCTATCAACTGTCTGTATGATTCATATGTTAAACAAAAGATCAACTCAAAATAGAAAATTTGAAATCAAATTATTCATTTAATTGTGTTTATTATTTAATATTTAGTATTTCATTTTTAATTATTCATTTTATAGACTTTTGTTCATTGCATGCATTTTGGGGAGGCACATATATTTAAGGTTAGTATTATTCTGCTTTGTTCCATATTTAGTGGTAGATGATCCATTAGACTTTGGATAAAATCAGATTTTATATTACGAGTTCACAGTGACCCATGTTAAATTCACGTTGTTAGCTAAACATTTATTTAAAAGTTTGTATTAATGCTTTAACAATTTAAGTGCATTTGTTTTTATTTTGTTCTATTTGAAACAAAAATATAAAGGCAAACATTTTTATTTATTGATTGCATGGTACATTCAGCGTGTCTTTATGAGTGAGGCGTGTGTAGCTTTTGTATAGCTAAATACTAGTAGTGGTACTATATGATGTTGCCATTTCTTGACATATGTATTTATATATATACATAAATACATAAATAAATATATATATATATATATTTTTTTTAAATTCATATATGGGATTCTTCAATAGTTTTTCATAAAAGTTTCACTAATACAATAAACATGAATAATATTTGTAATATACTTAGCATTTTCAATTTCATTTTCATTTTCATTTCCATTTCCATTTTTTTTTTTTTTTGTTTATTCTTGTTTTCGTATTGTATATTTTAGCTATGCGGGTTTGAAAACAATTTTGATCTTTGGATAACTATGCAAGGTAGCTTGACATTTGATTAAAGCAACAAATACGTATATATACTATATATTTATACGATAAATTTTTTTTGGTAATTGTGTTGTGGCACGTAGCGCTTCTTTGGTAGTTTTTTTTCTTTCTAATTTTCTTTTGCATTGCTTAGTAATTAATTTGTTGAAAACATATATTGATTAATTACCTTGCTTGTTGCATATTGAAATGAATTCGCAAAAAGCGCAAATAGACGGCATTGGCAAACAAAATGGCGTCACTCATGTGACCCGTTACTCCGCCATATTCAGCTTTTTGTTCATTTTTTTCCGGTGTTTAGCGTTTCAGTGCCGCACGGTATTTTGCATATTGCATTTTGTTGTTGTCGTTTTAGTGTCAAGCTTTGTTTTCACTTTTTAGTTGTTGGTGTCGTTTTCGTTGTGTTTTTAGATGTTTGTTTAGTTTTTGAAATTTGATGAAAGTCGTCATCGTTAAGCTCCAAAAGTGATAGTCGTCGTTTTTGTGTGTGTTGGTTGCTGTTGTTGCTGTTGTTGCTGTTATAGTTGTTGCCCCTTAAGGTTCACATAGGGGCGACCTCAAACCGCTGTCTGTGTGGTGGAAGAGATTTGAAAAATAGTGGTTGCAGTAGCTTTTAGTCGTCATCGTCAAATGCAATAAACAAGCCCGTGGCCTAGAACTCCAAGCGATATGCGGAGCACGAAGTCTCATGATCCTGCAAGTTAATTGTGCAGCGCGAAGCCGAAGGCGACAGATCGATGCGGTGCTTGGCAAGCAGCTCCTCATTCTCGGCCACCCAATAGCCCAGCACATCGGTATCATAGGTCGGTATGATGGTCACCTCTGTGAAATGTTGAAATGTTGAAATGTTGCTCTTGATAAAGTTAATATACTAAATTAAGCCCAAGCGACTCTAGCGATTTTGTTGCTTAATATTTATTAAGTTTTATTTGTATTTTTGATGTGTAAGTTCAATAATTAATATTTGTTACTAAATTGAAGTTAAATGATTCAATTATGAAATACTTATGGCTATTTATTTATGTTACCCAACAAAGTTATAAATAAGATTTTTGGAAAATCTTTAATTTGACTAGATTTTATGTAAAATATAGAATGAAACCTAATAAAATGAAAAGTGTTCAATATTGGAAAAAGATTACTATATTAACGAAATTAAAAGTGTATTAACTCAAATCTCTATTCATAATGAAGTGATTTTCGTGCTAACTAAGATTTTGAATTGTTTTGGAATTTCGATTGAAGAGATTTCTGTGTCACCCAAGTGTATATTACTTATATTGAATAGAGCACTTACCCAGCTCCTTGTCCTCCCAAGTTTGCTTGGCTTCCAGCAGAGCATCGTAGACCTGACGGCTAGGCTCGGTGCCGGAGAAGACATAATAGCGGGCACGGATGCGCTTGAAGAAGTCAACATGAGCATAGTAGGAGTTGCCATTGTGCGGCACATAGGTCAGATCCACGTAGACCGGTGCTGGTTTCTTTGCTTTGTTGGGTGACTCGCTACGTTTGCGCAAATTCTTCTCATTATTAAGACGCGTCTTGGTGGCCACCAGGCGACGCTCCTTCTTAGGTGTCGTGCGTATATCGGCACCCTCGACCGGCAATGGTGCTGGTGATGGCAGGCCGAGCGGTTTGCCCCACTCCTCTAAGCGATCCTTGGGCAAAGTGCCGCTAGTGCTGCTGCTGTTGCTACTAGTTGTTGTTGTTGTTGTTGTTACTGTTGTATCTGTTGCTGTTGCAGTTACTGTTGTTACTGCAGCTGATGCGGTTGTTGTTGCTGTGAGAGTCGCGGGTGCAGTGCTGCTAGCTGGGCTTGAGCTGCCAAAGCTAGCCAATAGATTTTCGCCGCTGCGTACCTTCTGGACATCGCTGAGGGGGAAGCGCTGTCGCTCCGCAGTGCTGCTGACAATCTGTTCGACCTCCTCGGCCTTGGATGGCGAGTAGGAATACTTGGCTGTTACGGAAGACATCACTTCGGCACCACGCGCCTGCACATGCTCCTCAAGTGCCTTCTGGAAGTCCTTGTCAGCCTCATCGAGGAACTTGTGCCCGGCCCAGGTTTGGCTGGTGCTCTCCACGCTCTCCGATGACTGACTGGCTGGCGGCGAGTCTGTGTAGGTCATTAGCACAGCGCCTCGAATGGGTATCGGTTCGGTGCTGGGCTTCGCATCGAAGCTATCGGGTAGCGCTCCGTAGAACGAAGTTGCCATCGGATCGGCAATGCGTTGCGGCAGAATGGCACGCGCTGTTGAATGCTCTTCGCTGCCATACTGCGGCGGTATATCGTCCTGACTGTCATCGGCATCTAGATCAGAGCGCTTGCTAATGCCAGAGCTGGAGCGCTGCAGGTCATAGCTAGCGCTGCGTGGTGAGCCGGGCAACTCATCATCGCTGATGCCCCCAGCAAGTCGTTCATCATCGCTGGCCGGCGTGCCGGACCGGTAAATGCCACGCAGCATGGCCACTTCTTTGGGCAGCATTTGGTCGCGCTCGCGTTCGCTTCTCTCGCTCTCGCTGGTTGTGCGCGTTGTGGTGACCACTACCTTCTCGCTATCCGGCTCTGAACTGTCTGTTGTGGTAACTGTCTTTTGCTCGGTCACAATCTCCTTGCCATCGGCAGAGATGACCTTGGTCACAGTGGTTATGGTTGTCGTTATAATCTTTTCGGTGCTGTCGCTTAGTCCTGTGGTGCTCTCAATGCCCCGCAACTCGTGCAGCTCTGGAAGAAACTCGCTGGAATCGGCGCCAATATCGATAAGTTCATCAGGTTCCGATGTTACACCGAGAGATCGGAGCTCGTCCTTGCTGACGCGCGGGAAAGGCGATGTGGGCTTGGGCGATGACTCCGGTGTATCTGTGTGCGATTCACGTCCGAACGGTGTTGGTATGGATTGACTTTCAGATGTTAGGGCCCCCGGACTTGACTTACCACTGATGTCCTTGGGGGACAATGGACCTGATGTCGATGCAACGCTAGCAGCACTAGACTCGCTCTTCGCACAACTGGACCCAGTGCCAGGCACTGTGCCAGTGCCAGTGCCAGTGCCTGTAGCTGTGCTTGTGGTGCTCACTGGCTTCACGCTGGGACTAACTGGTGCCGTAGGCGGTGTCTTGCGGTCTGTGCTATCCATTGCTTGCTCAGCTTGTGTTTCTGTCTGTGTTAGTGTAATGGATTCGATTTTGGTTTTGGTGTCGGACGAGCTGCTCTTGGTGGTGGTGCTGCTACTCTGCTCGCTCGACTGTAGTAGTGTTGTTTTTTTAGTGGTTGTGTCTGTTGTTGAAGATGTTGTGTTTTTTGTCTCAATGGCTGTCTGATCATGTTCGTCGTGTTCGTCGTCCTCCTTAACGGTTTCAATTGTTTCGGTCTCCTCAAATGGCTTGTAGATGCTGGTCATCATGATGGTGGCAATGGACTTGGATCGACCTTCTTTAAGACCGGGATGTCCATCGTCATCACTATCCTCTTCAGGATCGCTGTGCGTTTGTCGACTCTCACTTGTGTGACTGAGCAGCGATTCCCGCCGCGACTCATCTGTGCCGACAAACAAGGCCTTTTGAGAGGAACTCACACTAGACACCTTCTTTAGACACTCGTCGGCGGTTTTGGTCGCCTCAGATGTGAAGGTTTCTTTGGCGGAAACAATTTTTTCTGTTGCCAAGAACTCGGCGACTGTCTCCTTGAGACTGTCCTTGACAGACTCCTTATGTGTACTGCTTGTCATATCCTTGCTTGTGCTTTGATCACTTTGCTTGTGGTACTTGGTGCTTGGGATGCTCGTCGTTTGAATCTCGCTAACAACTGACTCCGAGGAGCACTCTTCAGATTGAGTGAGCAACTCCTCCAATTGTGATGTTGTTATTTTCTCCACAATTTTTGTGACACGCTCAGTTTCCTCCTTGACACTGGTGCTGCTTGATTTGGTTGCCTCCTTGTCGGCTATAAGGCTTGATAATGATTCACGTCCCGAGCTATCCTCCACTTTTAGACTGCTACTCAGTGACTCGCTTATGGACTCTTCTTTTAGATGAGTTTGATTTATAACCGACTTAGAAGTGGATGTGGATTCGCTTGATTTTTCTTCCATTTTGCTTTCGATTGCCGAGACCAGAATCGAACCATGTTGAGAGTCCGAAGTCTCCTCATCCTTAACACTGACCTGGCTGGCACTTGATGCTGGTCGCGAAGCTTCTGTCTCCTTATTTTCGGCCGATTCCGGGCGGCAACCCTCCTCTTCTTTTGACTGCGTTTCGCTGACCTGAACATCTTTGGCATCCTTGGCAGGAGACAACACGGATTCGCGCCTAGAGTCTGAACCAATTGCGCTGGCATCTTGCTCGCTTGCATGGCTTACAATTGACTCGTGCCGTGAGATATCTTTCGGTGACATTGGCGACTTTTCACCCTTTTGTTCAGCGTCCTTCGAACTGGCCACAGAGATGGGCCGCGATGCATCCTTGGACACCACTGTTGACTGTTCAAGCTTCGTTTCATCTTTCTGACTAGCTACGGATTCGGGGCGAGATGGTAATGATTCTAGGGTGCCCAGCTGGCTGGCGGCTGATTCTGGCCTAGAAATATCCTTATTTAGTTCGACGGCAGCCGCTTTTGCGGCTCCCTCGCGCAATTGAGCCTTTTCGGACTGCTCAATTTTATCCTTTTCCTCAATTGATATTGGGCCAGACTTTTGATCAGGCGACGACTTCTCTGATTCAATATCCACTTTCATCATCTTCGTTTCAAATATATTTTCATCCATGGCCAGATCTTTTGCGGGAGTTAACTTACCCGAGGTAGCTTCAAGTGTATCAATTTTCTGTGCATCTACGCTTTCAGTTTCAGTTTCAGTAGTAGTCTTTAGTTTTTCTTCCAACTGTTTCTCATCAAAATCGGGTATGATATCAGTAATATCCTTATCGGACTTCAAAACTTTGGCCACATCAGCGACAATCTTCGCAACCTCTTCTTCACGTGGTGAAAGTGGACGCATTGGTTGATCCGTTGTTATTGCACCTTTTTCAGATGGTGGCGAGAATCTATGTTCTTCGTCTTCTTCTTTGATATCATGAAGTACACTCTCATCGCGCTCACAGATTGTAACTGTGAATTCGGGGGAATCAACTGTGGTAATATGCGTTTCTCGAAGCTCTGAGAAACCACTTAAATCGAGGCTTCCCTTAGCACTGGTATCTTCTGGCACATCTGAAATAGTTTCTACAACCGAAGCAGCCTGTCCCAATTGTTTAGAGAGTACATCCGATATGTGTTCAACTTTTTGTGATTTCTCTTCCGCAATAGTTTGAACAGTCTCGGCAAGTGAAGTTACTGTCTTGGAAGCTTCAGATTCAAGTTCATTTAAAGATTTTGAACTTTCTTTGCTTATTTGCTCTAAGGATTCTACGACGAAATCCTTAGCGCTCTCCACTTTCTCGCTGACTGTATCAATTACTGTTTCTACCTTCTTACTTAAAAGTTCACTGACTGATTGCAGCTTTTCTTCAATGATATGTTCCTCAACATTTTTAATCGACTCTGAAATATCAACTGCCTCATCTACGGGGCTGGAAGCCGTAACAATTGCGGCAACTTTAGTCTGCTCAGCAGGTTTGTCTTCTTCCATTCCACCTGACATTGCATGTGAAAACTCGCCTTCAGCAACATCGACGGGACTGGATAATGTTGGATAATTTCCTTTAATTTCAGCAGATGATATGTTTAATATTAAAGGTTCCTTAGGTGCCTCGTCAATAGGTGACGAAGCCGTCTCGGCAACTGAGGCTGGTCGCGAAGATTCCTTTAACTTCAGGCCCTCAGCCACTGATACTGGACGTGATGGCTCTTTAGAGGGGACTGAAGACTTACCATCGTTCAAGCTCTCAGGTGCTATGCTTTCCGCAGCAGATTGCCGTCGAGAAGGCTCACCAGACTTTTCGCTCGTCACGGTTTTGGTCATTTCTAATGCATCCTTAAGGCTTTCTACAACGGAACCGGTTCGCGATACTTCTTTAGAGGGCGGTAGAGACTTGTCATCCTTTGGGCTTTCAGGTTTTTTACTCTCGGCAGGAGATTCTGGCTTTTCAGATTCATCTTCTACCTCTCCAATAGTCGATTCGGGGCGAGATATCATCTTAGAAGTTGGCAGAGTAATGTCATCCTTTGGACTCTCGGGTATGATACTCTCTGCAACAGACTCACGCCTGGATGCGTCCTTGGACTTTCCGCTTTGAACACTTTCGGGCTTCTCAGATTCGTCTTTTATACTGCCTGCCACAGATTCGGGCCGTGATACTTCCTTTGAAGCTAGTGCAGATCTTACACTTCCCTCCTCTGATTTGTCCTTCTCTGATTTTTCAATAGGGGAACGAAGTGCTTCATCTACTGGGCTGGAAGCAGTTTTTGATGTACTCACTTCAGAATGTTCTGCCGGCTTTGGTGCAAGAGGCTCAAATGTAGAAATTCCACTAGCGGAGCTAAAGTCACCTGCAGCAACTTCAATAGGGCTTGAAAGAGTTGGGAAATCTCCCTTCGATTCCAAAGATAGGACAAATGTTTCTTTTTTAATATCCTCGAAAATTGTAAAATCTTTAGCTTCGTCAATTGGTGAAGATGCTGTTTCGGTTGGGGATTTTACATCTTTTGGACTCTCTCCCTTTAGGCATTCAGTTACAGATTCGCGACGAGAAGCTTCTTTAGAAACATCGTCTTTAACACTTTGTGCCTTCTCAGATTCTGTAAATGCAAAGACACCTTCCGCAACATCAACGGGGCTGGATGCTGTCTCAAAATCGCCTGTAGCCTCATCAGTTTTCTTCTGTACGAAATCAGCATGCTCGAAGCAAATTGCCTTGTCAATAGGGGAAGACGCGGTTTGGGTTACAAATTCCAGGCTTAAAACTTCCTTTGATTCACTCAGCAATTTAACTTCCAGAATTCCGTCGGATGATTGAATTTTACTAGCGTGTTCAGTGTCAAAAGTTTCTCGTAACAAATCGTGCTTGCCATCAGCAACAGATTCCGGTCGTATAACATCTTTCGTTGCTGGCTTTGATGTTTCTTCAACAGATTCCTGCACACTCTCAGCCTTCTCAGACTCATCTTTCACACTTGCTGCCACTGATCCGGGCCGTGATACCTCTCTCGAGACTGGTACGAATTTATCGACTATGGCGCTCTCCGGATCAGTACTTTTAGCTACCGATTCGCGGCGGGACGGCTCCTTGGATTGAGCATCCGTTACATTTTCAGGTTTTTTAGATACGTCCTTTACACTTTCTGCAACCGATGCAGGTCGTGATACTTCCTTGGATGGTGGTGAAGACTTCTCATCTTTAAGACTCTCTGGCTTAACACTCTCTGCTACAGATTCACGGCGAGAAGGCTCTGCAGACTTTTCATCCTTCACACTTCCTGGCTTCTCAGACTCGTCTTTCACACTTTCTGCAACTGACCCGGGTCGAGATACTTCCTTGGAGACTGGTAGAGACTTCTCATCTTTGGCGCTCTCTGGCTTAGAACTTTCAGTTACCGATTCAGGACGGGAAGGCTCCTTAGATTGAGTATCCGTTACACTACCAGGTTTTTCAGATTCGTCTTTTACGCTTTCCGCAACCGACGCAGGTCGTGATACTTCCTTGGAGGGTGGTGAAGACTTGTCATCCTTAAGACTCTCTGGCTTAACACTCTCTGCAACAGATTCACGGCGAGAAGGCTCTGCGGACTTTTCGGCCTTCACACTTCCGGGCTTCTCAGACTCGTCCTTCGCAATTTCTGCAACTGACCCGGGTCGAGATACTTCCTTGGAGACTGGTAGAGACTTCTCATCTTTGGCGCTCTCTGGCTTAATACTTTCAACTACCGATTCACGACGGGATGGCTCCTTTGATTGAGCATCCGTTACACTACCAGGTTTTTCAGATTCGTCTTTTACGCTTTCGGCAACTGATACAGGTCGTGATACTTCCTTGGAGGGGGGTGAAGACTTGTCATCCTTAAAACTCTCTGCACCGGATTCACGGCGAGAAGGCTTTGCAGACATTTCGTCCTTCACACTTCCTGGCTTCTCAGACTCGTCTTTCACACTTTCTACAACTGACCCTGGGCGAGAGACCTCCTGGGAGACTGGTACAGACTTCTCATCTTTGGCGCTCTCTGGCTTAGAACTTTCAGCTACCGATTCAGGACGGGAAGGCTCCTTAGATTGAGTATCCGTAACACTACCAGGTTTTTCAGATTCGTCTTTTACGCTTTCCGCAACCGACGCAGGTCGTGATACTTCCTTGGAGGGTGGTGAAGACTTGTCATCCTTAGGACTCTCGGGCTTAACACTCTCTGCAACAGATTCACGGCGAGAAGGCTCTGCGGACTTTTCGTCCTTCATACTTCCTGGCTTCTCGGACTCGTCTTTCACACTTTCTGCAACAGACTCGGGTCGAGATACTTCCTTGGAGACCGGTAGAGACTTCTCATCTTTGGCACTCTGTGGCTTAATACTATCAACTACCGATTCACGACGGGATGGCTCCTTTGATTGAGCATCCGTTACACTACCAGGTTTTTCGGATTCGTCTTTTACGCTTTCCGCAACAGATGCAGGTCGTGATACTTCCTTGGAGGGGGGTGAAGACTTGTCATCCTTAAGACTCTCTGGCTTAACACTCTCTGCAACAGATTCACGGCGAGAAAGCTCTGCTGACTTATCATCTTTCACACTTCCTGGCTTCTCAGACTCGTCTTTCACACTTTCTGCAACTGAACCTGGGCGGGATACTTCCTTGGAGACTGGTAGAGACTTCTCATTTTTGGCGCTGTCTGGCTTAAAACTTTCAGCTACCGATTCACGACGAGAAGGCTCCTCAGGCTGAGTATCCGTTACACTACCAGGTTTTTCGGATTCGTCTTTTACGCTTCCCGCAACCGATGCAGGTCGTGATACTTCCTTGGAGGGTGGAGAAGACTTGTCATCCTTAAGACTCTCTGGCTTAACACTCTCTGCAACAGATTCACGGCGAGAAGGCTCTGCTGACTTATCATCCTTCACACTTCCGGGCTTCTCAGACTCGTCTTTCACACTTTCTGCAACTGAACCTGGGCGAGATACTTCCTTGGAGACTGGTAGAGACTTCTCATCTTTGGCGCTGTCTGGCTTAATACTTTCAACTACCGATTCACGACGAGAAGGCTCCTTTGATTGAGTATCCGTTACACTACCAGGTTTTCCAGATACGTCCTTTACACTTTCAGCAACAGATGCAGGTCGTGATACTTCCTTGGAGGGTGGTGAAGACTTGTCATCCTTAGGACTCTCGGGCTTAACACTCTCTGCAACAGATTCACGACGAGAAGGCTCTGCTGACTTATCATCCTTCACACTTCCTGGCTTCTCAGACTCGTCTTTTACACTTTCTGCAACTGACCCTGGGCGGGATACTTCCTTGGAGACTGGTAGAGACTTCTCATCTTTGGCGCTCTCTGGCTTAATACTTTCAGTTACCGATTCAGGACGGGAAGGCTCCTTGGATTGAGCATCCGTTTCACTACCAGGTTTTTCAGATACGTCCTTTACACTTTCTGCAGCCGATCCAGATCGTGACACTTCCTTGGAGGGTGCTGAAGACTTGTCATCCTTAGGACTCTCGGGCTTAGCACTCTCTGCAGCAGATTCACGGCGAGAAGGCTCTGTGGACTTTTCATCCTTCACACTTCCTGGCTTCTCAGACTCGTCTTTCACACTTTCTGCAACTGACCCTGGGCGAGATACTTCCTTGGAGACTGGTAGAGACTTCTCATCCTTTTCGCTCTCCGGCTTAATACTTTCAGCTACCGATTCAGGACGGGAAGGCTCAGTGGATTGAGCATCCGTTACACTACTAGGTTTTTCAGATACGTCCTTTACACTTTCTGCAACCGATGCAGGTCGTGATACTTCCTTGGAGGGTGGTGAAGACTTTTCATCTTTAAGACTCTCGGGCTTAGCACTCTCTGCAACAGATTCACGACGAGAAGGCTCTGTGGACTTTTCATCCTTCACACTTCCGGGCTTCTCAGACTCGTCTTTCACACTTTCTGCAACTGAACCTGGGCGAGATACTTCCTTGGAGACTGGTAGAGACTTCTCATCTTTGGCGCTCTCTGGCTTAATACTTTCAGCTACCGATTCAGGACGGGATGGCTCCTTGGATTGAGCATCCGTTACACTACTAGGTTTTTCAGATACGTCCTTTACACTTTCTGCAACCGATGCAGGTCGTGATACTTCCTTGGAGGGTGGTGAAGACTTTTCATCTTTACTACTCTCTGGCTTAGCACTCTCTGCAACAGATTCACGGCGAGAAGGCTCTGTGGACTTTTCATCCTTCACACTTCCTGGCTTCTCAGACTCGTCTTTTACACTTTCTGCAACTGACCCTGGGCGGGATACTTCCTTGGAGACTGGTAGAGACTTCTCATCTTTGGCGCTCTCTGGCTTAATACTTTCAGTTACCGATTCAGGACGGGAAGGCTCCTTGGATTGAGCATCCGTTTCACTACCAGGTTTTTCAGATACGTCCTTTACACTTTCTGCAACCAATCCAGATCGTGACACTTCCTTGGAGGGTGGTGAAGACTTCTCATCCTTAGGACTCTCGGGCTTAGCACTCTCTGCAACAGATTCACGGCGAGAAGGCTCTGTGGACTTTTCATCCTTCACACTTCCTGGCTTCTCAGACTCGTCTTTCACACTTTCTGCAACTGACCCTGGGCGAGATACTTCCTTGGAGACTGGTAGAGACTTCTCATCCTTTTCGCTCTCCGGCTTAATACTTTCAGCTACCGATACAGGACGGGAAGGCTCAGTGGATTGAGCATCCGTGACACTACTAGGTTTTTCAGATACGTCCTTTACACTTTCTGCAACCGATGCAGGTCGTGATACTTCCTTGGAGGGTGGTGAAGACTTGTCATCCTTAAGACTCTCTGGCTTAACACTCTCTGCAACAGATTCACGGCGAGAAGGCTCTGCTGACTTATCATCTTTCACACTTCCTGGCTTCTCAGACTCGTCTTTCACACTTTCTGCAACTGAACCTGGGCGAGATACTTCCTTGGAGACTGGTAGAGACTTCTCATCCTTTCCGCTCTCCGGCTTAATACTTTCAGCTACCGATACAGGACGGGAAGGCTCAGTGGATTGAGCATCCGTTACACTACCAAGTTTTTCAGATACGTCTTTCACGCTTTCCGCAACAGATGCAGGTCGTGATACTTCCTTGGAGGGTGGTGAAGACTTGTCATCCTTAAGACTCTCTGGCTTAACACTCTCTGCAACAGATTCACGGCGCGAAGGCTCTGTGGACTTTTCATCCTTCACACTTCCTGGCTTCTCAGACTCGTCTTTCACACTTTCTGCAACTGACCCGGGTCGAGATACTTCCTTGGAGACTGGTATAGACTTCTCATCTTTGTCGCTCTCTGGCTTAATAATTTCAGCTACCGATCCACGACGGGAAGGCTCCTTGGATTGAGCATCCGTTACACTACCAGGCTTTTCAGATTCGTCTTTTTCGCTTTCCACAACTGAAGCGGGTCGTGATACTTCCTTGGAGGGTGGTGAGGACTTGTCATCCTTAAGACTCTCAGGCTTTACACTCTCTGCTGCAGATTCACGGCGAGAAGGCCCTGTGGACTTTTCATCCTTCACACTTCCTGGCTTCTCAGACTCATCTTTTGCACTTTCTGTTACTGATCCGGGTCGAGACACTTCCTTAGAGGCTGGTTCAGACTTCTCATCTTTGGCGCCCTCTGGCTTAATACTTTCAGCTACCGATTCACGACGAGAAGGCTCCTCAGGCTGAGTATCTGTTACACTACCAGGCTTTTCAGATTCGTCTTTTTCGCTTTCCACAACTGAAGCGGGTCGTGACACTTCCTTGGAGGGTGGTGAGGACTTGTCATCCTTAAGACTCTCTGGCTTTACACTTTCTGCTGCAGATTCACGGCGAGAAGGCTCTGTGGACTTTTCATCCTTCACACTTCCTGGCTTCTCAGACTCGTCTTTCACACTTTCTGCAACTGACCCTGGGCGAGATACTTCCTTGGAGACTGGTAGAGACTTCTCATCCTTTCCGCTCTCCGGCTTAATACTTTCAGCTACCGATTCAGGACGGGAAGGCTCAGTGGATTGAGCATCCGTTACACCACCAAGTTTTTCCGATACGTCCTTTACACTTTCTGCAACCGATGCAGGTCGTGATACTTCCTTGGAGGGTGGTGAAGACTTTTCATCTTTAAGACTCTCGGGCTTAGCACTCTCTGCAACAGATTCACGGCGAGAAGGCTCTGTGGACTTTTCATCCTTCACGCTTCCTGCCTTCTCAGACTCGTCTTTCACACTTTCTGCAACTGACCCTGTGCGGGATACTTCCTTGGAAACTGGTAGAGACTTCTCATCTTTGGCGCTCTCTGGCTTAATACTTTCAGTTACCGATTCAGGACGGGAAGGCTCCTTGGATTGAGCATCCGTTTCACTACCAGGTTTTTCAGATACTTTCTTTACACTTTCTGCAACCGATGCAGGCCGTGATACATCCTTGGAGGGTGGTGAGGACTTGTCATCCTTAAGACTCTCAGTAACAGATTCACGGCGAGAAGGCTCAGCAGACTTTTCGTCCTTCACACTTCCTGGCTTCTCAGACTCGTCTTTCACACTTTCTGCAACTGACCCGGGTCGAGATACTTCCTTGGAGGCTGGTAGAGACTTCTCATCTTTGGCGCTCTCTGGTTTAATACTTTCAGCTACCGATGCACGACGGGAAGGCTCCCTTGATTGAGCATCCGTTACAGTACCAAGTTTTTCAGTGTCGTCTTTTACGCTTTCCGCAACAGAAGCAGGTCGTGATACTTCCTTGGAGGGTGGTGAGGACTTGTCATCCTTAAGACTCTCTGGCTTTACACTCTCTGCAACAGATTCACGGCGAGAAGGTTCTGCCGACTTTTCATGCTTCACACTTTCTGGCTTCTCAGACTCATCTTTCACACTTCCTGCAACTGACCCGGGTCGAGATACTTCCTTGGAGACTGGTAGAGACTTCTCATCTTTGGCGCTCTCTGGCTTAATAATTTCAGCTCCCGATCCACGACGGGAAGGCTCCTTAGATTGAGCATCCGTTACAATACCAGGCTCTTCAGATTCGTCTTTTTCGCTTTCCACAACTGAAGCGGGTCGTGATACTTCCTTGGAGGGTGGTGAGGACTTGTCATCCTTAAGACTCTCTGGCTTTACACTCTCTGCTGCAGATTCACGGCGAGAAGGCTCTGTGGACTTTTCGTCCTTCACACTTCCTGGCTTCTCAGACTCGTCTTTCATACTTTCTGCAACTGACCCGGGTCGAGATACTTCCTTGGAGACTGGTAGAGACTTCTCATCTTTGGTGCTCTCTGGTTTAATACTTTCAGCTACCGATTCACGACGCGAGGATTCCCTAGATTGAGTATCCGTTACACTACCAGGTTTTTCAGATACGTCCTTCACCCTTTCTGCAACCGATACAGGTCGTGATACTTCCTTGGAGGGTGGTGAGGACTTGTCATCCTTAAGACTCTCAGTAACAGATTCACGGCGAGAAGGCTCAGCAGACTTTTCGTCCTTCACACTTCCTGGCTTCTCAGACTCGTCTTTCACACTTTCTGCAACTGACCCGGGTCGAGATACTTCCTTGGAGGCTGGTAGAGACTTCTCATCTTTGGCGCTCTCTGGTTTAATACTTTCAGCTACCGATGCACGACGGGAAGGCTCCCTTGATTGAGCATCCGTTACACTACCAGGTTTTTCAGATACGTCCTTTACACTTTCTGCAACCGATGCAGGTCGTGATACTTCTTTGGATGGTGGTGAAGACTTCTCATCCTTAAGACTCTCTGGCTTGATACTCTCTGCAACTGATTCTCGTTGGGCAGGCTCTTCGGGCTTTTCAAAATCGTCTTTTATACTTTCTGCTTTAGATCCGGGTCGTGATGCTTCCTTGGAGGTTGGTATTGACTTATCATCCTTTACAGTCTCCGGCTTCGCAATCTCTGCAACCGATTCACGCCGGGAGGGGTCCTTAGACATCTCATCCTTTATACTGCCTGGTTTTTCAGTTGTTTCTTTTTCACTTTCCGCTGCAGATTCTGGTCGAGAGGGATCCTTAGAAGCACTTGGGGATAATTTATCCTTTTCAGTTTGTGTTAATTGCTCGTCAATTTTAGTAGATTGCCTTCGGGCTTCCTGTTGCGATACCTGCATCTCGACCTCAATTGCTTCTTCGATAGTTGCAGGGCTCTCTAGAGATACCGTATCTTCACGGTCTTTGACTTTCGTTGGTGCAACTGTGGGTTGCACATGATGCGCTGGCAACTCATCTTCGGAAGTTATGTCGCTCTTTTCTTTCTCATCTGGTGTACTTGCCGACTTCTTTGCAGTTGGAGCTGGCTGCTCGTGGTCATCCTCCAACTTTTCGCTGGTCACAGTCGCCTCAGTAACGATTTCACTTGTTTTGACAATGGCCTCCTCGCTTTTCTTCTCAACGGATTCCAGGTTAACGATGACTTCTCTCTTTGCGATAATCTTCTCAGAAATCTCGTTTGTGGCTTCAAACTTCTCAATTGCTATTTCTGCTGTCTCTTGTTCTCCGGCCTCCTTTTCATCTTCGGTCTCTTTTTCCTCTTTGGCTGTCTCTTCCTTGTGGGAAATGCTCTTGGCGCCAGCATCGTGGGTATCCTTTTCGTATAACCCCAAGTCAGCCTCTTCGTGAACAGGCAAGTCGGCAACCTCATCAGGTGTTTTGATAACATCGCGCATCAGATTCTGTTGCGCTTCAAATGTCATTTTCTTCGGTAAAATGCGATCGGCCGAATCCGCGCCGGCGACAAATAGCTCAGCATCAATAATCTTAGTTTCGATTGTGCCTATACCAGCTGCCATTGCTGCCACGGGTACTGCAACTGTAGCTACGACAATGGCTTCAATCTCTTTGGTCTCCTCTTTAACATACTTCTCTTCGATGACCAAATCTTCCTTAATTTTGTCCAGCGGTATGCGCTCGTCTTCGGGTAAAGTGGGCGCTGTGGTTGCTCCTGATTCGATTGTGGCTGAGAATTTCTCCTCTGGAAGACTCTCTTGTAAGTTCAAGGGCAAAGCCTCATGGGCTTCAATTGGCTCGTCTTTGGTGTCAGATGTTTTCTTTGCGCTACTGAGCTTTTCGTCAGGCGTGGGCGAAGACAACTCATCCTCGGCGTTTTTGGCCTGTAGTAGTTGGTCGTCGGTGCGACCCTTGACAATGTCTTTGGCAGTGGCGATTATATCTTGAACCTCCGCCTTTATTTCGGTTTTCTCAGGTGTTGCCAGCTGTTCGTGCATCTCATGCCTGGCTGCCTCACTGCCCTCCAGACGCGCTTTGCGCTCCTCTGCTTCAGCCCGGGCGATGGCCGCTTCGATCTCCTCCTCGGCGCTTTTCTTGCGCTTCTTTTCTGATTCCTGTGAGTCGCGTTGATGCTTTTGAATTTCTTCCTCCTTTGTCATGCTGCTCTCCTGTTCCTGTTCAATGATTGAGTCCTCTGTGTACTGTTCCACCTCCTCTTTCTCGATAATCAGGTATTCCTCCTCTTCCTCGGCTTCCGTTGTGCTATCCTGCTTGGCCATTTCTCGCATCTCCGTCTTGATCAAGTGTTGTCGCTTCATCTCGTCGCGACTAAACACCGCCTCAATTTCGCGCACTACCTCCTGCTCCTCCTTTAGATCATCCAGTTCACGCTGCTTTTCCGCATCCAACTCTTGCGAGGCACTTAGATCCAGCATCTTTTTGGCTGCTGTCGCCTCATCTGCCGAAGGTGTCGATACCAGGCTGGAGTCAGTGGTGCCACCCTTATCCAAACGTGATTTCTTCAAATCAGGCTTAGGCTTGGCTGACTTAATTGGGCTGCCTGGCGCCGGAGCCCGCTTTGATGGAGACACAGCGCGTGGTCTTCTTGAAATTGGCTTACGCTGCGCCGCCTGCATCGTTGTCTGCTGCGTTGTCTTCGTCGTCTCCATCTGCTGTGACTTCTTCTCCACGGTGCTAACGGTGCGACGTGTGCCGGTCGTGCTCTGGCGAGCCGCCGTTGCTTGTTGCTTGGACTCGAGTACCTTGCGATTGTTGGCCTCCTTGGCGCTCTTGGCTGGCGTACTGCTGGGACTCGATTTAGTGGTCCTGGTTATCACCTTCGACTTGACGTCACGCGTAGCTGATGTTCGGCTGGCAGCTGGCGTGGCCGTTGGCGAACTCTTCTTCTCCTCGCGCTTAACCAGCTTACGATCCATGGACTTGGGCGGTTTGCTATCGATCCTTGAGCGCACAACTGGCTTGACTTCCGCTCTTGGCTTGTCCTGTTTACCCTTGGCGGCCTTCGCTGTCTTGCTGGTTGCCTCAGTTGTGGGCACATCAACTGCATCTTTTGTTGGACCAGTTGGAGCCAGCTCCGGCTTTACAATTAACACCTCCACCTTCTTTTCGTCATCGACCTCTTTGTTGTCATCATGCTCGGCTGGTTCTGTTGAGGGCATTGATGGCTCCGGCGCTCCCTCATCACCCGTGTCGACAGCTAACTCGGGCTCAGCTTCTGGCTCATCCGTGTCTATGGAGTCGGCTTTTGCGCTAACAAGTTGAGTGGGCCAGTCGACTTGATCACTGGGTGGTTCCGCTGAGGCCGAGACCAATGCTGCTGCTGCTGCTGCTACTGCTGCTGCTGCTGCTGCAGCTGCGGCTGCTTCCTTTGCTTTGTTGTCCTGCTGCACAGCCACAGCTGCTATAGCAGTTGGGCCAAATTTAGTGGGCTTGTAACTGGCGCTGGGCGGAGTCGCCTCAATGGCAGATTTAAGCGTCTTGCGTGTGCTGGCCACAGTTTGTATAGCTGGAGCTATAGACTTCGCTGTGCAGGTCGAGTGCTTCATAAACTCAAGATGTTTGAGCTTCTCTAGACCTTCCTGGATCTTGAAGTCTGGCGTACTGCCCGGAAAGAGAATGCGGGTTATGGTATCATCCGGATTTGCCGGCTGCCAGACAAGCAGCGCACAAATAGATACCAGATTCTGCAGTGGAAAGTTAAACTCCTTGGTGTCACGGGCAGCAAACAGACGCTGGTCACCCGAGTTCCACTTTTGCATAAAGTCCTTGACCTCTTTGGAATCACGTGAGGGGCTTATCACATACATGTCGAGGGTGCCGTGGCCAACCTTGTGGTACAGATTGATGGGCTCCTGGTTACGATAGCAACACTGCGGCTTCAGATCAAGAGATTTGAGATCACTGACCAGGCCATGGCCACGCTCAAATAGATCAATGAGCAGTGGATTGCGATCCTTGTCGCCATCGGGGCTGGGCAGACCACCCTTACGGTCGGGAACGTTACCGAAGAAGTGCCCAATCTGTGGATAGACATGAGAGTCTCGCTTCCGCGCCACCACAGCTCCAAGTCCCTGCACATTGCTGTTATTCAGACGCGTCATCAGCACCGCATCCAGGCGATCCAAATGCCTCGCAAAGTCCCAGAAGCAAGCCTTGCGATTAAAACCGCCGTCAACTGCAAAAGCAGTATCAAATGATTAGCAAACAACACACCGACACACCTCCCACCATTGGCTTGTCACTCACCCAACATGTTAAAGCCATTGATCCCAAAGAGGGCGGCATCACCCTGACCACCCGGAAAGACGTAGAGCGTGGGATGCGTAAAGCGTATGTTGCCCACCACATCCGACGTCTCCAGCAACTCACGCAATGAGGTTGGCACCACCATTGGTGCTAAATAATCTGCAAATCGCATACAATATAAGTTAGTTAGTTGGTTCACAGTTTAAGTTTACAATCGCCTGTCTTACCTATAAAGCCATTGATATATTCGCTGCTGGTGTCCAACACATCAACCGGATTTATGCGTATTTTACAATGTCGTGCAAACACCTTATCCGGCAGTGTGTGCCAGAGACCAGCATCGGCACAGTGTATATTCATTGTAATGGTATCCGCATAGGCGCGTATCACTCGTTGTACGTCGTGCTCTTGAAATGCCTCCGCAAAGTCAGCCACCGAGAAGGTGCCATCCTGTAAATAATTACATTATTATATATTTTGTTGGTTTTAATTTGACCCTTTGACATTAGGTGACTGTGTTGTCCTGTAACCGACCTGTAGTATCCAAGAACCGTTGCCGCTGAAGGTATACCCAGCGTGTATAATGTGACGATGCCTCGTAAAACTGCTGAGTAGATTGCGCATACACTGTATAAGAGTATTGTACTGGGGATGTATGAGCACCTCCGTCACAAGATTCTCACTGGCATACTGTATGAGTCGCTCGCCTAAAAGTAAGCCAAAAGTTACAAAAACTCATTTAATGGAAATACTAAAACGTAATTAATTCGAAGCGCAATAACTCTCAATAACTGCTGCAATTAACTGCAAATTATAACAACAATTGCTTTTGGGGTAAGCTCAGTATTATTAATTAGTTTTATTATAACTATTACAATCTATCCTGGTTGTTTGGAAACGTGCCTAAAAATGTATTTACAAATTGGCACTTAATTTAACGACCGAATTAATTACTTGTATTTAGTTTAACAGCCTTTAATAAAATATTAATTTACTAAACAGATTATTAAGATTTTAATAGTAATAGATAACCATATTAAGCAGCTTAGCTTTTGCCACAGTGTGCTTGGCAATATATTCAAGTAGCTCGTTTGGTCTTTACACCTATTCACGTCTTCACACCCTACTCCCACGAATCTCGCATATTCCTGGACTGCTAACTGCGCAAAAATTTTTAATTTGCGGTTAGCCTGAGTCAGCTAACCAAGAAACCCTGGTATGGTCTCTGGTGGTTCGGTGGTGCGGTGGGTCGGTGGCTCGCTCGGTCTGGTCGGGTTGGACTGGCATTCAACGACAAATACGCCGAGCGCACTAATGAATAGCTGAAACGTCGAGAGGCAACCGCACAAGAGGCTTGGATTACCAAATGCTTGAGTCCCGGCCAGAGAATATAAGCATTAAGCACGCACCAAATCAAGTGGCTTTAAATTGTCAGACGTTGGGTGTTCGTAGGTGGCGAGTTAAGTTTGCTTCATTCTCAAGTATTTTATTCACATTTGACCCACAGATGCGCGCCAGCTGCAGTCGGCCGGATATCATTTCATAAATCTTTAATTTTTATGGATTAATTAAGGTTTCCCTCTCTGCCGCAGCGCTGACCAGTTGCCCAGCACCTGAAGCAAGCCGCCAATGCATGCGACCTTGCTGACGACCTTGTCGTGTCATTCGATGCCAACCATCATCACAATGATCATCATCGAGGATGAGTGGACACTTCTTGTCGCTCAAAGCACTAAATGCCGTGGCATATACACATGTATATAGTATAAGTGTATGTGTATGCGTGTATATGTAAATAATTTACGCATTTCTTGCACTAAATAGTCGTTGACAACGCACAAAAAGCTAGCGCACATGCCATGTCAATACCTATACAAATATGTACGCACATAAGTGCGCATGTATATAAATATACATATGTATATACTGTAAATGTTTGTGAGTGCGCACATTAAGTATACGCCACATAGGCCTAACGGTCAAATGTGCCCACGTACGCGTAAAAAAGCGACAAGCCATCGAGCCCGAAGTGCGCCCAAGCGTGCACCTACATATGGCTTCGCTCAATCTTTTTCTCATTTTTTTTTTTTTGCCCCACCCTCTCTCTCTTTCTGTCTCACTCTTGCTATCTCTTTTCAGCTGTCCGGCTCTCCAGCTCCCATACTGTTCACTTGAGCATATTGTCAAGCTTGTCGAGCAGTTTTTGTAGCCCTTCTGCTTTTTATAAATGCAGCTTATATTTATCAAATCTCCAAACACGCACACACACACACACACCCACACTCTGAGTACTTTTTTGTTCTGTGTGCTTGTCAAGCGCAGTGACATACATAACCGCATATTGTAGTTTAACGATTTAACGCATGCGGCGACCCGGTCGTCTGTGTCATTTTTGAATTAAGGTTGGCAACTTTCACGCACTTTTTACGGCCTCAACAGGCGCGTCACAATGTGCGTCTTGTAAATAAAATACCGTTTGACTATTTGCATCTTATTAACCTTAAGATGGCGTTTAAATCGAGAAAAGTTAATAAGTTTCAGGCAAAAGCTACACTCAAAAAAAATAAATAAAAATCACCCTGTATTTTTTTTTTTTTTTTTTTTTAATTTAGCAATTTAATTTAATATTGATCAACCTATGCCCATATATCCGATTTTCGAGCTAGAATTTTGACTTGTCTTCCGACCTTAAATTCACGTTTTCAACCTTAAATGTACGATTGATTTAGGGGCAAAACTATGATCAAAAAGCCCTAGCTTTTTAAAATGAGTTGAGTTTTGACGAAGTTATGGCATTTTGAAGTTTCGATCTATGCCCATGTACCGATTTTCAGGCTATAATTTTTACTTGTCTTCCGACCTTAAATCACGTTTTCAACTTTAAATGTACGATTGATTTAGGGGCAAAACTATGATCAAAAAGCCCTCGCTTTTTAAAATGAGTTGAGTTTTGACGAAGTTATGGCATTTTGAAGTTTCGATCTATGCCCATATACCGATTTTCAGGCTATAATTTTTACTTGTCTTCCGACCTTAAATCACGTTTTCAACCTTAAATGTACGATTGATTTAGGGGCAAAACTATGATCAAAAAGCCCTAGCTTTTTAAAATGAGTTGAGTTTTGACGAAGTTATGGCATTTTGAAGTTTCGATCTATGCCCATATACCGATTTTCAGGCTATAATTTTTACTTGTCTTCCGACCTTAAATCACGTTTTCAACCTTAAATGTACGATTGATTTAGGGGCAAAACTATGATCAAAAAGCCCTCGCTTTTTAAAATGAGTTGAGTTTTGACGAAGTTATGGCATTTTGAAGTTTCGATCTATGCCCATATACCGATTTTCAGGCTATAATTTTTACTTGTCTTCCGACCTTAAATCACGTTTTCAACTTTAAATGTACGATTGATTTAGGGGCAAAACTATGATCAAAAAGCCCTCGCTTTTTAAAATGAGTTGAGTTTTGACGAAGTTATGGCATTTTGAAGTTACGATCTATGCCCATATACCGATTTTCAGGCTATAATTTTTACTTGTCTTCCGACCTTAAATCACGTTTTCAACCTTAAATGTACGATTGATTTAGGGGCAAAACTATGATCAAAAAGCCCTCGCTTTTTAAAATGAGTTGAGTTTTGACGAAGTTATGGCATTTTGAAGTTTCGATCTATGCCCATATACCGATTTTCAGGCTATAATTTTTACTTGTCTTCCGACCTTAAATCACGTTTTCAACCTTAAATGTACGATTGATTTAGGGGCAAAACTATGATCAAAAAGCCCTAGCTTTTTAAAATGAGTTGAGTTTTGACGAAGTTATGGCATTTTGAAGTTTCGATCTATGCCCATATACCGATTTTCAGGCTATAATTTTTACTTGTCTTCCGACCTTAAATCACGTTTTCAACTTTAAATGTACGATTGATTTAGGGGCAAAACTATGATCAAAAAGCCCTCGCTTTTTAAAATGAGTTGAGTTTTGACGAAGTTATGGCATTTTGAAGTTTCGATCTATGCCCATATACCGATTTTCAGGCTATAATTTTTACTTGTCTTCCGACCTGAAATCACGTTTTCAACCTTAAATGTACGATTGATTTAGGGGCAAAACTATGATCAAAAAGCCCTAGCTTTTTAAAATGAGTTGAGTTTTGACGAAGTTATGGCATTTTGAAGTTTCGATCTATGCCCATATACCGATTTTCAGGCTATAATTTTTACTTGTCTTCCGACCTTAAATCACGTTTTCAACTTTAAATGTACGATTGATTTAGGGGCAAAACTATGATCAAAAAGCCCTAGCTTTTTAAAATGAGTTGAGTTTTGACGAAGTTATGGCATTTTGAAGTTTCGATCTATGCCCATATACCGATTTTCAGGCTATAATTTTTACTTGTCTTCCGACCTTAAATCACGTTTTCAACTTTAAATGTACGATTGATTTAGGGGCAAAACTATGATCAAAAAGCCCTCGCTTTTTAAAATGAGTTGAGTTTTGACGAAGTTATGGCATTTTGAAGTTTCGATCTATGCCCATATACCGATTTTCAGGCTATAATTTTTACTTGTCTTCCGACCTAAAATCACGTTTTCAACTTTAAATGTACGATTGATTAAGGGGCAAAACTATGATCAAAAAGCCCTAGCTTTTTAAAATGAGTTGAGTTTTGACGAAGTTATGGCATTTTGAAGTTTCGATCTATGCCCATATACCGATTTTCAGGCTATAATTTTTACTTGTCTTCCGACCTTAAATCACGTTTTCAACTTTAAATGTACGATTGATTTAGGGGCAAAACTATGATCAAAAAGCCCTCGCTTTTTAAAATGAGTTGAGTTTTGACGAAGTTATGGCATTTTGAAGTTTCGATCTATGCCCATATACCGATTTTCAGGCTATAATTTTTACTTGTCTTCCGACCTAAAATCACGTTTTCAACTTTAAATGTACGATTGATTTAGGGGCAAAACTATGATCAAAAAGCCCTAGCTTTTTAAAATGAGTTGAGTTTTGACGAAGTTATGGCATTTTGAAGTTTCGATCTATGCCCATATACCGATTTTCAGGCTATAATTTTTACTTGTCTTCCGACCTAAAATCACGTTTTCAACTTTAAATGTACGATTGATTTAGGGGCAAAACTATGATCAAAAAGCCCTAGCTTTTTAAAATGAGTTGAGTTTTGACGAAGTTATGGCATTTTGAAGTTTCGATCTATGCCCATATACCGATTTTCAGGCTATAATTTTTACTTGTCTTCCGACCTTAAATCACGTTTTCAACTTTAAATGTACGATTGATTTAGGGGCAAAACTATGATCAAAAAGCCCTCGCTTTTTAAAATGAGTTGAGTTTTGACGAAGTTATGGCATTTTGAAGTTTCGATCTATGCCCATATACCGATTTTCAGGCTATAATTTTTACTTGCTTCCGACCTAAAATCACATTTCAGTGTCATTTTTATCCTCGGAGCGTGCGGTCACACTGGAACTTTTTGCAGCGAAAAAAATAATTGTATTTTTATTTTTATTTTATTTTTCTCGCGATTTGGAATTGTCGAAGCCCGCGAGCAGTTCTGCTGGTGCAAAACTATTTTTGCAAGACGCCCTCACTCAGCGTGATTTCTGCGTGCGCCGCCACCACTCTGGTTGAGTGTGTGCGCTTGGTGCGCGCTAATTCTGCGCCAATATGAACAACACCCCCCATACCGCTACTCCCGGCGACGCGCATGACACTGCAGCTGTAGTTTCCTGGTGCTCGCCATCTCTTGCCAGGCAGGCCAGCGAACACCGCTATAATTTGCGCTCACGCTTGGATAGCAGCCACAACAACAACAACAAAGTCAAAAATGCAAAAACTGCAAATACCAACAACAATACAAACAATGCCAACAACGACACAATCAAAAACACCGAAAATTATATTGCCAGAAAAAAACGTAAAATTGCACCATTCGTTGATGACATTGACTTGGTTGCAGTGCCATCTACTTCTGCTGGTGCTCGTGCAGCACTACAAGCACTAGATGTTCTGTCAGATTCTGACTCAGACATTGAGTCAGTGGATATGGCTGTGAGGACAACAGATGCTGCTTCCCCAATTTTTCCACTGATTGTGGGCAATGAGGACACAAGTCTGGGCGCTGTTGCTGATATCCTGTATTTTATAAAATCAAAATTTCTAAAATTGAAAGTTGGGCCTTCAAAAAAACAGAGCTTGCAGAGCTTAAAGAGTATTGATTTATATTAGCTTTTTGTCACTTTTATTGCTATTAAGCATTAGTTTTTTAAGATTTCACATATCCAAATATCTTACGAGCCTCTATAATAGAATTCAAAAAAGCTAGTTTCATAACTATTTTCTGAATTACTTAAAAATAGAAAATATTTCAAAGAAATGTAAGAAATATTATATTTTTGGAACGGTCAACTTAAGGCAAGCCTTTCTAATTTTATGAACAATGATTTGAAATATTTAAAAATTATTTCTTAATCAAGAAAAATTCTGTTTTCTTTTAAAAATTTCATTGCGATCATTTTTTTTGAGTGTACACTTATAGTAGCACAGATTATGCTTGTGTATGTTTGGAGAGCAAGTAAATAGTATAAGCCAAGTCTGTTCGAAATCACATTTCGAAATCGTGTACTTTTGCTGTTGGCTTAGCTTTCTAATGCCAGTTGCCTTGAAAGTATTTGCAATTTCGTATGTCCAACTACGAATGCCACTTAAGAACTTTGCTTGTCAAGCGTCGAAAGCCACAAAGACCTTAATACAGAACAGATACAAGCCAATAGGCTGAGTGGCAGTTAGGGAACCCTGTGGCAAGCCGCTCTTATAGAGTCGCAAAGTTTGCAAACCACACACACAAAAAAAACTTGAATTGAATTGTTGGCAAACATCTATTACGAAAGTGGCTAGCTACCTCTTGCAGCCCAGTCCCGCAGCCTAAACAACCAAATGGCGACAATAATATAGTTATTTTTTTACTATTTTTTTAAAATGTGCACAAGTGCCAGCCAGTGCTCGAGTTTGTGTCAAGTGCAAATTTTCGCATTGCGACGTCCATTGAAAAGTTTTCGCCATGGTCGCACCTAACCAAAATGGCAAAATGGCCGCAGATTAATCGTTAATAACTGTACTCTGATGCCTACATTCAGAATACTGCCAACTTTTGAAACAGAACAAATTTGCATAGCAACAGGATGAGACTTTTTCTGTTTTATGATTTTCATGCGTTGTCTTATTTTTAATTTCTGTGCCACTTCTTTTCTCTGCTATTTTTTTTTTTTTTCTTTGTGTGCTGGACTGCAAAATAATTACAGTTGGCGCCGGTCACCACCCAGTGCTGTAGTGCTTGCCACACACTCGCACCAAAATGGCGAAAAAGTTGGCTGTTAAGCTGGCGCCCGTGTAAGCAAAAATATTTCCAAACAGCATTTTTTAATTGCAGTTCCATTCGCCCCGAGGCACTACATTGAATTAAAGTTGACTACGATTATCATTATGAATTCTCATCTTTCTATAGTCAGATATCAGATAATCAATCATGTTTTCAACTAGAGAACGCGTGGGATATTTTTCTCCCATATCTGCATTGAAATATACGTTTACGTAAGATATCAGTTATTTTAAGCAATGCTTACGAATTGAATAATTCATATTCTAATGAATAATTAATTTCAAATTTGCGGAAATTTAAAATAAATTAAATATATCCTATAATTAGGATCTAGATATTGACTTTTATGTACATTATGACAAAGGCATATACATAAGTCAAGTCGAGCCAAAACAAAAATAATAATAAGAACCTTTCCTTAAATAATTGTTATTAATAGATTATTTCTGTCGTATGATATTGATTTAAATTCAATAATGACTTGATTGGTTAGACTTTACACTCTGTAGATTTCAATTGAACTTTCTTTTTGTTGCAGCATGTGGCATATGCTTTGTATACTAATTGGCTGGCTTAAAAGTCAGTTAAGCACCAAATTAACAGCCTGCTTGCGCAATTACGCAGTCAGCGCATCGCAAAGGGCTTATTTAAATAAGTATTTACTATTCGTGATATTTAAATGCGTTTTAAAAATTCTCGCTTTAATTCATAATTCGCGAATAGAGAATTGAGAGTTGAACGAGCCAAGCGCATCATTAATCAGAAGTGAGCATTCTCGTCATCATTTAGATCTAGATAATTCAGATCGTTGTACGGCAGACCTAATAACACCTGGCAAGTCTCAAAGACTTGACAACTAGCCCAATTGTCCCAGTTAGCATCCACAACTTTTCCACGGTGTTCCTCTACTATTCGCATAATTAAAATCAACGCAAGTCGCTATGAAATCCCCACAGAATGTCTCTATTCAGATGTCCAGTGAGCATGGATTTGATTCGGCTCCATTCTGTCAGGCTCATGTCGGCATTGATAAGCGGCGCGGATATGGATTGACGCCTGTCAGCAACTTTGTCCCGCCCACTGGAAATGTGGCAACAGACCACGGAAGAAAACGAGAAGAGTGCCAATCACTTTTTTACGCAATTTCAACAGCTTGTCCGCTGCAGTTTTACACAGTTCGCTTACGCTGTATGTGTGTTGTGATAGGCAAAATGAAGCGATGTATATTTATATTCTTGATCAGCATCAATAGTCGAACAATACATTCTTATCCTAACCAAACTCACTTGCTAATTACGCCAACTTATACAGCTGCCAACAATCGATCGACTTAAATCCATAACGAAATTCAGTTGTAAGCAAGTTATTGTGTTTGCTCCTCTCAAAGAAGATTAAAGATTCTTATATCCTGTTCAAGAATCAACACACTACACTGAACTCAGTTGTTAAATATATTCCAGTTTTATTGCCGAATTTCCCTTTAAAAAGTCTGGCACCCAAATGTGAGAAGAAGAAGAAATCAATCGCGCTGAATACAGAAAAGTAAGCAGACGTGTTTGTGAAAGAAATATAATTTAGCCTTGATTGCTAACATATATATATACATATATATGTATATATAGGGCTGACGTTGTTTAAAATGTAATTAAGGTGACATGACTGCAAGTGTATTTCTGATTCGGCACTCGACACTAAGTGCGGCTTACAGTTTTATTTTTATATACATACATATGGATATACGTGTTTTTGGTTATCTCTGCTGCCAGATATGTCTCTGGCAAGCAACTTGCTTCACTGCAAGCAGAGCTGGAGCGTACAGTTCTTCTTCTTCGAGTGCGAGTATATGTACATATGCCAATGATGTCTGCCTGACTGTCTATTTGCTTTCTGTGTGTGCATGTGTGTGTATTCATGTCTGACTGCCCGGCATTTAGTTATTTGCCTAACTTTGTGGTTGGATAGGTGGTCGGGAGGGGAGGGGAACGTATCGTTGCCATCTTATTGTATTTCTTTCTCTTAGTTTGGCGTTCTCCTTCCATTCGTTGACGGTGCTTGAATTATGCATGAGCAGCACAGTCATTGTCAGTATGATGGCCTTGTCCAATGTATGAATGTATGTGTGTGGGGGTGTGTACGTGTATGTGTGGGCGTCTGTTTTCTACTGTATGTTTGTCAGGCTCTATCTATCAATTTTGCATTCGTTCTATCTCAAGAATTTGTATGCCTTTAAATCTTATGTATGCGTGTGCGTGTGTATGCGTGTGCGTGTGTATGTGTGTGGCTGTTAATGCTGTGCGCTTATAAAAGCTTAGTAATGGCAAATTGTGCAGAGCCCACAATGTAACACTAGTTACAACAATGCAGGCTGACATGTATTATAATATCACAACGACTGCCAAATAATGAATCCACTCGCTTTCTGCTTTGGTAATAGATATCTGACTGTCTTTTCTCCATCAGTATGTCAGGATAATCGGTTCAAAATGTTATAATAATTAATTAACGAACAGGCCATAAGGACACGATTAGTCTTTGCTTAAGATTTATTTTCTATGTTGGCATTTAACTTCAAATGGAAATTGGGTAATTTACAAGATAATTTAAAGAAGAAACTCGCCAGTGAGTAAATTCACTAGACGAGTGTGAAATGAGCAGAAATCTGCTTGAAGTTTTTATGCCTCAACTAAAGTATATAATTGCAGCAGATTAACGCGTTCTTCGTTTTGTGGCAGTTGCACTCACAAAGTTTTGTGCAGCGAACTTTGCCTCAAGTCCCAGTGCGAAACTTAAGTAAACTGCATCAAATTAAAATTTGAAACATAAGTTTGTCGTTGACAATAAGGGCGACGCCTTTAAAGAGTGTATGCCGTAATATGTAAACTATGCGCTTGTTAGCAAATGCTTGTAATTGCTCAAAAGTTGCCCCAGCCGCAGCGCCCAAGATGAGAATTCATGCACCGACAAGATCTTATACTACTCATGAGAGCCAAATTATGGATAAATTGTTGAAACAGAATCTCTGGCTGTTGAAAGCAGGCAGTTGCCAGATGACAAGAGCCAAGAAAGTGTCATTAGATAAACGATGTCTGTCCGCCGCCTGCTGGACAAAGGAACTGCCACTTCGAAGGACAGTGAGCAGTCGAAGCCGTCAGCTTTCAGCAACGGAGGTGCTGTCTTTTGTTGACTTAGTGCTAGCTTCCAGCGCCCTAACCTTTGTCAAATTAGAATGTCAAAGCGCCAAGCGAGGCGTGTGCATCTCAACATCTTCGGTATTCCGGACAATATTTCACTAAAAATCAACTTTTTTAGTGTTTGCAATTGCATTTGAAGAGACTGACTGACAGACTGCCCTCCAGGTCGCCTGGTCGCTTAATCCCCTTGCCGTGGCCTTTGCCAGAACCTATTCTGATGGACGCCCTTTCACTGGCATCATTATTTAGCCACGGTCTGTGCGTGTGCCCCGGCATTTGAGAGTTTTGTTTGAATAGTTTTGCAGCAGTGCACGCAAAATTAGAATGCAGAATTCGGAGCTCAGAATTCTGAATTCACTTTGCCGAGTACTCATCCACAACAATGGTAAAAAGGCATTGAGTACAAGTGCTGTTCTGGCACTTACCAGCAAGCCCAAGGATAGCCTCAGTGGATTTCATTCAAGGTAGGCGCTGCTAAGTATGCTACACTTTTTTAATGTTCATATTCTATACTCTGCAGTAATTCAAAATTGGTGAAATGAAATGTGAATTCCTCCATAATACATAAAATATATTTCTTGTGTTGGTGTGAAAGTCAGGTGAGTCGATATACCCATGATTTTCTGTAGGTAAATGCATGCTACAGAGTATTTCCCTGTTGGGCTCCTTTGATCAGAGCAATCTCACTTACTTAAGGCACCTGCGGCATGTTTAAGGCAACCTACATCTTGTAAAATGTTTTACATGGCTATTTTTTCTTTTCATTTTAAATGCAAACTTTGTTTAACCTGAACTTGTCGAAGTTGCAGTCAATTTTATGGCACGTTTTGGATGATATAAGACGAATATAGTTGAGCGTATAAAATTATTATTGTCACAATTATAAAACTATAAGTATCTATAACCTATATGAAAACAAATTAAATCAAATTTTCAAAAGTTGAAAATAACTCTTCATTCATAAATAATATAAACATATAATATTTATTTATAAATAATTATCACTTAAACTTTTAAATAAAAGTTCAATATTCATCAAATCATTAAAAAAAAAAAAATTGAAATAACTCATCAGACTCAATTAAACACTTAATACACTAAACATAAATGGTTTATTCAACTTTTAAATAACAGTTCAGTAATCAAAAATTTTTAATTGAAAGTCTTATGATAATAACTATTTCATATTGGTAGATCTTAAAGTTTGAGATACTTTAAGCACACAAATCAACTGACAAGTGCAATTTTCGTAGCCTCTGGAGCATGCATGTAAGTCTTAGTTAAATGTCGAGTGCTCATATTTGGGCACTAGCAACGAGGCAATCATCGTTGTCACAAACAGAGAAGAAAAACAAATAAAAAACGATGAAGGATAACTGCAGGATGGGAGGATAGGAGGATAGGAGGAGAAACTGCTCGCTCGATTCACTGCAGCCTCTTGAATGCATTTTAACAACGTTCTCCCAACTAATCCGCAACGACAACACTTGGCTGGCTTTGCCACATTGTTGTTGTTGTTATTACTGTTGTTGTTGGTGAGGCTGCTGCGGTTGGGCAAATGAAAATAAAAATGAAAATGCGGCACAATCCGATTTGGATTTATCACACAAAAGACAAAGCCAGCAGAAAGCGTGAACCTCATATTTAACAAATGACGATTTTCAAAGCTGTCGAAAGACAATTGGCAACATTTGCATGGCTAATTTTGTAATTTCCTGCTACACACTGAACAGTTGTCTAATTACATAGTTGGCGCGTTACATTATTTTTCCCCGCACACGCTTTTTTTCATTTACTTATGTCCATTTAAACTTTTCAACTTGTTTGACACAACAGAGAGCCAAAGTCCAACGACAATTATTGGCAACTTTGTCATTAACTTGACATCAAATTTTTTTTCCAGCCAGTTTTAGGTTTTTTGTTGGCCCAATTAGCTGGCTGTTCATTTCATTGAATAGAGGCGCCCCTTGATTTGACATTTGACTTACCGTGACGCGCCTCCTCGCCTTCGGGTGCATGTTGTGTAATTGTATTGAGCTCCTCTTCCAAGTCGACATGACAATCGGAAACGTCCCAAGAAAGGAAACCTGCAAGTGAGAAAAGCAGCGGGAAAGAAAACAGGTTAGTAAATGACATTAAAGCAAGGTCAATTGACACATATCAAATATATATGTATATGTATATGTATGTATATCCCACTGAGCTATGTGAAAGGTCAAAAGTATTTGGGGTCTGTGATGGAATATTACAACGACCATTAAAGTGATACTAAGCAAAATGAAATGAAACAGTAATCAGTGACTTTGCAAGCACACAAGATGTTAACGTTATTCAAAAGAGTAAGTTAGAGTTGGTTAATGCTTGTTGCACGATTAGCTCTTAAGCGCGATCTAATGGTCTGAACCGCCAATATAGAAAATTCTCAATTGTTAATCATAATAATGTTCCCTTTTTAATGTTAATGTTTTCAACAACTTAGTAAGAAGGATCAAATATATAAGATGATGGCTCTTGGGTCAGATAAAAAGTTTTCCACACATTTAAGCTTTTCATGCCAAATAAAGTGATTATGGTGTAGGGTCCCACAGACAAATAAAATTTGCTTAAACACCGCATAGTTTGCCTAATTCATTTGTTACGTGTGTGAACACCAAATAGTTTAGGTACTAACATTTTACTGACTGTCGTTTGCACGGCCTGGTGAGTTAATTATTTTGCCCAAATTAAGTACCTGTGTATGACCAAGTGGAAACGGTTTTGTCGCATTTGTGTGTTTGCTTTTTCAAGTAAATGGCTTTCGCAAATACGTGCAAATATTGCAATTAAAATAATTTTAATTCCAAACACAACATTTTAGTTTGGCATTTATTAACAATCAAAATGTGCCCAATTATATTTAAACAATTTGATTTCATAAATTGTATTTATTAGCTGCTTTGTATCTTTAACGACTGAAGTCCGTTTTCATTGAAATCTGAATAAGCAGAATTTAGTTCGCTCCTTTGACTTTCAATGCCAATAATAAGGGTTTTAATCATATTCATAATTAATTCATGTTAACATGAATATTCATGTGGTAACATGTTCGGACTTAATATAAGTCTCAAATGATAACCTTACTTTCTCCCATGTATTCAAGCAATATATGTAGAAACTTTAACGAGATGTTGCTTTTTTCGAGCAGCTGTTTAAGTATATATGTGTGTGTGTGTGTGTGTGTGTGAGTGTGCTCGTAGGAGTAATTTATCATAATGTGAATTACATGCATGTCAGAGAATTTGTAATTATAATTTTCATTAATTTTATAGTTATGCAATGTGTCATGCATCGCATCTTTTATTTGTTGCCATTTTGGTAAATGGTTAGTAGCGAAAACAAAACACAGGACTTGAGACTACTTTCAAACATTACGCATACGTCATGGTGTGTGCACACACACACACATACACACACACACTCGCATTCCAACATACATGTTTAGGGTGAAGTGTTGTTTTATTTTACTTTTTCTTTTTGCGTCGCTGTTGTTTTATTGCTATAAATAGCTGCGCTCTTTGCCATTTGGCCTTTTTGGTATTATGTCATATGGTAAACAAATTAAGTCAGCCTTCGTCTGTCGTTGATTGCGTATGTGTGTGTGTGTGTGTGTGTGTTTATTTTTGTGTATATATTAAGGGTCTGACCTATCAGTAGCAACTTCGACGCAAGTATTTGCATATACACGAATAGTTGCCCCTTTCTCCATAGACAAAGAGAGTGCATCATTAGCTTTAAACTGTTTGCTTTTGTCTTTTGTGCTTGTTTACCATGCCCGTAAATTATTTATTTGCACAGTTATTTTTACACTGGCCAAGTGCTAAGAACTCTTATTATTTGCCGAAAAAAAATGTGTATTACAAGCAACTATTTCAGTTTTTGTGAGTACTTAATCACTGTACGGTCTCACTTTGTTATGCAAGATCTTAGGCAAGTGTGTACACTTAAGGTTGTGTTGAGTCCCGTTTCCAAATGGTTTCCCATAATGCTTGCAATTTATTTGCCAGACCCTGCCAACAAGGCAATTTAATGAGCAGCAGATACAAGATTAAATTTTTCATTCTCCCTGCCATAAATAAGTTATTATAATGATCCCTTAATGAGCGCTTAGCTTTCATTTTTTATGCTGACTGCCTGCCCGAATACTCTGCGACTGTGTGGCTGACGTTAATGTGCACAAGGCTTATGCAAATTGAGCTGTCAACTCAGGCCAAGTGTTATAAGGAATTGAATTGGGAGTTGGTAGTTGTGAGCTGGCTATACAATTTATAATATCAGCTAAAATCTGATTGCTTTATACAATAACTCAATCCTATAAACGAACAATGCCAGCTGATCACTGTAGCCTTAAAAAAAATGCTAGTTATAATAAGTTGAAATAAAAATACTTTTGGCCATGTTACAATAAGGTATAATAAGTAGTGCTGACTCATTTGATATTACCAAAAAACTAAAATGCTCTCAAACTATATTGGTTCTACGTCGAAGGTTTTAAAGAGGGTTCAATCTGATGGCTACTAATAGCCACAAATTGTTAACGGTTGTCAATTGTTGATCGAATTGTTGTCTTTTTTTCTAAGTTATGCACTCATCGGTCTCAATTGGTAACCAAATCGCTGATTTATCTCGGATCCCTGAGCCAAGTTCCACAAACAAAATGGTATAACCATTCATTTGTAGTCGTTGCCTTTATTTCTGCAACGTTCTCTTTGGCTTTCACTTTCACTGGCACTGTTGAGCAATTTGAGCAGATGGCTTTTAACAGCAACAAAAGGCAATGGCACAATGCAAAAAGAAAAAAAAAAACGAAAAAACAAAAATAAAAAATAAATGCGCAAAGGCAACAACAACAGCGTAGGGCATAAAAATTTCAAATCTTAACACTTTGCATACACACACACACACACACATACGCAGACACACACATACATGATGGCTTTGCGCCGGATCAGTGTATTGTGCAGGCTAACAAAAAAGCACAACAACAATAGGGATAAGGATGAAAGGGTCTTGGGAACGGCAGCACCCAAAGCGCCTATAGCGATTGCACAAAAATAATGAGGAAACGCGCAGGATGTACGGAAGCCTTTCACCCACAACCCCCCTCCCCCCTCACACACACACACACACGTACACACACACATTTGCACATAGATATGTGTGAATGTTGGACGCACACTTGAGCAATCATTGGACGAATGAAGCCACTCAGACGCTGGAGCAGTGCAGAGCTCGGAATACGGTGCCACAGTCTGTGAGTGTGTGTGTTGTGTGTGTTGTGTGTGTTCACGCATTCATTTAGTATTTATGTGTTGATATCTGCGAGTGAGTCTTCAATTTTTCATGTGCATCTGTGAGTGTGTGTGAGTGTGAGTGAGAGTGTGTCTGAGGCTTTGTGTGTGCTGCTGGTACTCATTTATTTTTATAATTTCTTGCTCAGCCCCGCTTCAGTGTCAAGTAGTTAATGGGCAACCTTTGCTTCGCAGCGCCTTTGTTTTATCGCTTGATTACGCAGCGAGCAAATGAACAAAAGATACCAGCGTTAAAAGATCTTATTAAATCACAATGGAATTTTGGTTAATGCTCTCAATATATCATTTATCCATTTATTCGCGCATCAAAATGTGGCATTGTTCATTTTGAATTCGATTTGCTATTAATGGCTTCATATTGAGTCTGCTCTTGTCTTATGGAGTCTTTATGTACTGGACACAATAAAGTGCTGTGATTTTTAGCTTCTTTAAATCCGTTTTCGTTCGTAGGCTGCTCCCATGCCAAGTATGCCACAAACTTTAAAGTAGATTTAATTGTTTCAACTTAACGAGAAGGAAGTCTTAATGATGGTAATTTTAATATTAACAAAAATGGAATAATTCACCAAATAACCAACAATATTTGAATAGGACATTTTGAGGAAAAAAGCGTATTTTAGAAAACTCGAATTCACTTTATATAAATATTTGTAGAGTTCTACAAAGCATATGTTAAATATTGACAAGTGGCAGCAGAGTAGTATTAGTATCAAAAGTGGGGACCCTATTGCATTGCAAAGCCGTTCAATGTTTTTATAAACAGGAACAGGATGGAGCTTTAATAGGCAATTCGAGTTAATCAATGCCTGGTAAATGAAATTTAGCTGCTGTGCCACAACGGCGCAACGTCCTGCGTCAGCCTACGGCTGACTTCCGGTTGCCGGTGAACGGGTTGTAATTCATTGATATAAGCCTGGCACACAATCAGGCCGCCGGCTGCTCGGCTGATTGAGTTGCTGCCAACGTTGTCACTGGCGTTGTCGTTCTCGTCGTTGTGCTAGTTGTTTGCACAAATAGTTGCATAATTTTGTGCACTCTCGCTAAAAGCTACTCGACGCTGGGCGGGTGCTGGGCGGGTGCTGGGCGGATGCTGGGGAGGGAGACGTGACTGGCAGTCAGTCAGAGACCGGATCCGGTCGTTCGGCGTGTTGATTTTGATGTACCTAAAAAGCCACTTGCCATTTGTTGGTAGCTCTTCAAGTTGTGCGCGTTGAACAAGTTTGCACAACCAAATGAATGTGGCGCATCAATGCCCTTTCCTTCCCCTACAGCGGCTCTCTGCAACGACGCTCGAAGTCTGCAGAGTGCAGTCAAAGACTAAATGTTTTGCATGGCATAAATAAATACATTAAAATGAAATTAAACACTTCACTGCCCCTATTTACGTACAAAGTGCTATGCTAAAATTTGCCTTTTTCCCCGACAGTTGTGAGTCATGTTCCGAGTTTATAATATCTGGCAGAATTGATGTCTTCAAGTAGTTATGAGCTTAAGAAAGTTTCTGTCTGCATGCAAAATCTAGTTGCAAACGATACTCAGCAGAGCTCAAAGCTGCATACGTAAGTATAAATATGATAACAATAATGTTGTTTTAACGACAACATCAGCTGTTCTTAATACGCTAGAGAGTAAAAAAGAGTTTCTAGCTGAATCGAAAGTAGAAAAGTAGAAAAGAAATGATTTATGGGCTTCGCTTCACCATTCAAAAGTTATAACATAATTTTCTGACAATGTAACATTGGCCATTGTATGGGAAAGGCGTATCAAAGTTTAATAAACAGCATTTGGGTGGGGTTGGGCGGCCTAAATGAACATGAAACAGAACCGTCGGACAGCTCTGACACATATAAAACAGCCGACAAGACAAAACATAGCAGAATGAAGATGGACTGGTATGTTTGAGTAACTTGCTGCTGGTCGTAAACAATTATGTGGCTCAGCGAAAAATCGAGATAAAATCAGAGCACATTTAAAGGGTGGGCAAACGTGCAAGAAAATGAAAATTAAAATGAAAATGAAAATGAAAACAATGCTGTGCCTGATTGGACACTGCTGATAAGCAGCAATCTGACGATAAGCACAGGCGAGCTGATTGCCCCCAGCAGCCGTTGAGGTTGAGGTTGAGGTTGAAGTGCAGCTGTGGCATCGGCCGGAGGCCGACAAGGCAACTTAAACCGGAGGCAGAAGGCCGTAGCAAGTGCGAGTGTTACATAGAGAAAGAGAGAGAGAGAGCGAGAGAGAGAGAGAGAGAGAGAGAAAGAGAGACAGAGAGACAGAGAGCTGAACAGAGATGGAGACAAAGACAATGCTGAATACAGCGATGGATAGTTGGCGATAAAAAAAATGTTAATAATTGGCACAGACTTGATTTACGAGACAATAATAAATACTGAATAATAACAAGCTCAAATTTCAAAGGAAAATGGTTCGTTGTTACTGATATCAAAAACCAATGAGAGATGCCTTCTTCAATTTTCGTTAAATATTGATGTTTAATAATTTTGCTACATTTATTGACTCTTGAAAAAAAATATGTTCAAAATAGCACAACATTATTTTGGCTTGCAATTCAATTATCAAATGGTAAAGTTTTCGGTCCCTATAGACCTGCCCCTTACTCCTTCCCACTCTCTCTAATTATTTCTTATATCAATAAACTTTATCATGCTATCAATTCAGGGACCTCTATTTCTATCATTAAACACGCAATTTTAAAAGTCTTGTCTTCTGAATAACATTTTCGCATACTTGAATTCCTACAAACAATTTTTTCTTATGGTAAAATCAAGTAAATTAATTTTTAATTTTTTGTATTTTTCTGTGACGACTAATATTAGTCGACATTAAATAAATATATATTAATTTTTTCGTCCCTCTATAATTGGCCAATTGCGTCAGATATGGGGCCCTGCGTCATACTCTCATGCATTTTCACTGTTACGTCATTTTGATATAGTCACGATATCTCTCTGTCACACACACACTCTATCTCTCTCTCTTTTACATGACGTATGAGTTTTCCGGCGAAGTGTTGTTCCAACCCAATTGCTAATCAATGTTAATGGTTTTGTTCAAAATTGGCCAAAGAACCCAACTCAGAAAAGTATGCCAAACAATACTTTGCAACAACAAAAAAAAAAAAAGAGTTGAGGTTTCTGGCTTTCTGGTTTTTGGATACATTTTGCGTAACTGAAATAGGAGACATGAAATACAGCTGCTTAATGCGCAACGGGAGACAACAAGAAAGATAATAAGTATATATTATATGTGTATTTATTTATATCAAACTGAAAGAAAGGAAGCTTAAATTTGCATTATTAAGGAAAAGAACGCGAAATTGGCTCGCCAGCACAGACGATGGCCAAGCACATAAAATATGCAGCAGCTGACAAAAGCAAGCGTAAGTTGTGAACTCCAGATACATCCAGACACAACCACAAGAGTACAGCAGCTATGAGCTTGCTGCGAGTATCTACAAATTAAAGGTTTCTGGTTTGGTCCGGCTTGTAGCAGGAAGTTTGGGGGGGGCAGGGTCTACATAATTTATTCCACCAGTTTTCCGAGTTGCACAAAGTATAAATAAAATACTCACACTCAAATAAAATACTCCCATTTTATGACCGTTCGCAAATTGTGCAAAAGTATTTGCTTTCTTCATACATACATATATCATTTTTACGCATATTACGCCACGTGGCACAGCAAAAATGTTATTAGGTATGCCCACAAAATTGTATAACCTATAGAAAATTTATTGTGATATATATATTTTAAAAGGCATTATTTACAGCTGTATCTGATATCGAAGAAACAACATCTTATGCATCATCATGAAATTGCCTGTGCCATTTGGAAAAAATAACTTGTAGGAAAACATATTTTGAAGATATTCATAAAATTCGTTGCTGAATTAATAAAATATATGAGCCAAATTCACTGAAATTGCGCAACTTAAAGGCAAAACATTCTCAAAGAGCAATACCAGCAATATAATTGTAGCTTCACTACAATCAAATAAAGATTGTTTTAGCAAAAAATCGGTGGTTCATTTCTTACTCATGTTAATCATCTTAGCCAGATTTACTGCTTTGAATATTTATAATTAAATAAGTTGAGCACTGTAATATTTTGTATTTACAATGAAAGTAATGCTCCAAAACTTTTTTAATTAATTTGAATTGAAATATAGACAACCAACAGTCTCAACTATTTTCAATTCACAGTCAAGTTATGATGTTAAGTTGTCTGTTCAACGGTATATTTTGTCAAATAAATGTTTATGCATTGCCGCAGACCGGTTTCCACATCGAATTCAAATCATTGCCAAAAACTGCCGCAGCAGTCGCACATGACGCCATGGTCACAGTCACAGTCGCAGTACGAGTAACAGTGCGAGTCACAGCCCGAGTCACAGTCGCATTCACAGTCAATGGGGTGAATAAGAGCACAGTCATGCTTATGTAAGTGCACTGTTTGCAATTGTATATGTATTTGTAGGTGCAATGCGGTTCACAGTTCGCAGTCCGCATTCGATTGCAGGAGAGTCGCTGGCTGCACATAAATCACAACACTTTGCTGAACAAACAGACAGTTGAAACAGCAGAGTTGGGTTGGGGGGGGGGCCTCTTGAGGCACCTTCGGGCTGGCACAAAATCCCTTTTACTATCTCAGCCGCATGTCACGTGTTCTCATGTGCCCCAGCAACTCCAGCACCCCTCCCCACCCCTAGCAATGTGAACACTTTGTTTATATTTGTTCGATTTTGCTGCCAACGAAACGGCAACGAGCAAAAAAATGTTCAGACATTTCTGACACAGACTTGCGCCTGACAACTGACACTGTGTGTGCGTGTGTGTGTGTGTGTGTGTGTGTGTATTCGGTTCATCAAATAAAGCAAAGCCCTGGGACTGCCACAAAAGATACTAAAAATAAATTTGCACTGCATCGCAGCAAACTTTGGCAGCAGATTACAGCAAGGGGTAACTAAAAGCAGCCAGGAAGGGCAAGGGGAGGCAGAGAAAAGAAAGTGCACCTGCAGCGTAGCGCCACAATGGGACATTTCTTATGAATTTTAACTAACATACACGCACACACACACTCACATACACACGCACACATATGCAGATATGTGTATATGTTTATATGTGTATATATTCATATTTGTTCGTGTGCATCTGAATTTGAATTTGAATTCGAATTTGAATGCGTATTTCAAGTTTATACTATGAACAAAAATGGGAATTTGTGCGGCTCTGTGGTATTCTTAGTTGCCACACTGCAACACTCCAAATATGCATACTAATGCACTACGTGATGGTAGCAACCTTAAACTTTTTCACAATGGGCTCTCAACCAGAGATCCCGTCCCAAAGATTTCAGATAATGTAGTTGTGTTTGACCAAGTTCATTCGGTAACAATAATAATTAGATGTTTTTAGTGCATTTTTGAGCGGGATTTTTTTGGTATTGTCAATAATGTGGGGAAAGATCTAGTATTCCGATCCCTCCCGTTCGTTTAAACAACAATCCGGATGCCTTCCATATTGAGGGTCTCGCAAGCTCCGTGTCTCCCGTTCATCTCTACTCTCAACCAATCCAGGGAATTCCTTTGCCAATACAACAGATTAATTTCCACAGCGGGAGATTGCGTCTTTCTAAAAGGCATTTGCTAAGCATATGCCGAAATATATGTGCCCCTAACAAATATGTTCTATATTTTAGATATATACAGAATGGATTTTGCTAATTTGTAATTCTCACACAGCAGCAGCTAAACAATGCCTAGTTGCGAGATAATGATGAAATGATAGATGATAATTATTTTAATTATCGACAGAATGGGTGCAGTCCCTACATCAATGCGGGGCGAGTTTGCACACATGTGTGGACACAAGCACATATGATTAAATGTGTATATATATATATATGTATGTATCTATGCATGTGTATTCTTATGTGTGTGTGTGTGTGTTGTCGGTTAACCAACCCCTCTGTGCACATATAATTAAGTTCAACTTTGAAGTTTGTCCTTCTCTCTAATTAGTTTAGAACACGCCCAAGCACACACACAAATACACGCACACACACACACACACGCCTATTTTGCGGAAAGTGAAACATTGCAATTTTCATGATAATTTCCTGACGACTTCTCTGAACGTTGTTAGCCTACAGTTGAAACTAATTGGTTGCCACTAATACAACAGTTATGAGTAGTTGAAAAAACTCACTTTTAACTTAAAGTTTCAATTTCAACTCTCGTATTAGTTGCCACATTCACCACACTGTAGCAAGCTTTTAAATGGATAACTCGTATGCAGCAGAGAAGCAATCAAATTAATTTATTATTTATTGCATATTTAAAGTAAAAATATATGTAAAACAATTTTATTAAAAAATTAAGTGTGCAGCTATAATTAGCTTAGATGCCTCCTCCAATGAATAAATCTATAGTTGGGAAACCAGTCGAAGTGGACAGTCTTTGGCCGAGTCCAACTTCTGATGTGGAAATAGCTGAATGTATTTTGGAGGAATTTCGATCTTTACAAAACAATAGTCAATCAACGGACGAAGTTCAAGTGAAGGCGCAGAATCGAGAGCGCAATTCCATTTCGAAGAAAGGGTTCATTTCTCTACATGCTCGAGTGATAATTCTGTGGACTCCAGATTCTCTAATAGATGTGAATCAGAGAATGGAACGTTAAGTGACATAAGCACTACATCAGAAGCAGCATCAAGTGAAGAGAGCGTTATATCAACTAATGGGCTAACTCTTAGTCGTTCATTAAAACATTTGTTGAAAGGAGCCTGAGGCAGCGAATTGTCCTCAATGCTTAAAGAGCCCTAAAAGAGTTACTCCAAGTTGGAAATCTGCAAGTCATACCGCATGGGTAATCGATATTGGCACAAATTGTGCTGTCGTAATCCTCAGGAATGAGGAAATGCAACCTTTCGCTTCTAACAAGCAACTTAATGATGCACATTTTTACAATTTTTTATAGGCAACAGGATATAAGACACGGACAACATAAGACATGTAATATACATATATAATTTTTTGTTACCTCCTTTAAATCAAGACAACAAATATGCATTAGGCTGGAGGTGCAAGGTGCAAGGTTGCATGTTGCCACGACTTGCAAGTGCCTTCATTTTATTTGTTGCAATCTAATCTAGGAAACATCTGAAACCATTAACTTGCCACCAAGGTGACCTTTTGCAGTTGGCACACAGCACAGCAAGCACAGCCAACAAGCTGCGCTGCACAGTACCTTCTTATATGTGATCCTCAGCTGATTTCTCGAGAGATAGGCGCTCAGACCTGCCACCTATTTCATGCAACCTATGTCTGTGTGTGTGTCTATTCTGAAGTGCAGTTCATGTGCTAGCATTATAAATTTCAATTTCATGCCTGACTGGCGGATAGCAGGCAAAACTGTAAGCGAATGGCGGTCACAGTACAAAACGCCATTGGCTCCTTAACGATGAGGTGTGTGGCAGGGTGGAAGGTAGGACTGGAGCATTAGGGCGTGGAGCGTTACCAACTAAGCCACCAACGCTGCTTATCTGACACACACAGACTCGCACCTCGTATACACTGAGTGGGGCGTTGATGCGGCAGCAACGGCAATAAAAAGAAATCAGTTACAATTTGCTTGGTTGCCTTTCTGCTTTGAAATGAATTTATACTGAATGGCTGCCAACTGATTGAGCAGACACACAGTAAAAAAAACCCAACACACAGTTGCAGCTACTGGGAAACCAATGCGGGCTCTAGCCACGTTCAAATAGAGCTAAAAAGTCAGCAACGGCTTGAGTAAGTATTACCGGCAGGTGACCAGAATGCAATTTATCAACGATTTTTGCAATTTACCAACGATTTTACGACAAAATTGAATCTTTGAACACAACCACCCAATCTACTCAGATAGCTGCTGAAATCGTGCCATGCATGTCAACATTCATCTATACATGTGTGTTAATGGGCAATTTTACAGTTTGCCAAGCATTATGGGCGCAGCTCACTGGCAAATTGGGTAGATCCAAGAACTTTAGTGCCTGGCGGTTAAAACTAACGTAAATTAATTGACACTTTTTGGGGACGCTTTTCTGCTGATAAGCAAGCAAATGCCATAACATTTTCAATAAACAAGCATTTTCACAAAAATGTTAATTTCATTTTGTTTGCTCTCGAAGGTAGAATGTTGCCTCAGAGCAGTTGAGGGTTTGAGAGCCACACAAGAGTACAAGCCAGTTTGTAGTTAAGTATATCAAAAATACAAAACATAAATGTAATGAAATTGAAAAATATAAATATAATATAAAAGGTATAAGCATATATACATTTAATTATATCCGTAGATATATTTGTATATATATTTTTTTTGTTTTTAAATTGTTATTCTAACGAATGGGCTGCTTTTACCAATGTCGACCAAAACGTTAGCGCAGATTTCGCTGATTTAAGTATGGCCTACCGCTGTGGCTCGGATCGTGTCCATGTATTTATGTACATTGTCGATTACGAATACGTTGAATGCTGCCTGCCTTTAGGCGCCCCATTTTGACCATGTGTCGCATTTGGCAGTTGGCCAAAAAAAAAGTGCTAAGCAGAACAGCAGCAAAAATAAATCACTTGGCGATTATGCAAGCAGCTTTTAATTTCGCAAATGTGACTACCAAAACGAGAGGGCAACAGTGAATCAAGGTTCCCATTTGGGTGCTCTAATCAAATCAAATGTTTCCAATGCCATTCTATCTCGCTTATTGCTGTGGCACTCAGTGCACTGGTGGCAGGTGCCATAAAGGCTCACATAAAATTATTGAATGTGCCGCAAAAAGGTAATAAAAATTGCAATTCATGTTTGCGGCCAAACGTCAGATACATCTTATGCAAAAGGCAAATTTATGCTCATTGAGATGACTGTTTCTGCAGATGCTGCTTTGTGCGGCACGTGCACCAGCCAGTAAAATATGCTCCCCCTCCCGCACCCACTCTTCGACAGCTGGCATTCTCAACGAGACGAGCTAGCAAAAAAGCAAAAATATGCTTTGGTTTTCAGTTTGACAAGCAACTGACAGGCGACAAACCGCCAACAAACTTTGCTGCCAAAAGTTACACCCACTGAAATTTATGAGCGCTACATCAATTGCAAATTAATTATGTGCATGTATATAGTAAACAGAAAGAGCAACGGCAATGGCAACAACAACAGCAACAAGAAGAGCAACAGGAGCAACCAAAGCATCCACAAGCTGCACAAACCAAACCAATCGACTGGGGCATGTTGACTTAAATAATTGAACTGTGACATGAGTTATTGCCGATTCGAGCAGCTGGCGTCACTGGGGCGCCTCCCCATGGTCGTTCTGCCAGGAAAGGTGAATCAGTAATAGCAAACTGAAGCGATGATACTCGTTTTAAATGTAAATAGCTAAATCTTATAAGTTCATTTGTAGTCCTTCTACAGCGCATTGGAATTGTTTTCAATTAAACATATTGCTCTTCCAATCAAACAATGATCTGATTATAGTAATTTGATTTATTCCTTATTATTATTCTCATCTTTTTATTTTTTTCAATAAATCATATATTTTTTCTCAAATATAAGGAGTATTAACTTTTCCGATTTATCACCATTAAAAAAAATGTTCCCTAAGCTCCAGCTCAAATGGCCCAATTAGCTGATCTATTATTTATGAGAAATATCTTAACAGTTTGAGAAGGACTTTGCAAAGCTATATGCCCAGTAACACAGTTGATAATATTCGCTTAGTCATGCTTTCAATTTTCTTTTTTTAATTTCAGGTTGTTGAGTGTGGCAATAAAAGAAATTGAAACACCCGTTCAAGTGCCTGTTTGGAAATTAATTTTAAATTGGTTTTCAGCTGCCTGCTCAAAGCAGGAAGGCAGCAGTTCATCGATTTTTCTCCAGTTTGAGATGCTGCTGCTGTTTCGATAACTGATTTTAAGATTGTGTAATTATTCAATTTTACAAAAATAATTGAATCAGCAAAAATGTTGATGGCCACCTTTAAATATTACATTACGAAATGCCATTCTGAATGCTATTAAATCGCTGTTGCTTTCGTCGTACGTGAAAGACTTCAAATGCAATCAATTAATGGAATATTGTCGATAAATTAAACTCAACTCATAAGGTTTCACATATCTTGCGATTCCTAACTCAGATAATCTCAACAGCCATAAGAACTCAAACAATGCAAGCTACTTCAGCAAATGAAATAAAATTCAATCAAAAGTCAAATAAAAGTCCACATCGATTTTCCATGGCAATCCACTTTGAAGAAATTGGCCAGCTTGAACTGAACTTTCGTTCGAGCTACTTTCCCACAAGCTGTCTGCCTCAAACACGGGCATTTGCATATTGAAATGAGCACAAGCCATGAGGCCTAAGCAAACGAACTGAAATTAGCTATTAATTTTCATGATTGTGTGGACCAAGCTCTGATAAAAAATAGATATATATATATATATATATATATATATATTTAAAAGCATATTTGCAAATAAAAAGATCAGATGCCTAGCAGTAGTTTCAATAAACAGCTTGGTCCAAGTCAACTAGGTTACTGAAAATGTGGACAATGTACATATATAAGGCAATGTATATTCACAGGTATACATATATGGATGGGTGTGTGCGTGTGTGTGTGTGTGTATGTACATTTATGTGGAGGTTATGGCCTGGTCTATGGCTAGCACGTGTTCCAATTGCATTAGTCGAATTGTATTTCACCTTAAATGCTACGATAGATAAGCATATTTTATGGCCAGCCAGTTTCAAAGTTTCTCTGCAATGTGGCACAAACTTACGGCCACAACTTGTACTGTTTTACACGTAGTATTTGCAGCTAAAATGACTGCCAAGCGTGCAGTAAGTTCCTCTTCCTTCCTTCTCTATTTCCATCTCTATCCCGCTCAATCTTTCTCAATTTTTTTTTTTTTTTTTTTCGTGCCAAGCATGCAACTTAAGTATGTAAATACATTAAGCCGAATGGATACGAGTTAAGAATTCGTTATAGTTTCGCATTGGGCATTAACTATTTTTATGGTATTGCGAAAGTTGAGCTGAAAGCGCTTTCATAAAAAGACTGCGATTTATTATGGCAGTCAATCTGATAGTCTAATGCAAAGCTAATAGTTTTCTACAAATCTGATTCCACTACTAAGATTTCCTAAATTCTCGAATGTAAAGTTCGTGCCAGTAGATTTGAACATTGGAAACGGAAACCATTCGTAAAATATGTTGTAAAGAATGCCAATATAATTTTCACAAACAGCTGATATTTCATACACTCGGTTTTTTTTTAAATACAATTATAATTTAGTTTTGAGTAGTAGCAATCTCGAAATGGAATCCTTTTTAATTTTCAAATTAGTTTCTTATGTAAGTTGCGAATATACGATATGTTGGACATAGTAGAATCCGCGTATAAGTTTGCGTTTCAGTGGTATTCCACTTAAATTATGTTTAGAATTAGACGGACTCCCAAACCAATGCACAAATACACCAAAAAATAAATTGTAAGAAATCTCTTAGGGGACTGGCACATATATGTATGTATGTACATACTCTAACCTCTGCTGGGGAATGAGAGAGCTGGATAAATAAGTTCAGTCGTTTGAGTTGCTATAATTATTTATGTATATACATTTGTTCGTCTTCCTCTTTATTGGATACCAACGCCTTAATGGAATAGAAAATTGCCCAAACTTTCATTGGCAGCAATTGGGGTCTAGTGAAAGTTGGTTGATTAGAGTGATGTAAGCATATGTGTAGATTGGCTTGATTTGTTGACTTTTCCGTAAAAGTGGCAACAGATTGCTTGGGATTATTGCACAACAACTTAAACTCGACGCTTATATATCAATTTGTGCCTTTTGTTTGGCCAACTTTTGTGAGGCACTTTCAGTTTGGCTATTAGCTGAACATCGGACAGGAGTTAGCAAACCAATTAAAGATACACACGACACGCACACTAATGAAAATAATGACATATGTATGTCGTAAGCAGTACGAGAAGAAGGAGCAATTGAAGGTCTGCAGGTGTGCACAGTTACTTCAAGTTGCAACAATGTTGTTGGCCCGTTGGCCCATTGGCCCATTGGCCCATTGGCCCATTGGGCCATTGGTGCTTTGAGCTTGTGGCTTCAATAGCAAACAGCTCCTTTGACCACTGCTACTTTTTGATTGGATTGAATGCTGTTGTGGGTGGCCAGTCTCACAGCCACATGGCAACAGTTGTTAGTGTTACCACCGTTCAAGCGCCCCGCTCCATTAAGTTCAATTATAGTCTCATTTTGCACTTTGCGTTTTGTTGCTATTGCAATTTTAATTAGATGCAGGGCGTTGTCTCGTTAGCCAACATAATTTCAGTAAATTCAAATTAAATTGCAGGCTCAATGACACGCAAAACGGCAAACCTGCAACCGAAGCTCAAAACTGGAAACAAAAACTAATTAAAGTGCTTTCATGTCAGCACTCAGGGGTTGGTTGGGCGTAACATGAGAAGCGTCAATAACAAAACTGACCACGGGCGCGGCCTGTTGGGGGCGTGGATGTAGTTGTAGATGTAGAAGTATGTGTGTGTGTGGGTCTTTATGGCAAACTGGCCTTAAAATGCACTTCATAGCAATTAATTTGCAATAAAAGCGCTATTAATGCGCCACGCACTCAGCCTCTGTCGGCCCATGGCGTCATCAATCAGCACACACACACATACACACACAGGCTTACACACACACACCTAGAAATTGTTAAATACAGTCCCTGTGCTGTTACTGGATTAATCGAATCAATGTCGTCGACGCATTACTCATACGCCATGTTGCCCGCTTTCGATATGATCAGTTCGGATAACAAACATGCCATCAGTATTGCCCAGATTAATTGTATTTATGCCTTTACCAATATATATACCAATATACGCTGCGGTATTTTTATCCAATCTGATAAATATATTTAATATTTAATTTTTATTAAGAACGCTTTTATTAATAAGTTCAATTCAATTTAGATAGATCTCTCGCTAACTGTTTAAAGCATAATAATTATAGCTCAACAAAATGAATAGTTTCTGTTCGAATTGACAAAATTTAAATTTGAGGTGGAATAGTTTTTAGATCTCAATCGACAACTTATCACACAATAATCGGCAATATCTATAAACGAAATGCAAGAACACCATTTTCAACCAATTATATTAATTATATCATCATTTTAAATAATTAATATCGCTTCAGATATAAAACGAATAATTAGAAAACTAATTTTTCTTACGAAGCCCAAGCCTTCGTATAACTTGTAAGTCCTTCAGAGTAAGGCGCAGTAAATTGCACAAATGATAAGATACTAAATGTGAAAGGAGCCTGACACAAATGCATAAAGGATCCAACTGAACCTTATACTTGTAGATCGGCAAGCTATAGCCTGGCTATGTAATTATGGCTTGTATTGAGTTAAGCAGTCGAGACTAGCCAATATACACAAGTCACTTTCTCAAAGACTAAATGAGCTGTGAGAAGTTGATGCTATGAGAAGCTTCACATATGGAATACAAGTTCTGGCAAACCAAGCGCATATCAAGTTTGTTATATTTGGTCGCTAATATAATCTTATATTACGGGTTGAGGGCACTGACTGCGGGCTGAGGGTACTGTGTTTGATTTCGGGTGAACACCCCACAGTATCCAATCGGCTCAAACGCCATCGAGGATCCGGAATACGAATTCAGAAGAATCTGGGAAAATGCGAAACTGAGCGGGTAATGAAGGAGAGTGCCTAACTGACGTTGTCAGTGAACCGTGCATGCAGTTGGCCCGGGCATTATGTACTTGTATCTTCAGAAGATTCTCACCTCATTACACACACACATGCACACAAACACACACACACACACATTCGTATATAAATTAATGTGCAAATTTGAACTTGTCTGTTTGACTTTTCTACGACTTTTGAGAGGTAACGAAAAACTGGCAATTTGAATATCTCTCAAGCGAATTCTCTTGACTTTTTCTTACATTCTTACTTGTTATTGTTTATTTCTTTGCGTTTTTTTAATTGCTTAAGAATTTTGCCAGAGTGATGCAGAAGCTAAAAAAAAACTGAGTTTTTAGTGCTGCTGTTGGCTTTCTGCTGCTGATTTTTTTTTTTTGGTTTTTTCTTTGACGAGTTTGCAGTTCCACAATTACATATGTATGTGGCTGACAGCCGATGACGACGTGCCAACTGCCATTCACACATCACCAAATGAAGCATAAACTGTGCCCTGTTTGCTGTAGGTGGTGTGTGTGTGTGTGTGGTTGTCATCAAGTGCTGCCAGCTGTCGTATCTTACGCACAACCGACAAACACCCTGCACCCTTTGGCAGCAGTTAAACTGCTGAACTGCTAAAAATAGTCTCAAAATCGAAGCAACCTACGCACTTTTACCACACCCTGTCCCTCTCTCTCTCTCTATCTCTCTCTATCTCTCTGTCTCTCGCTGTGTCTCTCTCTCTCTCTCTGTCTGTCTTTTTTTTCTTTGTCGCTATCTCTGTCGTTTCAGCTGACTGCTCCTGCTCTTGTCTCATGTCGCATTTGATCGATTTTTGCGTAAGCACTTTTCCGTAATATTTAAACAGGTAATACGTACCAAAGACCCATAGATATATGTATATATATATGTACTCGAGACTATAGCATTAGTGCCCTCCAACCCGCTTTCCCAACCACCTTATCGCTTTTGTCAGTTGTCGTAATAATGTTATGTGACGCTGCTTTCCCTGCACTTTCCCACCCCCCCTTCCATCTTTCTGTCCGTTCCACTGGCGGCTGTCCTTGAGCGCTGTTCTTTATATTGATTTCGGTTTTAAGTTAATTAAAAAGCGCAGGTTGCGAAATAAAAGTCAGCCATTAAACCAAATGACCCAAGCAAAATGGAGCCACTACCGAACCGCTCGGCCCCCTGCAGCCTCAAAATAAGCTAATAAAAACACAAAAAGGGAGCTACTATCTGAGCAACACAGAAGAACACAGAAGATTAAACACCCCTTTTGTTGAACTGAAGTCCACATTTCTCCCACACTCTCTCTCATCTGGAAATGTATATGTGTATTAATTAAACGGCAAAATTGGAATTGGAATCTGCAAACGTGGCATAATTAAGTGAGCCCCAAAACAATGAGCTGGCAATTAGCGTGTGCTGCGAGAAGCGAATTCTCATAAATGTATGTGAAACGGCGGATTTTATTTTGGAAGTGCTGGATAAATGCCTAAAGATACAGAACACATATATGACTACCGTTGATCCTTGATTAACTCGCTAGCACAAGATATTTGGTGACTGCTCTTACTTTAATTTGACAAAACATTTTACTATAGCACAAGAGGAGACAATCTTCATTTCTTGATCGATAAGTTCACCTGTTTGCTTATATCGATACAATTTGACTTCCGATTGCCATAAAAATCACAATTTTAAGCCAACATATAACATTTTACACACCAACTGTAGCACTTTTCATAAAAATTGAATATTTATAGATTTAATTTTCCCTATATATGTATATCAATCAGTTTGTATCCTACGCTAGCATCCTGCCTTTAAGCCCATTCATTCATTAGCTCTTTTCAATTGCATTTGCATTTTTGTTTATTCAACCACTGCACAACGCAAAATCAATTAAAAACTGCCTTCGCCGAACTTGCCATCCCGCACACCACACCACCACCCACCATCCACCATCCACTTGTGTCCTTTGCTATTTGCACTGGACAAATATCACCGTTTTTTTCCGCAAAACAAAAGGAAGAATAGATACTGCATGTAAACAGTGTCAAGAGAGCAGTTGAGGGGGCAAAAGAGCTCATCGAAAATTGTGCTACTGCGCCTATTGCAATCCTGCCGCGGGTGCAGCTGCCACGCATAATCCTATCACCGTCCTCCATCCACCGAAACCTGAACAGACACAGTCAATGTCAATTTTAGTTCGTTGCGCTCCGTGCAAATAGTTGTATTCTGCAACTGTTGATCTCTTTACGCTGTTGTTCTTATTGTAATTACAATGCAATGCAATCAACATAAATACATTTAGTATGTGTGTGTGTGTGTGTGTGTCTGTGTGCCCTGTGTATTTGCCCTGTGCAATGTGCATTGCTTTTAACAGTTTTAATTAAATTGCATACTTTGAGGCGCCATTTGTTTTAAATCGAATTACAGACGACATTTCAAATTGAGTTTGCCTCCAGCTGTGCGTCACAACATGTGCCAACTGTGACTTGCCTTCTCTTTCTCTCTCTCTCTCTCTCTCTCTCTCTCTATCTTACTCTTTCTGTCTTACTCTCACTATCTCCCCACTATCTGCCTCTGCAATCTTCTGGGCAATGGGACACCGCGATTAAATTGCACCCAGCGGCGTTGCAATTAAATTCACACAGCTAAAACCATTCGCCATGCTTCCATGCAATGTGTGGATAGCAATTAAGTGAGAACTGCGACAACTGAATGCTAATATTGGACTCCATCCACTTCATTACGATCTATTAGCTGCTGCTCAGACTAATCAGCAGCTAATAGTTTTTCCTGCTCTTCTCTATGAACTCGACTTGAACTCTTACGCACATACGAACTAGTCTGCACAGTCAAGAAAACGTGATACAACGGGATAATTCCTCAAAAACTCCTGATTCTTGGGATAATAACCAAAGCATTATCGAGAAATACTTGAGCAGAGCAAACAGCACAACTTAGCTGATCGCCTGATACAGAAGACGACTCTTTGACCAATCCAACAAACTGTCCAATAATCTGCTGGAAAACAGTTGAATAAATCGATGTAAGATACTAAGCCCGTTTGAGCTTCCCTTTAGGACACTGATATGAGCACTATCCAGTTTCAATTAAACCACATTATATCATTATCTGAATCCACATATCAATGTATAGCAATTGACACCCAAAACTCCACACATTATTTATAAAAATTGTGTATTTATTATTACATCATTTAAAGATTGTGCATTGGATTGTAACTTGGGTGTATCTTATCCGATCTTGATGACACTTGACTCGGCTGTTCATCCTAATCATGAATATACATATATACCTTATGGGGTCGGCGATGCTTTCTTCTGCCGTTTGCATACTTTGGCACAAGATCATTATACCCTTCTAACCCATATTTCAGGGAATAAAAAAAAGTCGGAAATAGTCAAATTCGATTTGCTCAAAAAATAAATTATTTGATCTATGAGTGCTTAGTTACAGCTCAAATAAATAAATACAAATTTTATCGGGGCACTTCCTTATTATTTTATATACTAACAATGGGGAAAACAAAAAAAATAATTCAACTTTTTTGTCATACAGTAATCGGAAAGTTTGTTCTTTCAATGCAAATTTAAATCTTATACCTATGCCTCGTAGAAACATATGTAAAGATACATTTCTTTATCACACATCCAGCATTTTGCGACTCCCCTTATTAATTCAGTGCCGAACATGAGCCGCATTTTTAATCAGGGCATAAATAAGTTAATTTAGCTGTTGGTTTTTTATATACATATGTATGTATATACATATATATACATGTGTGTGTGTGTTGGTTTATTTATACATATGTATGCTAATATAATTATGATTTATATATGTATATGAGATATTGTGGCAGTATTTTGTCGGGCAGTATTTAGTAGTAATATCAGTCATCATATGCCATGGACAGCACTCAATATAATTGTTTGGAAGGCAGAAAACTGTGTCAGTTGTCGGGGGCAAGTGAAAATGAGCAAGAAAACGGATAGCTACAGCAGCGGCAAATGAAAAATGAATAATGACCAGTAAGTGGTAAGCGAAGGAAAAAAAATAAGAACAAAAAATAAGCAACAAGCCAAAACCAAACCAAAAACCACGGCTGGCCATTGACTATGAAAACTGGCCACTGACGTGCCTTGAAGATGGTTGAGCGAGCAATGAATGGATAGGCTTGGTATGTGGGGGAGGACGGAGCACGGAGGAGGGGCAGCACCTGACAGTGGGCAGCTAATTAAACGGCATGTCGGCAGCCAGCAAAGTGTGAAAATGGCCAGCTCACAGTGGGAGAGGATTGGCTAGTGAGTGAATGTGAATTTGAATTTGAATTGGAATTGGATTGAATTTGCAATTGCAATTGGAATCGGATTAGATTGTATTCGATTGGATCGGCACGCGACGTCATTTACTCATGTGTAACTCCATGCTACACCAGATACCTCCCACCTCCCCACATACTCCCTCGCTCCAGCTGCGCATTTGCATGTGCAAACTTTCTATGAGAGCAATGCGAATAATTTATGCTGATGAGCTAGACAAAGTTTTATATTTGTTTAACTTGGCAAGAGGGGGGAAAGAGTTGGATGGGGTAGGATGTGTGGGTTGGGGATTCGTACGTGTAGCTTTGATGTTTTCTCGATGCTGATGGATCGATGTATGGATGTGTGTGGCACTTACCCTTAAGCAAATGCTGCAAGATGTTGTCCTTGTGCTCCTCGGAATGCGGCTCGCCCATCACAATGAGCAGATAGCAGCCAGTTAAGGGACTCGGTGGTCCCACAATGCCACCGGCCAAACTGGAGACGCCACCGCCATCTGAGCAGGCCGTATCCAGTGGCGGACGGCCACCAATTTCCGATGGCGGCAATGAACTGGCGCCAGCATCAGTTGCCGCATCATCGCCAGCATCACCGGCGGCATTTTGGCCAGCAACGCCTCCTGCATCGCCGCCTGCAACGCCGCCGTCATCCGGTGCCACATTGCCAGTGGGCGGTGGCAACGCTGCTGCCTCTACCACCTGGCCAGCCTGGCCGGGCTCCAAGGGATTAGCGGCGTGGCCATTGCCATTGCCATTGTCATTGGAATGGCCGTTGGCTTGAGCGGCGTCTGCCATTACGTCTGCCTCACTAGCTGGGGGTGTTGTTGTTGTCTTAGTTGTTGTTGACGTTGTTGGTGTTGTTGGTGTTGTTGTTGTTGTTGGTTTTGGCCGATCGCCCATCACAGTTGTTGCTGTTTTTGTCACTGGCACGGGCACACAAAAAAATTCCTAGCCGTACACTTGAAAAAAAAACGTAGCACTTGGCGCTTTGCTGTTTACTTGCTGAGTTTTTGAAACTCGGCGCAAACACAATCGTTCTCTTTCGCACACTTCGGCTATATATATCTCTCTCTCTCTCTCTCTCTCTTTCTCTCACTGTCTGTCTCTGCCTTTCGCAGCGTTTTGTGCACGTCAAATTTCTTGGAAATTTTGCGGTAAAACGTCCGAAGCTCAATCTTAGCTGCTGTGGCAATTGAGCGGGTGACAGGCGGGGCGTGGCAGTATGTGCTGCTTCACTTCACACGCCGCCTCTTCGTTTTTCGTAGTTTTTTTTTCTTGTTAGAGCTATTTGTTATTTGTTGTACTTTCTGTTTGCTGGCCGTGACTTCGGCGTTTTTTATATGAGTTCTTCACTTGGTTTTTTTTTTGCCTTTTGTCTTTTAGTCTCTGATTTTTTTACTAAATTGTTTTTTCGTTTTTTTGTTTGGAATTATTTATTTATGTTTTTTTCTTTAAATTTCTTGCAATTTTCTTTTCGTTTTGTTGTTTATTGTGCACACTGTGAAGCTGTGTTATTTACTTTTGGTTTTTGTTGAAATTAAATGATGCTTTTTTTTCGTTTTCGAAATTTTTTAATTCGTTTTTTGTTTTCTTTGAGTAAATTATGCGGCAATTGGCGTGATGTTATTTTTGATTTTTGTTTTTCAATATTATGAATTAAATATAATATTTTATTAGTTTTTTTATTTTGTAGATTTGGACTAGCTTTTACTTGTAGCAATGTTTTTTTTTTTTTTAAATATTTAATTTAATAATAATTGTCTCTTTGTATTTTTAAGTGTGTGTGTGTGTGTGTCTGTGTGGGTGTGTGATCGTGTGTATGAGTTTTTAGCCTGAAAATGTATTCTCAGTTTTATGCTTGTGAGTTGCGCCTATTTATCCTTATGTAATTTTCTTGATTTTGTTTTATTTTATTATTATAACTTTTTTCTGTGTATTTTTCGACTTCTTTGGATATAGTAATATTTTCTTTTAGCTTTTAACGTTTGCTAGTTGAATTTCATTAAATCTGTAATATAAGAGCAACCAAAAGAACTTAATTAGATCAAATAACTTTAGTAAAATGCTGTAATTATTATAATTAAAACTTTATATTCAAGAATTTGTTATTATTTTAATCTATTATTAACTTAGCATATATCATTTTAAGGCCTAGATTAATATCAAATTCGGAGAAATGTTCTTTCAGAATAAACGTATTTCTTCATACAAATTCCAACGTTGCCTTGATAATAGATTTTTCCTTTAAAAAATGCTTGATTTCAAAATGGTATGCTTGAAATAGCTTCTTAAATTTAGAGTTATTCCATTTTTATGTAATTACTGTTTCGCATTTAAGATTGTCATAAATAATACACAAAGCAAATGCAAATTTGACTAATATTTTTAGTTATTACAATATCAGCAACAGAACAGAATCGGAACTCAAATTCAAAATCAAATCGAATGCCAAATACTGGAAAACCTTGGCACAAAATCAATACGTCGGAGCGTTCTCAATTATTCCTATAAACCATTTTATTAGACCATCACGAACCGGCAGCTTACCGTAAATACCAAGATACTACTACCGGTATCTTTAATAATGCGGAATTTTTACACTTTACGTATCATAATTTGAATAGGAATCGGAACCTTTCGATACACAGTTTTGGATCCTTTGCAGTTACATTCGACTAATTTTTCACTTTGGCCAATACTTAAGTGCATAAGCAACTCTGCCAAAAACACATTTAACCATTTTTTTGCAGTTGTAAAACATTTTGCTATTACCTACTTAGCTACACTTATGACTATATAAATTGGAAACCCAGTCCCAAGCGGTGGCCGGAACAAGTTCATAGTACCCGGGTCCAGTTCCAACAGCCAGACGAGCCACTATAAAAAGCCATAGGCAAGCTCCGCATATAAATGCATTGAACTTTGGCCGTTTTGCTGGCAACAACAACAGCAATACACACACCACACACACACACACCCCAAAAAGATGTCGTCATCGCCCCCTGGCAACGGCAACCGTCGACGTCATCAGGCGATGGCGTTGCCTGACTGAATGTAAAAACTATAAAAAGCAACAGCAATAAAACAAAACAACAAAAATGAAACTACAAAAACAACAACAACAACAACAACAACTACAAGCTGAAAAACTCCTTTTGATATTTATGTCGCGCCGTTGTTGTTGTAATCCTGCAATGTGTTGTTGCTGTTGCAGCTGTTGTGGCTTCCTTGCGACTTGGACTTGGTCGCGTGCCTGGTCTGCGTGCCCCATGCCACCTGCCCCCTTGCAGCGCTCGTTGCGCTCCGTTGACGCTGCCTGTGAGTTGTTGATTTTGTTGTTTTTGCTGCTGTTTGCTGTTGCCAGTGTCTCCATTCGATGATTCACCCGAAAAGAGTCGCCGGCAAAGGCAGCCACACTTGTCTCATCCCAACATAAATATAGTCATGAGTGTTGGGGCTATTGAGCACTCAGCACTTCCATCTCCCAGCTCCCAGCTCCCAACTCTTTTCAGTTTACAGTTTTCACTTCAGAGTGCTGTGACGGAGATGCAATGAAATTTGGATTTGCTGGGGCGATATCTCTGTGGGTCTTGGGCACGCCTTGGGATCTGCACGAGTTTTGATTGATGAGTTTTCTTCATTTTCTTTTCTTTTTTGCGCTATTTTAGCTCAAGATATGCACAGCTAAAACCAGCAGCTGCTAAAGTCAAGAGCAGACGACTAAATGGGAGAGGGGCAACAATTGTACTTTGAAGGTAGCCTCTAACTATTTCGTTTTGATTGATTAAATCAGCTAACTTCGCATATTAAATCGACTTGATTTTCAGGAACTAACAAAAAGATCAGAATACATCAAGCATTTCTCTGAAGCACGTATTTATGTCCACTTTCAAAAGAAAAATCGGCATAATTTTTTTTTCGAAATGATTTCTAAATATTATGAAAAACCATTTCTTAAATTTAGTTTGGCTTTCCGTAAGCCGACAATTTAAAAAATATGGCGAATTTTAGAATTTTTTTGTAATATGTTAGGGTAGGTTATTGCCGATGTCCTTCACAGATCGGCATGTGCCAAGCCCAACTCCGCCCACAGGCTATATCTTCCGCAGAGTTTGAGTTATTTTCTTGCACAATTTGTTAGCTAGAGTCACCAAATTTTGAAAGTATGTTACTTGTAACTACCCCAAGAGATCGATGGCCACGCCCTCTCCGCCTTCCCAAACCGATACACCTGTTAGTGCAAGTCGATAAAAGCATACATATATCTTCCACAATTTGAAAGCTTTTCCAAATTTTGGAAAGTATATACAGCTAGTAACACCCTTCAAAATAGGCAAAAAAAAATGTATGTCTGCACCCACCCTTGCAAGGAAGATTACTAAGAAATTTTTCAAACTTTTTTTTGGCTATTTCCACTACCGCCTCAAAAATTCACAAAAGCCTGTATTTAACGCAATTTTAAAGGCAAACTTGAAGAATAGATTATTAGGAACCTCCTTCGAAGATCGGTATTTCTTGGCTGCACCCACCTTGTTCCGAGACACCTGTTATTAGATGGTAAGACCTATTGAGATCAGAGTCGGTTACGCCCGACTGCAACGTTCTCTTTTGTTATGTCTTGCCTGACTCTACTCTAGGCTTGTTTATATAAACGCTTAATTATCGATTTTCTAAAACGATGCAAGTTTGAATAGAATATTTATACTCCAAATATGTCAAAGTTAGAGTTCTTCGTTTCAGACTGTAATCTCACTTAATCTCTGCTCACTTAGGTCTCATTGGGGGACCCAATTTATAGTGAGCGTTACATAAAATCGATCTTAATTTTTTAATAGCATTTTTAAGCTAATTATAATTTGGTTGCAGCGAAGTCACGCAAAACTGGAGCAATGCTTGCAATTAGGAATTGGTTGATTGGCTTGCAAATAACTGCAGCAATCAATTGAACAGATCGCACCGACAAAAAAAAAAAAAAATGTTGATTCAGCAGCGACGTGCAACATACAAGACCCGCTGACAAACTGGAAGTAGAAGTTGAAGTTGCAACTGTAGACGCAATGGAACGGACTTGAGGCAAACTTCATAACTGCAGAGGAAGTTGTAGAATCAATAGGTCACACATACAAACCTCTCACACACACACGCACACACACACGCACACAAACAATTTGGATATATGATATCACCGTTGAGGAAGCCACAAAAACCTCCGACCAAGTAGCAACCACAAAAAGAAGTTGCATATACCAAATGGAAGGAGTTGAATTTGAAGTTGCGGAACTTAACACCAACCAAAAAAAATGTGTCACTTTAAGTACAATAATTAATTGCACGACAAACAACTAGAACAGGCAAAAAAAAAACTAGAAAAAAAATACGCAGATTTATTTAAGAACTTCTTATTTTGTTTGTCTTTAATTTACTTTATAGCTTCTGCTGCTGCTGCTGCTGTTAGTATTACTGCGGCTGCTGCTGCGGCTACTGTTGGTGTTGCGAATTCTTCTTCTTCTGCTGTTGCTGCTGCTGTCTCAATGCGTGTGTGATTTTTTCCTTTGATGCAAACGTTTTGAAAGCTCGACGACGACTGAATCTATGGCCGGAACAACTCGCAACACGAAGTGGCGTCGCCGTTTAGTTTTCACTGCGACTGCGGCAGCGACAGCGACAGCAGCAGCGGCGACGAGTAGTCACCGTTATGGCTGCACAGCAACTTCAGCGTTTCTTGCTGTTATTTTTGTTGTTGTCGTTCTTCGTGTTTTGCCGTTATTGGAATTTTTTCCAGGCTGCGTCTGCGTGCGGCATTGCCAAATCTATTGTAAATACTGCTCAGATTGTTGCTGTTGCTGTGGTCGTTGTTGGTGTTGTTTTTCTTATTGTTGTTGTTGTTGTTGGCTCAGCTGGGACGAAGAAGGCTCGTCCTCGTCCTCGTCCTTGCGACTTGTCCGGCCGGCTGCCGAACGCTCCAACTCGCCGCTTCTACTTCGTATCAATTCGTTTCCATTCGTTTCACTTCAATTTCCATTCGTTTCCATATCGTTCTGTTTCGCTTGGACTCGTCGCATTACTGACGCCATAGACCGACCGCCCGATAAATAGCCGTTCCTCGCCGGCTCACATTTTGCCAGTCATTCTCGTCAGCGCCGATGTCGTCGTCGATTTTTCGATATGCCGCCTTTGAATTTTGGAGTTGGCGCATTAAGTACTCGACTCCACACACCGATTGGGGTAGGGATAACTCTCCCCAACCCTCCAAGATAGCTTAAGGCTAGCAAGAAACTGTATAGCCTACATTTAGGGTAGCTGAAGTGTGATGTGCTACTATATATACACTACTATATATATATATTTAAATATATATATTTGTACATATATTTGGCTTTATTTTACAGCTGCGGAAAAATTTGAACTCTTGCATTTTACATATATTATTTCAGTTATTTAACGCAGAAAAATTATAATATTTAATTTAATTAATGGAATGGAAATTCGGGAAAAAATTACTGTTCATAATGTTCGAATCTTTTTTGTGGTCTTAACACCCTGAAGAGAACACATAATTTCAGTTGGTTCAACTTGGGCTTGATATTAATAAGAACCAAAACTAGATTATAAATATTCATAATAATAATAATAATATTTATGTTTTATGTAATATTTACGTGTTTCCATAGTTTAGTGTATATTTATATATATATATATAAATATATATATATATATATATATGTATATTTATAAATTTACGTTCGACTTTACGTACTTTTAGTTCATTGAGTATGTGAATATTTTTTGTACTCGTATAATGCACATTGACACTGGGATAACAACTGAGTCGCTGGCCGCCGCCAAGCGCCAGACAGTACGGCGGATAGGCAGCCGGAGACACGATATCGTTAACGACACGCCGTCGGCCAGAGAGCTGAAATGCCGGTAAACGCCGACCGAGCGACTGACTGGAAAGCACTCAATGTGTGCGATATGCGATTGGGCAACGCTAACGAAATTACGCAATTTCCAGTCAGCAGCTCACCAGTCGCAGCAAAAGCCTCAAATTTCGAATGCATCGTCGAGGATCGCCCTATCGTTCAGAAATAACTCGCTACTATAATAAATAGCATGCAAATCAGAGCTGATTTCACTCAAATTAGTAAAACCATGGCAAATACGCACTCGACCTGCCTGGAAGGCAGACGACAACCATCTGATTTTGCAATAACAGATAACTACCACAATACACACACACACACACAGCACACACACACAACACACAAACACAACACAGAAACACAACACACACACACACACACAGCACACTGGCAAACAGCTGCAAGTAAAGTAAATATTGATTTTGCCGCCGCTTTTTGCTTGCCGGCTGTTTCCACTCAGCATGGGCGACACACGTTATCCGATGGGGCGCCACAAACAGCTGGTGTGTGCGTGTGTGTGTGTGTGTGTATGTGTCTCGCTCAGCTGTACATTCAATCAACCGTTGGAATTTAAAGTCAAAATCAAATCCAACAGCTTGCCCCTGTCTTATATACTTATACTCAGTTGACTCTTCCTGTTGCCAAAAGAGACATATTTGAAGCATATAGAGAACAGATCCAAAGAAACTGCACTTTGCAACCAATCCAAGCAGTTAATATTGATATTTTTACTTTTTACATTAAGTATACACTGTGTTTAATATTTGATAAATATAATTAATAATAATTAAATACATTTTTAACATACAAACCTTCAAAATATATATTTTTTATATATTTTTTATATGTATATTTTGAGTTCAGTTTCACTTTTCAGTATGGATGGAGCAACTTATTTTTTAGTCATTTTTTTATTCAGCATATGTTTTAATTTGTTTTTTTTTTGTTTTTTTTTTGGCGTTTTATTGTAAATTTTGTTGTAATATTATAATAAAATGGTTTTGTTTTTTTATCAGACGGTATGTTTTGCAAACTTAACAGATTTTAGTAGGCGTAATAATTGTTTGATGTTATATTTTTATAATATTTGTAATTATTTTGGTTTTTAATAATATTAAAGCGAAAGCAGTCTTACATAAAACGCTAAGAAAGTGGTTTTATAATTTTGGAATATAAATTGTTGAATTTGAAACGGTGTGTAATTTGATTAGTTTTTAATATGCTTTACAGCAAAAATATTGCTTGCAACAAATTTATATTTGTGCTAAAATTTTCAAATGATGCTTAGCAGTTTTCTGTGCAAATGATTGTATTTTATTTTGTTATTATTAATTTTGTATTTATTTTTTGTTTTGATTTTGTTAGTAACTTTATTGAATGCTTAAATTTTGTTTATAAATTTTAGTGGACTTTTTTTTGTCGCTGTCGAAACAACTGTTTGCAGTTTTCACTGTTTCAACTGATGTTTTTGTTGTAGTTAGTTCCAATGTTGTTGCTTTGTTGTTGTTTTTGTTGTTTTGTTGTTCAACTTGAAGTTTGATTTGAGTTAAACCGAAATAAACTTTAGACGGATATTGATTTTTATATAATTATTTTATATTGCTATCACTGCTGTTGTTGCTGCTGCTGCTGCTGCTGGAGTTTGGGCAGGTTTGAACTTGTTCGTGCTGCTGCCTGCCTCGACAGCTATTTTGGGTTTGGTTAATTGATTGATTGCCACAACCGATTCTGATGCGAAAACGCGACACACTTGCCAAATGTTTTAAACAATTTCGCATTTATACTTTGACAGTTGCACAAATTTATTGCTCTCGACTGATTAACTGACTGACTGGCTGTCTGCCTTCCTGGCTGGTTGGCTGTCTCAGTTGGGGCTCTGCTCTGCTCGCTGCTCGGCCGCACGACTGCAGGGTCGACGGCGATGTCGTCGTTGCCATAGTGCGCAACATTTCCAATTCGCGGCAATCGTTGCTGCTGCTGATGCTGGTGCTGCCTTTTGTGGCACATTGGAAGCAACATGCGATGTGTTCGCGAGTCAAAAACATGTGACAAACCTTTAGCCGCTTCCAATGGCGCAGGCGCCGCACACAAATCGTGGCACCAGCAACAACAACAGCTGCTAGCAGAGCCGACTCTCTGCCGACTGCTGGCAAACACGAACAGCTGTTCAGCCAAACTCAAGCCAATAATGACGACAAGCCTCATAACGATGATAATAACGACAACTAGCGACGATGGATGCCGGCTGTAAAAAGCCAAGTCGCCATGAAGCAAGTCTTTGAATGACAGCTGGAGAGGAAGGAGGAGTTCAAGGAGGCGCTACAGACGACAAATGACCTCAAGGAATGCCGGGTCCCTTTAATGCTTATGAAATTCATTTCAATTTTAAATCGAACAAATTTGGTTCATACTTATTTTTATCGCAATAAGCACAACAGCAAAACTAAGAATTTACTCTAGTCGATAGAGCCCTACAAGGAAATACCCTTAACCCAAGTGTTTGCCTAATTCTACTTATATATATGGGAACCCATTGACAATGGCTACAAAAGGGTATAATGGAGTTGTGCAATAGTATGTTAGAAGCAGAAGAAAGCATCTCCGATCTGTAAAGTTGTGTCTTTAATCGATTTGTATCGATATTTGTGAAAGAAGAGAAGCTACCGATAAAATGAAATAATCTCGATCTGCATGTGGTACGATTTCAACAGGGGCTGAAATTTTTAATCTCTCATCGAGTAAAACGATAAACTGAGATATACAGATAAATAGATGGTAAGCCTGTAAGCGACATGAATCCTCCTAGATAAGCTCATGGCTACAATATACAGTTTAAGATAATCCCAGTCTCAATTTTTCAATAAACTTGCCAAAGCATTTCGACAGCAGTCTATGCTCGAACCTTTAGCCACGTCGCCGCTTAATATAGTAGCTCTTCAGTTTGTTGTTCTATTTTCTGTATGGGTTCAGGAACTTGTATTCCCAATTTGGAGTCCTGACCTGTTCTAGTATCTGATCTGAGATACCCTCTACAAGTATATAATGCTAACTTTAGGATATCTCCCTCAATTTTTGGTTGGATTGATTGTATTTATAGACACACCAAATTCCTGGTAAATATGGACAAAGACAGTTAAATTGGTAGTTGGTGTAGAGTTGTCAGGACATGAGCCAGCTTAAAAATGCCAGGACAACGCCCGGGCTAATTCAATCAAAGCCTAAACAATTTAGGTCCCGACGTTAATTGGATGCCGGTCATGCATAGTTACAATATCTGTTCCTTGCTGTTGTTGCTGTTGTTGTTGTTATGTTGTTGCTGTTTTCTACCATGTGCCACGCCCCGCTTTAGTTCGAAGTCAACAACTTTGCTGAAGGGCAGTTCGAATTGCTTTTCAATGCAGTGACAGCACGCAGACCCAGCCGTCCGTCAACCCCCAGCACATTTACACCCACTCACACACCCACTCACACAATCACTCACAAGCACACTCACAAACACACTCACAAACACACTCACAAACACACTCACAAACACACTCACACACACACGCACACATGGACAACTTCTCCTGCACAGAAGAACAGTTGAGTTTCATTTAATTATAACCCAACAAGAAATAGCGTTGCATATATGGCGCCGCCAGCAATGCAAGCAAGTAAATTCCCGCTGCCCCAATCCCAATCCCCTTGCTTTGGCTTTCCCTCTAGCTGCACTACACTATCCACATTTAGCTGCCTGCTGCCTAATTTCAAAAGTTTGCGACACGAACCACGAACAACATGCCAAATATTGAAATGTAATAAATACAAAACCGACCCAAAAACACACACAAACACATAATGGGGTAGTAAAATTGCTGCATCTACACTCAGAAAAAAAATCGCCTTATCTTCAAAGAATCGCCAGGAAACTCATCTTATTAACATTTTAATCTAAATGCAATGCAAAGTTGATTTCAGCAAATGGGAAATAAAACAATTCAAATGAATATTTCCATATTTGATGTATTAATTTATTAATAAAATCGGCTCAAACTAATGCAACCCACTACACATTTAAATGTTGCATTTATTAATATTAACTATACAACTATTACTAGAATTAGAATATATATATATATATTCGATCTCGAGTGTTCACAACAAGTTTGAAAGAGAATCATCTGCTCTTCAACAGCATATCGATTTGATGTTGAGATAGCTAACAATTATATTCATTTATACCAAGTGTATTATCGATATATTTAACTATGAGGACCATGAGGTTGGGTGTGTGGCAAGTGTTGTGGCAGCTGATGGGGCACGGCAAGCGCAAGGCAGCGTACAAAATTAGTAGGCAGCTGCTGACGCTCTTTTACTTGCATCGCGTGCGCAATACACTTACAAACCCCAACTCAGACTGCACACCTCCACCCACAAGTAGCGAGAGAGAGAGAAATAGAGCCAGAAAGAGGGAGAGATCGAGAGAGAGAGAGAGAAAGAAGTTGGCAGTCGCCAGGCCTGAAAGAAGCCGGTAACTTGCATTTTATTGTGGCCATAAAAATTGTAGAACAGAGCCAACTAAAATGCTATGGAAAATTTATTAACGACGCCAGCCAAAAAGGAAAACTGCTGCCCCACAAGACAGCGAACATTCCGTTGTATGTGTGTGTGTGTGTGTATGTGTGTGTATCTGTGTGCAACGCCTTGACTTATGCTATTGATTTTTTGCCTCTTTCTTTTTACCTGCGTTGCCCATTTCCTTGCATAATTACGCTCATTATAATTATATTAAAGTCTCTGAACAATTTTTTCTGTCGCATTTTAATTATAACGAAGCGCAATATTCCATTTTCATATTCTCAACTCTTGTAGCGTCCCCCGCTTCCCCTGCGCCCCGTCCTCTCTTCTTAGAGTGTTCTATCGCTCTTTCCAATGTTTAACCAATTTGTATTCGCTGGCGCCACCTGCCGCCGTCAGCAGGCAACACAACTAATTACGTGGCATTAATTAAGAAGTCAGCTAAATGCTAATGGTAAAAAAGGAAAAAATCAAGGCAAAAACAACAACAACAACAAAAGACAAATAAAACTATAACAACTAATATATGAGCATTGAAAGGGAACTCGATTCATTTCGTTCATTTACTGCTTTCTCTTTTGAATGTGTGTGTGTGTGTGTGTGCGTGTGTGTGTGTGCGTGTGTGTGTGTGTGTGTGTGTATATGTCCTTGTTGCTGTGTCGTAATCCAAATAAATTTCAACAGCTCTGTCAGGACTGGAAACAAGCCCAAGAGCTGCATTCATTTGTGGTTATTTCGGATCATTTTCGTATCGATTTTTAAATACAGATCCAAAAGGATTGCAAAGGGTATATTGGTTTCGAATCTACTAAATGTATCCCGCATTTTAAGTCCAGCAAAAGTACATATATATCATGTTTTTGTCAATCTTTGTAGTATATTTTGCTTGTAAATTGAATTGATTTTACATTATAGTAAATATTGGCTGATTTCTTTTCTTTTTGAATATGGTGCAGGGTATCTTCAACTCTGGCATGAAACACTTTAGTATATATTATTCCTATTATTGTCTTGTAGCGCTGTTGGCCGGAAACGGAAGTTGCAAGTCACATGCGTCGCTGCTGTCTGAGCGCTGCACTATGGGTAATTTTATATATATATTTGTAATAAATATATATAGCTCTAAGATGCTACGATTTTAGGCTCTGCTGATAGCAATCGAGCCGTCTTCTAAGATATCGCATACAACAGTGTGCCAACAACATTTTAGGCATCGGCATTGGTGCACATAAATCTAGACAGTGCTAAAAAATAATGGGCAACATTGGAACAAGTCTTTTCAGAGAAACGCAACAACAACGGATAACAATTCTGATAGGCATTGCCATTCAAGTTTAGGCAATTCCCATCTTGTATCTCGCAATCACAATGAATAGCCATAGAGTATATGTAGAGTAGGCCTTTGTAGCTGGTACTCTAACTCTTAAGTATTTTGTTGCGTAACACATTCAATTAAATAAAGAAAATATATATAATGAAATTTCTGATCAAAAAATCATATCCGTTTTTCGCAAAAGGACGAATTTCCCATAGTGCGCTCTAGTTGTACTATTGTTACTATCGTGATTGCTGTATTGTTGTTGTTTGCATTTTATACGTCTACGGATATCAAAGGCAGTGCAGACTGTGTGCTGACTGTGCGTTCAGTTCAAATAGTTAGCGGTTTACCCTTGTTTGGCACATTAATTAAGAGCTTGTCACTTAGCAAGTCGGCCGCATTGCTAGCTTGGCTACTATGCAGCAACAATGACAACGGCAATAGGGACAAGAGAGTGAAGCAAGTTCCCGCAGGACAAGATGGCATTAAAAATATTGCGCATACGCAACGTGGCCTTCAGCGCGACAAAACAAAAGTTGCAAAATACGCAACATTTCGCACTCGCTGCAAATTCTTGAATGTGACACCAACTGTGCCAAAAACTGACAGCTTACGAATGTATGTGTTAGTGTGTGTGTGTGTGTTAGTGTCTATTTGCTAACTGCGCCTCAGCCATTTTGTCTAGCATTTTAGTGGCGCCGTTTAGGTTTTCATATCGCATAGCAATATACTATATATATATATATATATATACATATATACATATATATAAATTAGTGTCTTTCGCACTGTGTCACAACTGTGACGTCACATCTGTGCTAAACGTAGCTAATGAAAAAGGTCACTAAAGTGCACACATTTGAACCGGCATTTAAATATTTATTAAGCTTCTAGCTGAATATTTGAAAATGTTTTCAGCCACATTGATAACTTTCATTTGACCAAAACAATTATTCATTTAGGAATACTTGCGTGTTCGGCTTATGCATTCATGGAGCCTTGTGTCCAAATTGTTGTCGAGCCTCAAAGTTCGTGTTGATTGAATTTCCCCCAATCAATATTGAGCCAATAATCTAGACAACAAATCATTAAGCACTGCTTAATTTATTTAACGATATCCAACAGCATCAATTTCGCCAGTTATGACCATTTTTTATCTCCGGCTGAAATCAAACAGAGAGAGAGAGAGAGAGAGAGAGCGAGAGAGAGAGAGAGAGAGAGAGTTAAGCGACAATCGAGCCACAAGTGGATGCAGCCTCATTGGATATACATTTTCCCATTATTTTTATGCGACGCACTTTAACCACAATCCATACCATAAAAAACCATCTTTCTTTACACTTATTGCGTTTTGATTTTCTTTATAACACCCTCAACTCATTCAGAATGCATTAAAAGGGTATAATGAAGTTGTGCAAAAGTGTGTGACAGGCAGAATGAAACAATTTTGACATCATAATGTATACATTGTATACATCTATATAAAAAATATACATATATACATATATAAAACAATTTGATTTGATTCAAATTGTCGAATACCATACGCAGAGACACTTTATTTAATTTTTTTTATACCTTCCTCCCTCCCAATTTTTTAAAAAGCGATTTCCAATTTGAAATATATTTCTTTCCAAACCATGAACAAACATTGAGCAGATTTGTACAAAATCGCCAGAAAACCACACAATTTTTCTGGTTTTTAGAATTAGTTACTAGATATACAAAAGAATCTCAAAATTAAGAAAAACTTTAAACTTATGAATAATTTATAATAATTAAAATAAACAAAAAATTTCAAATCCAGCAAAAAGTAAGTTGTTTTCAAATAAATTTATATGCATCTTATAAAGTATCTTAAATATTTTTAAATGTGAAGTCTTTGAATACTAATGCTTCAAATAATATTAGAAAAAAAAAATTATATTAGATGAAAGTATAAAAAAAACAGTCGGGAACTTTTACTTTACTTTTTGCACATTTAAGAAAAATGCTCGAAATAAACTTTCTGAATGGTAAGATGAGCTACATACATATATAAATATCGGTTATGAAATACATATGCATACACACAATATGCGCATTTTAGGGTATCTGCTAGTCGAGCTTTATCGACTCGAGTATGATCATTTGTTTTGCGGTTGCGTTTTGTTGCTTTTATTTTCATTAATATTTCATTTCCCATTTCGTAGGCCTCCGGCGAGGGGGGGCGGGACGGGTCGGGTATGCGGCTGGGCAGGCTTGCGTTTTATTTGTATATTTGTGTATACTAGGTGATGGCATGCGTAGAGTAAATGGATGCGTTGAGGTTGTGTCGTTTGCTTAAACATTGCTTAGTTTTTGGCCATTTTATTATATTAAGAAATAAATTTCAAGGTCAGACATCACATGGCAGCTGCCAGTTGCCAGTTGCCAGTTGCCGGCTTTAGCTGTTGTTGCTCTTGTGGCTGCCAAGTATTGTGGCTTCGTTGGCAGCACGCAAAGGCAAAAAGGGCATCTCCCAGCTGGCCGATTTGGGCAACCTTTTCAGATTCCTGTTTGTCACGACTGTAATGCCAACTACTTAATTGCCTTGTTAAATTTCATTTGACTGCCCGCAGATGTGCCAGCTGTGTGTTGTTAGCCTTCAGTGCTACATATCATATCAATTGTTGAAAGCTGACAAAAGCATTTCACTTAATCATAAAACAAGCCAAGTTCTGGAAGCATGTACTGAAAACAGTTGTGGCTAACTATGCGTATGTCTAACAACTGGAAAACACAACATTAACTCATATCAATTATTTTTTATCCAAGAAGTAAATGATTTGTAAATCTTTCTCTTCCTTTTTACATTACAAACATATCTCCGGTAAACCTCTGAGCGTGCTTAGCTGTGCTAAACTTATCTGACTCCAAATCTGCAGAGATTAGCCCATGTTTAATTTTTTATTATTTTATCTCACTTTATGTCTATCTTTCTATCTTGAAAATTTTTGGTCTGATTGGGCTTTTTCGGAGTTTTCCCAAATCATTGCCACAAATGTTGGACAATTTTACATTTTAATTCCCCCAGATTTACTATATATATCATTTTATAGCAAACTAATCGTCAAATTTAATACTTGTACTTATTTTTGTCTTAAAATCCTTTTAAACTAATGCACATTTTTCTGTTCTTAAGATAAGCACTTTTGACTATGATTGTGAGCATAAGCCAGGTAATATCTGTGAATGAGGTCTGCGTATATATAATCTGTGGGTTATGTTTTCAATAATCCTCAGTTATAGGCTTAAAGTTGGATGTGCAACGATTTCATGCCTTGAAGGTATATTTCTTTAATTAAGTTTTATATCAGCTTCACGTCAGCTGGCATTAAGGCCAAAAGGTAAGGTATTACGGTTGGCCCCTTGCTGGTGTTTTGGGCTGTGGCAGTGGCGCCACCTGCTGGGCGTTGCCTGCGTTTTATTTGAATTGAAATATGTACGGTATATGGGCGGCTGGGGCGCCTAAGAGCAGAGCTCATTTCGTGCGACAAGTTTGGCCAGTAAATCGATCCGGCAGCCAGCCTAAGCAGCCATAAAGTAAGAGCCAACAAAAGGGCCAGTTTAAGCCGTGCTGCGACGCCCTGATAGAAGCGCTACGGGAACGGGTTTGGGGCAGCCCTGTGCGGCACCAAACTAAGTTTGTCCTTTTTTTTATTTTTGGGTTGTTCTCTTTTTTTTATATATTTTTTTTTGTGCTTCAAGTGTCACTTTGGATTGTGTACGCCGGTGACACGTGGCAACTTAAATTGAAATGCCGCCGGTATTGCTGTACATATCTTTTAGGCTCGGCAACGGTTTGGGGCACCTTGGACAGTGTACCACCTCAGGCGACACTTAGTGGCACTGAAAAATGTCACCTGCTAATATCGAATGTACATACAACTGCAGTCGAAAGGATTTGCCATTTGCTGTCGCATGCATTTCAACAAGCAGTCAACAACAGAGTCATAAATTTGCCTAAATGCTGATTACACCTGGCAAAAAGAAAAACCTACAAAATATATGCAGCAGAATGAGATTTTGGACGCCAGCAGCTGCCATTCTGCTGCTTGCACAACATTTGGCATGTGTGTGTGTGTGTGCGGGGCTGTTTATTGATTTGCAATGCTTTCGTTTTCATGGCATGCCCTGCCACATTCATATGCAAATGCCAAATGGGCGTGGGCGTGGGCGTGAGCGTGGATATTGTCATATTGTGCCAAGCATATTGCCGAATAACCAAAGAACTGGCAGCATCGCAATCATAGAGAGAGACACAGAGCCAACAGTGCCCAAGCGGCAAACAAATTCAATAAGTTGCAAAGACGCAGTGCCGCAAAATTGCTTGCATTGAGAGTCGTTGCCAAGTCAGTCAGTCATTTAGTCAGTCAGTCAGTCAGTCAGTCAGTCAGACAGTCATTCAGCCAGCTAGCCAGTTGGCCAATTAGACAGTGCCCAAAGGACTGACAATGCCAAAACGATGACACACATTAAAGCCAAGCCAAATGCAAATGTGAGTATGTGATGTGGCACACACGCACACACACATACTCTATATATGCAACATTTATGGCACTACAGCCACAAATAATTTATAAAAGGCACATCAAATCGCATGCACTCTAAATTCCATATCTGGCCCAAAGAATAAGAATAACTCTTTACGACTTAGCCAACTTCACAACTGGCCTTAAGCTATGAGTTTTATATATATTTTATTTTGGTAGTGCTGATTTTGACCTTTCCTAAGTTGTTATCGTATTTGAAATGGTATTTCTCGACGTCTTCAAATTGTTCTACCTTAAATGCAGTTCATACATCGTTTGGCAGCAACATTAAATGCAAGTTAGCGCAGTAGTTTAGCTGGCAAGTGGCCACCATCACATCACGTTCATGCCACATAATTGCTGCGGCAACAAACGAACGAGGTATTGTGCGATTGAGTAATTGATTGATGGATCAATCGATCATTTAATTGGGGCGCCAGCCAAAGGTCAGACACCAAACCTGTAAGTGAATGACAATTGCCATGCACCATTGTCTGGCTGACCTCAAACATGGAAATTGTCCAATGATGTTATCCCTGTTCGACCTTACTAAATTGAAAAGCAACGTCTGCTTTGGGGCAGCTCCATGTGGATTTTAATAACTTTAACAATTTAATATTGAATATAGAAATATCAAATGGCTAGAAAAATTGCAATCTTTCCAATTCCAATCGAACTATAAACAAGCACTCAACTCATTTTTTTGAGGGCTTTGTCGATTTATATCGATATTTGCGAAACAAGAAAGTTATCGATAAAATTAATGATAAAATGAAACAACTTTTATTTCAAATGTAAAGCCCTTAGCTGGCAAAACCGAAAACATATTTATTAAGGAATCAAACTCACGAACATGGCTAATATTCAGCACAAGAGAATGAGTGAAGAGAGGGGGAGGCAGTGGGGGAGTGGGGGAGACTGGGAATTGAGGCAGCGAGTGGAATGTTGAAGCAATTGCAATCGTCTAGCAAGTTTCGTGCCAGGCCAGCTGGAATCAGGTCTGCAACTGAGGCAGGGGACTTGTGTCGATGCCAAAAATGACGAAATTGCACAAATGGAAATGGCGAAAAAGTGGTAAGGTGGAGAGGGCGTGGTGGGAGGGGTCAGTGCTGGCGTCGCAAATTTGTTGCATACGCATAGGCGCCGCAACGCAACTTTTGCAATTGCTCGAGAAGTTCCTAGTAGGCCATTTATCACTGCGACCCGTTGCACTTACTGGCTATGTGGCACTGGCTGTGTTATGGTCCTTGCAACCTTACATCATAATGCATTTGCCGAGCAAAACCTACAGCAACAAAAAATAAAACCAAATCATCGAATAAAAGTTTTTTTTTTTTGGTAATGAGCAGCAGTTTCCCCCAAATGGGATTCGCAACCCTTTTGTCAACTTTAGTTTTTTATACATTTTACTTTGCTTTTCTTTCATTTTATTAAAGGTATACAAAAACACACACATACCAGGCCAGTGCTTGGCTAGTTGGTATGTTTCTTGTGGGTGTGCCAGTGTGTGAGTGTGTGTGTGTGTGTGTGTGGAAGGGACTGGTTGGCTGGCTGGCAGGAGGAGCGCATGCATGGCAGGAGACCACGCTTAACGGCTTGTTGGCCACTTTACGCCGTTGTACTCACGACAGCGCTACAAAAGCAGACGGCAAAAAACATGCACCAGCAACAGCAACAACAACAAATTCTGCACACATACATAATATACCATATATATACATATACATACATATATGCTAGGCAGGCACTTAAAAAAAAACAAAACGAAAAAAAAACTATTATAAAAAGGATAAATAAAAATAATTACATCAAAAAATGAATTTTGCGGCACGGCAACGAAAAATCAAAGCACATTAATGTGAGGTAAAAAGCTGGGGCTATTTTTTACCTATTTGCACTTGTTGTTTTAAATGGCATGCAAGGCGTGCCATTAAAAATATATATATATTTATATATGATTGCAATGCGCCACCGACTTGCCAAGTGCACTACAACACTGCTAAAGCAACAGGAACACCAACAGCTGCAACTGCAGCAGCAGCAGCAACAACATTAAGAGCGCACGGTGCGTATACGGAATGCGGTTGGCGCTGGTGTATGAGCAATTTATATTCAATTAGAAGACTGGGGGACTAGCAGGACTGATGCCAGATGGATGGAGGTCTGAAGGTGGTCCGCCATACTCACATTTAATTGAGCAGCTTACCAATGTTGACCGCATTTGCAGTGCATTATTTCTGCAAGAAGTAGTTCAATCGATTCGAAAATCACATCAACCACAATCGATGGCGCCTAGGTGCAATCATATTCAATCATATTCAATACAAATAAGGGCGATGCAATTGATTAACTTGTTACTCAAACATAATGACATTTGAAGATGACCCTGATGACAAGCCAAGTATGATTTTCCATATGTATGTTGTGTAATTTGTACGATTTTCTTCGATGTATCTCAACTGAAAATTTTACATTATATATGTAAAATATATTCAATATTATGAATCAATATTATATCTGCTAAATTTTGATTTTTATTGCCATCGGCCTTTGATTAGTATCGATATTTGCGAAATGCAAAATTTGGATTTTCGTATGGTATTCGAGAACTTACTTATTTAACATATCTTATTCGGTCGCAGATGCTTCCTTCCACCTTTGCACTACTTTTATGTGGTATATAAAAAAAAAATATAAAAATATGTCAATTCCGGAATCTACCGGCTGATATCTAAGTTAAAGATGAATTTCTGTAAGGAGCCGTGTCATGCTGAAGGACTATTTTGCATAAGAACAAATAGCCACACAGGCAGACTGACAGACTACATTTGGGTAATTTTGGCAAATACTTAATTTGAAGTCTAAAGTAAACAAATGCCATCAACTAAGTGATAACTTTCGCCAAATTTTATGTATATATAAGTGATGATGATTATGCCAATTAACTTGGAATTATACATTTGTGCAATTCACTTATTCATCTCAATCAGAAGACGTTAGCGTTTTGTCAAAAGCCATCAATCGATTTCATGCACAGCCTTAGCCGCCTGTATGCCACTCATCACTTGCCACTTAATCATTTCAACAGTCAGGCAGCAAATTGCGTAAGATTTCAGCAAACAAATAAAAACTGGCATCCGAGCCACCTTCGAATTGCACCAGACAACTAGCAGATGATTTATCCCGTGCTGTCAGCACCACCACCCCTGCCCCAATTGGTGTTTTCATCTTTATCATGGGCATGCAGCGATGGAGCAACTGTCATGGCTTGATCTCAGACTCAGTCCTCACAGCATAAGACCATGTCGTCATCGTCATCATTGCCACCGCCGCCCCACAGCTGTTTTGCCGGATGTCGGGAAAAGCTTCGGTCATATGTTTTGTTTTTGCTTTATGATGCAAAAGCACTTCCAGCGCATCCAGCGCCTGGATTTTGGCACGTGACAAACGGTTTTGTTATTGGAACGACGCCCGAAAGCTATAGAAGCCGACGAGCAGTGTTGCAGCAAAGCTCACAGTTGCTGCACGGCCCAGCCCAAGCTGGCGCTTCAATCAGTGCGGCTAGCGTAAGGGGGGGGGGAAAAGGGGGGGATGGAGCATAAGAAGCCGTTGGCAAGCAGCTCGTAAAAACAGAACAAAACAAGTTAAGCTCTAACACTTTTTTGCCGTTAAGCTATCTCATCAAATTATGAATACACTTCGCCTAATGCTTGATGTCGTTTCAAGCACCCCATAAAAAAAAAGAGAAGAATAAGTATGAAAAAATGAAGAATTCATCGAAATTAAGTACAGAACAGAGTATAGGTAAAATGTAGATTTTTATGTGAATTATTATGGGTAATCCAAATGCCAAATGTGAGTTTGTCTAAGCTGAAACAATATTATTTTTGGCCCTTATTATAAGGGCTGAAACAAATTAGTTTAATCATCTGTTTTCAATGTTGCTCTAACATTTTTGAATATTGATTCTGATTATTATTTTTGAATATATTGTACTCCAAAAGTTACTTTCAGGTGTGCTAATATTTGCTGTTTATTTTTATGTTTATTTTTCAGTTTCAAAACCAGTTTTCTTTTTTTAATTGCTTAAGCATGCAAATAAATTTAGGGCTGTTTCAATCATAAAAAAAATCTTTTGCCTTTCTACCCCGTATTTAAATTTTCATTCGTCATGGAGACAGACCGACGGACAGGACGGCGTGTTTGCCGTCCAGGACCCGTTTTAGCAGCCAAAACAGTTGACACTTTTGCACGAGGCGCTAAGCAGTCGACGAAATCCATTTAAATGCCACTTCCGCTTGGCGAATGTCAGCTGTAAAGAGCTGAAACCGTTGCAGTTCAACATAACCGAATACGTAATACTCTGATGCCAGTTGAAAACAGCTGAATAATTCAATTTAGCTGGTAATAATCGCATTTAAGTATTCTTTAATATTATTTTAATATATAATAATAATGTTTCAATTCTTAAGTCATGGCTCGATTTTAATCAAATAACATTTAATATTTATAATTATGAGGATAATATTTATATTATTCTATCAAAAACAGTAAAGATTTAGTTACGTTTATTTAGAACTTATTTCAAATAAAGAAGAGAAAAAAATTGTATAGTTTTCACGGAAATTTTCCAAATTTCAGGCAACTTTCGCTCCTGAGTGTACTTTTGCTCAAAACGTATAAAATTTCTTGCTATATTCTACCTGTCGTCGATCTGTTAGATGCAAATATAAATAAATATAAAATCAATTGATACATTTTCCAAAAATGTACAATTTCTTTGCCCAAGTAGCACAGTCTAAGCCATATTCTAATTTACAGTTGGAACTGGTACAGGACAATCTGTCAGGTTTGTATTGGCTGCTTGAATGCATCCGTTTTATCGATTGTGCACTAAAAGTAGAGTATAAAAATGTGGTAGAGTATTTTTGTGCGGTTTTGTTGGCTATTCAAAGCAATTGCCCACCACCACCGACAGGGGGCGCCCCAGAGCAGCCGCAAGGCAACGCCAGGCAATGACATTTAAATGGGAGACCGTTGCACACGGCTCAGCGATTCTTGCAGTCACACAAGTAAGTATTTTTCACACACACACACACACACACACACACACATGTAAATGATTACGTAGTTGAGAACCGCTTAAACTTACACATCTTTTGTTCGGCTTGCATTTACCGCCCCCGGGACTCAACTGCAATGCAGTTGCTATATTTTCATTGCCGAGCACTGTCCGAATATATTTTGCAGCACAGTTGACCGGATTTCAATTGCTTAGCTCTAGCTGCTTGTGGCACTGTTGCCACCCTTGTGAGTGGCGCATTAAAGCTTTAATATCAACATTTGACACCCGGCGTGTGGGTTTGTGGTGAGTGTGTTTGTGTGTATGTGTGTGTGTGTCCTCGTTGTCCTTACGGCATGCCACGTGGTCGCTTTGAAATTTTCGGTGTTTTTTTTGTTGAACATGTTAGTTGAGTTCCAGTCCCAGTTCTAGGAAACGATTATATACATATATATATATATACAAATTTCTAATAACTAGAAAGTCTTGCCCTAAATCGATAATACCAAAAATATGGCGTTTTTTTCATACTTAGAAGTGCAAACCCCCATAAAAAAAAATGTACAAAATAAAATTATGGGACATATTTCAAGGAGCTGCCTGTTATGATTGATAAGACAATTCCTTGTGCCCGCCCACCCCAAGAATCGGGAAAGTCTATATCTGCCGTAATTTTGGAACTGGAGTTACCAAACTGGAAATGGCACATTAATGATTACTCACATCAATCACTCAATCAATCAATTCAATAATCAGTTGGTATAATACTGGTATTAGAGTATGCCGCTGTCGGTTCTATTTAGCCCAATTTCCCAATAGGAAGATACATGCGTTGCTCTCTGTCCATTCAGCAACTGTGTGATTCATTTGCCCGGCATTGCCCGCCCTCGTACTTTATGCTAATCAGCGTCTGTTTGCTCATTCAAGCGCATAACATTGGATTTCAGGTTTGGCTGGATGCGATGCATGCAACGAAGCCGCTACACAAGTAGTTTTCACTTTGTGGTGTAAGTTTTGTATGCAGCATGGCTCGGTTATGCTCTTATTGTTCTTGGTTGTTTCGGCAGAAACGGGCAATACAAAATACAACAGTAGCCGCAAAAGCAAACATAATGCAGAATAATATCACAAACAACAACGGCAACAATAAACCAGACTTTTCTCAGAAGCAGCGAGTGCAAGTGCAAGTGGATGTAATACATATATGCATACATACGCCTGAGTGTGCATGTGTGTGTGTGTGTGTGTGTGTGTCTGTGTGTCTGTGTGTATGGTGGCGGATCCCAGTCTGGCTGACAGCTGTGTCGCTTTATGCCCCATTATGTTCGCCTGGCAAAATTGGAGCATTTATTGTACCAACAAAAAACGCATTAAATGCGAGACGGACAAAACGAGCGAATCAATTTTTGCTTCTTCGTTCTTCGCTTTTCTTTTCTTTCCCTCTCTTGCTGCCTGCCAATGATACCCAACAACAATGAGAGACAAATGCATGAGTGCACAGTCTCGCACAGCTTATCGACTATTGGCTACTCTGTAAATTGTTCCCCTTGCATATTGGGCATATATCTGGTATTTATATTGATGGATCTAAATAGCAACTTGTAATAATTACTTGTTACATATTTAATACAATTGATTGCACTAACGGTTCTTTATAATTCTCTATTTTTGAATGTTTAACATCAATGAACAAAAAGCTTATCTAAATAATGAATGAAAAAACAAATTGCTGTAAAATAAATTTGTTTATATCAAAGTCATTAAATCAGCTTAAAATCTCCTTCACAACAACAGATAAATGCAACGAAACATTAAAACGATTCAGAAAGACAGCAAAAAAAAGATTTATATTACAAGTAGACATTTAATTATTTTAAAGCAACATTGTTTAATTTCGTCTATTTAACTTTTGTTTTCGCGTAAATCTCGATAAAATAGTGCAGTGCAACAGCCAAATAGCAGAAGAACCAATCTAATTTTAGTCTGATTTTGAGCAAATGGAGAATGGCAAGGTATATTTGTACTAAAATCACACGTTTTGTAAAACAGCACAGAGTATTACAAGAACCACACATGCTGACAGGCTGTCAATCATTAGCGTAGCGCATGCACAACCAAATAAAGAAAAGAAGCCAAAAGCTCAGCGAATTCAGCAACCAATGCGCTGACAAAAAGCTTACCCGCATTCGTAATCGCAACTATTGCCGTTCTTGTTTTACACTCTTGATTTGGTGTACACACTGTGTGATACTGTGTGATACTGTGTGATACATACGTATGTATGTTTTGGATGTGCGTATGTATTATATGATTACAATCGGTATATAAGATATCGTTGTATTGTCTTGGCTTATGTACACACCCGCTGCAAACACAGCATGTAATCGTGTATGCGAGAGAGAGAGAGAGAGAGAGATTGATGATGTGAGCGAAAATGCTATTTAGGTCGTCGCTATGCTGTAGCTTTCTGTTCGCCTGTTGACGCATCTAGGGCAAGTTCCTAGAATGTTTATTCCAATAAGCCACCATGGCCATTGCAACATCGCGAAAATGACAAAAACTGATGCCAGGCGAAATTCGTAGAATTCACCCGAACTTATTAGGCGCCCAGAAACAATAAGCACAATACTACACACAATCGTCGGCCGACGAACTTGGCGGCATCGGCGGCGGCCTCCAACATGTTTGTGGCGGCACCGGCATTTGTCGCATTTAAATATCGCGTCATGCGCGTCGCAAATTCATCAGGCGGCCAGAGAAGAAAGAAAACAGGCCAGGATGCCCAATCACATATGACCGCGGGCTCCACATATGTGCATACAGGCATACATACATATCTATGTACGGCCAATGCCAATAAAACGAGCTCCACACACACTCGCTTGCAATCGCTTTTAACACTTTCGTTTTCTTGTTCCAACCAAACGCTGGCCGCTAAATAGGCGCACAGCAGCCAACAGCAGCGCGTTGCCAAGCGACCAAACCACGCCCCTCCCCTCCACCAGCGATGAGATGGCTATATACAAACACATAATTACACACATCCATACAAGGGCACAACAGAATTATGCGGACAGAGATGCAAACAGTCACAGTGTCAGCGAGCGAGACAGAGAAAGGGTGAGGGGAGAGAGAGAGAGAGAGAGAGATGGCGCAAGAGAGCGCCAACCAAACTGAATAAGAGCGCATAGATTTGTCTCACTCTTCACTTAAATGCCTATATGTACATACATACACATGTGTGTGTGTGTGCGTGTCTCTGTCTCGCACGCAAGCTTTACACGCGAGCTTCTACTTTACACATAGCTTTGGTTGGCAATTTATGTATTTACATTAAATATGTTTCTGCACTTGTGCACATAAATGTGTCATCGACAATGGCAATGTGTTTGTATAAAAAACAGTTTTTGTGCACAGGCGCACAGTGTGCTAAAACAAGCAGCAACAAACACAAAATCCGCGGCATTTTTAATGTACCTTTTTTGTTTTTGGTTGGTTTTCGTTATGTTCATTTGCCATCACGCTCTTACACATTGCGTGTGTGTGTGTATGTGTGTGTGTATAGCTTATAACTTTTGTGTTTGTTGCTTTAGCTGGCAACCCCGCTGATGAATGTTTCAGTCAGCAACATATAACAATATACGTATGTGTGTGTGTGTGTGTGTGTATCAGTGCGCCTTTGTGCTCTGCTGGTGGAGTTGCAAGTTTGTTTGGGAGGCAGCAGCCGTACGAGCAGCTGCTTCAGCTGCTTGCTGTGCGCCTGTTCAAAAATCGACTGACTGAAGGCCCCTGAAATCGTGTATGCACGCGATAGATGACGAACATCGATCAGAGTCAGCCGAACGAGAAGCAACTTTGCTGCTGCTTCTGGTACTGCTGCTGCTTCTGGTACTGCTGCTGCTTCTGCCACTGACTTGGATTTTGTTGTGCATAGCGTGAAAGGTACGCGTTGCAAACTCATTAAATGCGATTTTCTAATTAATGGCACTCAGAGGCACAGCGCAATACACAAAGCAGCCCAGTCTGCACCACCTCCACAACCGCCTCCCCTCCAAATGTATCCCGTACTTATTTTTACTAGCCACGCAGGCCAAGCCAATTAGTGAGAAATGTTGCTTGCCCCTTGCCACACCCCTTAATCGCATTTGCCACCCTCACTTCATTAGCTGCACCCATTTCGACCTACGCTTTTTGCAGCGCATCTTCTTCTATCCTATTACGCTGGCATCGTCTTAATTAAAAAGCTGACAAACTTCCCCAACACCATTCAGCACAGAATTTTTAATTGCTTAATTGGAATTGCATAGCACAAATTGTAAGGTCGTGTCGAAGACGCCTCTTATGTGTGTGTGTGAGTGTCCTGGGAGCATCCTTCCCCGCCCAGTCATTGGTGGGCATCGGCCAGGCCCTTATCGCCAGCTCGCTTGCTCTCGCTTCCGCTCTACTCGGCTCTCGATTCAGCCACGCATCCGGGCTGTGAAGACTCTTAACAAGCACACACCACGCCTAGATACGCCTCAAACTCAGCCAGTGTATCAGGCGCGCAGCATGCGACAGCCAGCGCTAGACTGCGACCAGGATAATGGGCAAGGATATGCGGACTTGCCGAGCTGGATGCTGCGATTGCCTTCTCTCTCTGTCTCTCTGTGTCTCCATCTCTCTTGCTCTCTCTCTCTCACTCTCTATCTCTATCTTTGTCTTTCTCTATGAGTCTCTCTCTTTTACGTGTCCTGGCTCTGATGCAGCTTTGAAGCTCAGGCGTATTCGACTAAGCCAAGATATTTCGCATACGAGGCAAAAGTACGCAAAAGCTTTCGAAATGACATTCAAATTATTGTTGAATATTCAACAAATGAACAACGAATCCAAATTAATAATAAATTAACAAACAAGTGAGAAAGTTGCAGTCGGACGTAACCATTACCAATAAGTAATATCAATTAATAACAGGTGCCGGGTGGGTGTAGCCAAGAAATACCGATCCTTGATGGAGGTTCCAAGTAATTTGCTTTCCAAGTTTAGTGGCCTTAACTTTTAACTATAATCGAAGGTTTCTAGTATTCTGCTTTATAAGTTTTATAACTGTAGGTCTTAGATTCCGGGAGATATTGGCTTTTAACGTTTTTGCTCTTGAATTTTTGGCAGGTGCTACCAGCAAAATATCTTTACGGACAGACGGACAAACAGCAACGGTCATTGCACAAAACCAATATGCTATGAAACCTTCGTTATCAGAGCATAATTATGCCAAATGTAACAGGCAGAAAGCATCTATGAGCCCAACAAGTATATTCTTTATCAGGACCGATATTCGAGTCGATCTAGTCATATCCGTCTGTCCGCAATTTATCGGTTTCGGATCACATATTGATCACTATTGGAACATTGTAGAAATATTTTTATTCAAGACATCCTGATCAAACTCACAAAATAAGCGCGTTATTAAGTGCCTCATATTTGTCAAACAGTATAAAAAATCATTATTGTACCAAAAAAAGGAAAGATAAGTTTTAAGTTGAGGGATCGAGATAGTCGTGTGCACACTAGTCATCCTTTCTGATACAATATATCTCTACAAATAAATAATATTCACTTAATAATATAACTAGGATAACAAACGGAGGTTTCTCAAAGTTGATACTACTTTGCATGGAAGGGTTAAGATAAAAATATACTCTTGATAACAGTACGAGTAGCAAAACAAAGTACTACAGCATTGCCACAATATTGTGGCAGATTGAGGGCATAAGACCACGGCAGACTCTACAGGATATCAAATGACAAAGTCTGCTCGGACAAAGACAGCTCGGCAGGAGAGTGTATCTGAAATACTAAACCAAGAATTGAATTAATCGAAGATAACATTGGAGCTGCAGGAGCAGGACGACAATTTACAGCTGTGAGAAATGGTGGCATATGCAACAGGAGCACGAAGTGACCATGCCACGATGGGCTGCCTAGCTTGCAGCACAACTATTACCTTAGATCGACGAAATCAACGAATCAAATGACGATATTCTGGAACAATTGAAGCCGTTTTTCACCCAAGTCGAATGACAAAAAAGAAGTTTTCATTTTCGTTTCGTTTTTGTGTATTTTTTTTGCCACAACTTTTATTTACTGTATATTTATTGTATAATGTATATTATTTAAATATTTTGCGTTATCTGATTAATAATTTATTTATATGTATAATATGTATATGTGTATATAAATTTAATTAACATTAATTATACAATTCATGCCTTTCCTGCGTTGACATCGAAATTCAAAACGTTTAAATCCCCAAACATTGAAATCATACAGAAAATGTAAAAAATGCTTTTAGTTTTCAGTCACTGGTCGCATTTAAATGTTTTTTTTTTTGTTGTTGTTTTAATTGATTTTAGTCGTAATTTGCCAATTTTGGAGACAATGGATTAATATTTAATATGTATGTAAATAAATAGCTTTAATACTTCTTACAAATACTCGAGTGTCTTCAATCCATTCGGCTGCAGTTTGCAAGTTCCACTTATCTCATTATTATAAACTGTATAAATTTGGTTTTGCAATTTGTTTTTTTGTTTTTTTTGTTGTATATAAAATTTCAGTTGACATTGTAAATGTAATATAGAATTAAAGCGTTTCATGAGGGGATTACAGGTATGTTGATGGGATGATCTTGGATCAATGGCAAACGCTGAATACCGTTTAGTCTTTGGCACATTGCTCGTTCAAAACCAAGGTTTTTTGGGTTTTTTTTTGCCAAAATGTTCGCTCACAATCAATAACTGATATGTACTACGTTGTATTATGCTTGACTCGATTCGAGGTGTACATTATTGTGAATTTGAAATATATGATAGCGAAGCTAGAAAGAACAGATTGTACAGATTAGCAGCCATAAGCAGGAATCGTTGCATATCAAACCCAAGATGCAACCTGTTCGGATAGAGGACGTTACTAGGGAGGTTATGTAAGTAGTAGTTCAACTGCAGCAAATGCAAATTGTTTTGTGCACACACGCAAAAAACGCTAAAACGGTTAAGCTATATAATTAATAATTGGTACATAGTTTCATTAAATTGGTAACAACGTGTCAAATTTTTTGATTTTTTCTTCATTTTTTTTATATCTGATTAAAACTTGCGGCTAAAACAATTTTTATAATTTTTTGTTTAATTTTTTTAAGGGTAATATTTTTGTTTCTTTTTTTTTCTTTTTCTTTTACTAATATTTTAAATTTGTTCTCTGATTTTCTTTTTATAATTAATTTATCAACAATCAGCTACAATTCAACGATGGCTAATTGTTAATTAAGTTTGTTTTAATTACTTTTTATTTAGTTCGTATTTGATAACCAATTATTTTGGCTTTTGTGTCTTTTAATATAAGGCCGCTTGGGGCAACTGCTACGAAATGTGTCAATTTGCTAACAAAATAAACAAGAATGAAAATGAAAATGAAAAAAAAAAAACAATGTTGCTACAAGCTTAGAGCGAGATAGAGATACAGTAAGTGAGTGAAAGAGCAAGAGAAAGAGGTTGTATGTATAGAGAATACACAGTTAGTGGAAGTAAATTTATTTGTTGCTTATATTTTGATATTTTATTGTTAGTATTTCTCTCGCACTTTGAATTATTGGCTTGGAATGCTTTCTTAACTAGATTAAGAGGTTTTTATGGACATCGGCTAAGATTTGTCGCTCAATGGCTAAATTAGACAACTACAACTTGTGTTTATTTATTGTAATTGAAGATAGTTTAGTTAAAGTTAGTTTGCTAATAGAACAAAGTCCAAAATATACACAACTTTGGAAGAAATGTGTGTGAGGCAAATATTGTTTAAGTATATTATATTAAATGCCAATTTAAAAACTTCCTACAATTCCTGGGTATGTTATATATATATATACATATACATATATATGTATATATATATATTATTCATTATGGTTTCTAATTGGTTAAGTGTATTCGCAAGTAACTCACTTGCCTACAGACTTTGCCAAATTAGCGCATACATTTTGTTCTTTGGAACATTGCATATGTATAGGGTATGTAAGTATGTCTATATGGGTAGATAAGTAGCTAGGTAAATGTATATGTATATGTAAAAGTATATGTAGAGTGTATGGATATATGTGTGTGATACGGTTTCAAATGGAATCCGTATCCCGTTTGCCCTTAGTTCCTTGCATTTGGTCATATATTAGTTTAGTTAGTAAACATAAACGAGGGCATCAAATAAGTAAAGCAAATGATAATCAATAAATACACAAATTGAACAATTACGTAAAAAAGAGATAACAACTTATGATTATGAGAGCACAGCAATCAAATATGTTAATTATGTACATTAAATAAGAAAATGGTAAATACTTAACGAGCATATAAAACATAGCAAAGAACAGACAGGGACTAAAAATAAATAAACAAAAAAAGAAACGAAAAATACATAAAAAAATACATCATCGAAATCAAAGCATAATTAAAAATTTGAATGCACTTGACGCTTAGGCTAAAAAGGCATTTACTTCGGCTCGGTGCCGCTGCCGGGCGTGGCCGAGAGCGCCATCTTCGAGAGCGTGGCCAAGGAACGTTTCGGGAATGTGTTGCTGCCATCCGATGGATCCGAGAACAGCTTACGGAAGCTGCAATCACAAAATTCCAAATGGTGCAATCAATGTTTCATTTTTAATCGATTCAAATCGATTCAACAACACTCACAACTTGCGTATGCCAGACTCGGAGCTCTTCTTCCAGGGCGCATCGTCTGGCTCATACGGCAACGGTCCCTGCACGGGCGCATCATGTCCAGGTGGCCTGACATTGAAGATAATACTTTTGTTTAGTGGTCTTGCTTTAGGACATAAGTAAATCATTAGCACAACGCTTTTGCTTAATAACCCATTTTTATATAATAATATATTTTAAGTATATCTTTCGCTGGCTTCATGCCAAGTGTAGCACTTAATTTGTTGTCGGGATGCGTCTTCAGGATGAGATTCACAGCATCCGTTCACAAACAATTGACTTGGAGCCAGCGAAAGACATATTTCAATTATAAAAATGGCTCACCAAACAATAAACAATTATAATAATAATATATTTAAATGGGACTGAAAGATGCTAGCCGAATTTGAATTTGAGGTGCAATATTTCAGTGTGTGTGAAAACAAAGGAGAAACAAGAATTAAGTTTACAGTTTGAAAATAATTAATTCTACAAAAAAGGTATATAATAAACAAAAACGATCGATTAACAATCGATGATTGCTGTGAAAGCTATTTGAGAGGAAACAAGCGCATTAAAACTTCGGCTGGGACATAAATATTTTACTACCTACAGTGCAAACACAGATGTAATCGATGATATAAAACGTAACTAACAAAAAACACCTGTCGTTCTCACGCCGAAGATTACATACTCTTGCAGACAAAAGTCCAGAAGCTAATAACTACCGATCAACTGTTCCTATAGGTGGCTATATGATATTGTAGTCCCTTCCCCAGATATAGGTTTGCTTGGCATGCATTAGTAAACCAAAAACAAATCTCTTAAAAGGATTATTGCTGTGGCAGCTATAGGATATAGTGATCCGATTCCGGTCGATTCTTACAAGTAAACTGTCTGCATCATAATCTATATCTATCTATATCTATATCTATATCAATAACTATATCTATATCTGTCTTTCCCTTTCTCTATCGTCTCTTACATTGCGTTACACACTGCACGGTAAAATTATACTGAGCTCTGAAAGGGTATAACAATTTTCGATGCATTGAAAATTACGATTCTACGTTTTGGTCAATTAAGCTATGTGTGCGTTTGTGTGTGTGTGTGCGTTTGTGTGTGTGTGTGTGTGTGTGTGTATACGCACGATTCGCCTGCAACATCGTCATCGACATCAGCCTCAACACCATCATCGGCCTCATTGTCATCATCGTCGTCGTCGCTGTCATCAGAGCTGGATATTTGACGCGTACGCTTGGCACTTGATGCCGATTTCAGCTCCGCCAGCTGCTCGTTGAGGTTGTCAATGGTGGTGAGCAGCTCGTCACGTTCGCTGATCAGCTCCTTGAGCTCGCGGGTGGTGTAGCGGGCTCGATTTGGATCATTTTGATCATCATCGTAGGACTGCACCAGATCCTCGTTCTCCTTTTCGGCGAGGCCCAAACGCTTGCGCAGCTGATTAATCTCACGGCACTGGTCCTGCAGCTGGGCCAAAAAATCGGCACGCTCCTCGCACAGCGTCTTCACCTGTGCCTGCATCAGCTTATGCCGCCGACGCGTGTCTCGCTCCGAAGCCTTCAGTCGTTCCGCCTGAATGTTGACCTAAGCAAACCAAAAACATTTTAAATTTCAATTCAATTTCATAAATATCAACTTAAGGACTCACATGCTCCAGCTCGCTGTACTTGTCCTGGAGTTCCCGTTCACGCTGCTTCAGCTCGTCCCGTTGCTTGTAGATCTGCTCCTTGAGCCGCTGCAACACTTGTGTGTCGCTAAGTGCGCCATGCAGCTCATTGTTCGTCATGCTGATGATGCTCTCTGTTAGGCTGGCGCCCAAACCGGAACTTTGTGCGGATGACGATTGCAGATCTTGCGTCTGCTTCACCAGTCGCTTGTTCTCATCCTGCAACGAGGAGACCAAATCGACCAGCTCATTTGTCTCGCTGCGCCACTGCTCCTCAATCAGTTCCAATTCCTTTTCAAAGCGTCGTCGAAACTCAGCCTTCTCCAGCTTCTCGCTCTCCAGCTGCGCAATTTTCTCACGCAATTCCTGTATTTTTGTATTCTCACGCTCATTTTTTGTGGCCAGCGCCTCCAGCAGCTCGAGCGTATTAATTATCTTTGGCATTAGGCCGCTTACCGCATCGGTGCCATAGCGATCCATAATCCGTTCATATTCCTTGCCAATATCCGATGCCAGATCGTAGACATCGACAACGCCGATGTCATCGATGGCGTCCAAGACCATTTCACCCATTTCATTGATGTGGAAGCCGGGCATCAACTTGTCAGCTTACCAGCTGCCGTTGCAATTATATGTATAACAACAACAACTATATGTGGGGCAACCGCAGTCGCTGCTTCACTTGGTGGAACTATATAAACACACACACACAGTGGATTTTGTGGATTGAAATCGCGCATTCACTTTTTATTTGTTGCCAACAACAAATTTTGCACACAGATGTAAGCAGCATGCAATAAAATATGCGCAAAATATACAACGAGCACAAACTTGACCTGGCTGCCTTTTTTTTACAGATCTTTCGATGACTGCATACTCGCTGGATGAGTAATAAATAATGTAAAAAAAAAGAATTTGCAAATCACCCCCGCCACCGCACGAAACGTTACCAGCTGTCCAGCATAGAGCTATATATATACATACGCATATGCAAAACGAGCGTTGCTCACTCGCTCGCTCTCTCTCTCTCTCTCTCTCTTTTACACATGCGCGCAGCGTTGCTTCTTGGCGGCCGTCATAGAGATGTGCGGTGTACCCTTAAGCGATTATTTAAATATAATTGCTGTGCTTAGCACCCGTTCCTTGACACAAGTCTCTGTTATCGCAAGTGGGCAACTCTCAATTTGAGTTAGAGCATTCAGCTATCTGGCAACGCTTTGCTGTTGACATTGGAGCGCGCCCAAATTTAAACAGCCGGCTTAGGCGCACTCATGAAAATAAATTTCAAACAGAAAGACTAAATAAATTCATTGGGTTTTATTCATTTGTTTTCTTTACAAAAATTGTACAAATATTTTTTTCTTTTTCTTGTTTTTTTTTTTTTTTGTAAATTATGGTTACATTTAGGCAATATTTTTACACATATGTTGTTGAATATTTTATTACTAGAAGTATGCAAATGCATAACTAAATAGCACATTTTTTATATTTCTCTTATTTTTCTATACTAAAGAATAGAGTTATGCCGCAGCGACTAGCAAATTGTTCTCCAAATCTCTCTCTCTATCTATCTCTCGTCTTACGTTCTGTACACAGTAATAAATGGGGAATTTGTTTTTATTTTTTGTTTTTTAAGTACAATAAAATTAGCTACAGTTCTTTGGAGGGTTTTGGGACTTTGGGGGCTTTGCAGTTAAATAGCACATATGTTTGTATGTATATAAAAAGAAATACACAAGTCGTATGTACATATATATAAAAAAAATACACAAGTTGCGCTTCATGCATAACAATTGAAATTGTTTCTCTTTTTCAACAGTTTTACTTAGTTTTTGTTTTGTTTTAAGGACTAGATTAGGAACCATATTTGTACAGTTTTCGTTATTTGTTTGTTTGTTTTGTTTTGTTTTGTTTTTCGCTACATGACAACTTATGATGTTATGTAATTTAAGGTAAAATGTACAGTGACAAATGAAAATAGTTTTTGGGCCATTCGTTGCACTTTCTTTTTTTTTGGCTAACAGCGCTTAAACTTAAATCATTAATTGTCAATATTTGTTTGTGTATATATTCTAAATAAACAAAAAATAAGAAGTTAAAACAAAAACATAAATAATTAATAATTAATAATAGCAGGCGGGGTTTTAAGCAATAAGTTAATGCTTAAAATTAAATTTTGGCAAGCATTTCATTAGATGGCAAATAAAATTAGATTTAGATAAAACAAAAAAAAAATAGCATTGAAATTCTAAAAAAAAAAAACAAATATTTGTTTTTTTTTTTTTTTTTGGTTTTCGTTTTCTGTTTTTCTTTTGGCACACAAAATTAGGCTTAAATAAATAATTGTATTAAACATAATAGGTAATTATAATAATAATTGTATATTAGTTGGTAATTTTAAATAAAAACCAAACTTAATCCTACAAAAAAATTTCTAAACTATCTAATAGCTGTTATAGACTACGCATTTAGCTGCTGTTGTTGTTGTTGTTGTTGTTGTTGTTGTTGTTGCTGCTGCTGCTGTTGCTGCTGCTGCTGTGCGAGTTGCAGGAGCAGCGCAGAGGCAGCTGCCGCTGGCAGCACTGAAATGTGGCGCTTGGCGCGCTTCGCTGGCGTCGGCGATGGCGAAGCCGTTTGTGACGATGGCGGTGACAATCCACCCACAACGCCCACATCCTTGACCAAGGCATCCTGTGAGTCATACTCCTCCTCCATCTCCACACCGGGTAGTGTTAATTCCGCTATGCTGGCATTCTCCCGATGCACATCCATCACATCCCCAACCTCAACTTCAACCTCATCATCATCATCATTTTCATCGTCATCGTCGTCAATATCCTCCTCCTCCTCCTCCTCGCCATCCTCCTCATCGGCATCAGCATCATCATCATCGTCAATGTCAACGATCGATATAATGTCGCTGTTACTGCTGATGTTGCTATCGTTGTTGATGTTGTTATTATTATTGTTATTGTTGTTGCTGTCGACGCTTACAAACTCATCGACAAGATCGACAGCATCATCGTTGATATCGCTGGCATCGTTGATATCAGGATCGGGATCAGGATCGGGATCGGGATAGGGATCATCATCGTCACCGCCATCGTTTGCTTCGGACTAGCTGCTGCTCGACTGCGTTTGCAATGCATTCACTGTCGCTGACGCTGCGCTGCCGCCGACAGCTGCCACGCCGACAGCGGCCAAACCACCGCTGCCCGGAAAATGACAGAGGCATGCCGGATTTGGATAGTGACCGGGATGCGAGTCGAGCTTCTTGGTGAGCGTCTTCCAATAATCGATTTGTACGTTCAACAGCTCAATCGTCCGCTGCCGCTCCTCCACCGCCAGCGACTCCATGTAGTCATTATGCTGTCCACGTGGGCAGCTGTTGCTCAGATTGTTGAGGAGGCTGTTGTTGTTGTTGTTGTTGCTGCAGCTGTTGTTGTTGCTGCTGTTGTTGGCGTTGGTGTTGCTGGTGTTTGTGTTGTGAATGCTTGCAACACCGAGTCCATTGTAGCCACTAAAAGTGTCGCCAGAAATGCTCAAGCAGCCGCTGCTCGGCTGAAGTTGCAAGTGCGTTTTCTCGCGACCATTGAGCAAGAGTTGCACGCCGCCCGCATTGTTGTTGATGCTGCAGTTGTTGTTGTTGTTGTTGTTGCTGCTGTTGTTGTTGTTGTTGTGGGCGCTATTTGTGACGGCTGCCGCGGCTACTGCTGCTGCTGCTGCCGCTGCTGCTACCGTTGCCGCCGCTGCTGTTTTTGCTGATGCTACAGTTGTTGTCGTCGGCGTTGTGGATGTGGTTGCGGCTGTGTTATGGGCACGTGCCATGCGTGGCAGCTGCAACGTTGCATGCCGCGAACTGCCCACACCGCTCGTTGCCGCATTGATGGCCGCCTGCAGCGAGTGCGACGACGGATGTTGCACGGCGGACAAACCCAAACCGTTTAGCAGCAAATGCTGTTGCATTTGCTCCGGCGTCAGTTGCCCATTGCTGTTGTTGCTGCTACAGTTGCTGTTGTTGTTGTTGCAGCTGATGTTGTTATTATTATTGTTGTTGTTGTTGTTGTTGCCACTGTTTGCTGAGCCATTTTGCAGCGTCTTGCTAATGCTGGCAAAGGCGCCAACGCGTATATTGCCCACATTGGATAGCATTATTTCGGCTTTTGGGGCGCCACCGGACAAATAGCTGCCCGTCGATGAGATGGACGTTTTAGTGGAGCAGACACTGTTATTGTTATTGTTGTTGTTGTTATTGTTGCTGTTGTTGTTATTGGCACTGGTTAGGGAGCCGGAGCCAGCGTTTTGCTGCTGCAACTGGCGCAGATCTGCGGCAAAGAGCACCTCGTCATCGTCCTCCTCGAGACAGACCTCCGGCGCTTTGGGTATGGGGCAATCGTCATCGTCATCCTCATCCATGCAATCCATATCGTTCTCCGTCTGCTCATTATCGCTAATTGTCTCTGATTTGATCATTATAACTTCCGTATCCATGCCCTCATAAATTGGCAGCTATTCCAAGTGAAAGAGGACCAAAAAAGAAACAAAAAAAAGCAAAACAAAACAAGTTAAGTTAAGTTAAGTTAAGTTAAGTTTCGTTTAAATTCAGCTACAATTGAGCTTCAATTCAGTCAAAGTTCTCAAGTGATCTCAAACCAAATTCATGTAAATTTAAAGTGGAAAGAAACATCTCCGATCCGATAAATATATATCTTATTGATTCACTAGTCTATATATTTCCACACGAACTTGTCCCTCATATATGTAACTGAAAATCCCGTCCCAAACTCGCTATTTATTAGCTTTCTAATTCGTCTAATATTTTGGGGAAAAAGCACCCCCTCATCTTATAGGAACAATAGAGTATCTATTCAAATTTATAATGAAACGAGGATGTCCTGCAAAGTTAATAAATCTGCGACATGCCTCAGAAAATCATGCATTCTAGTTTTGGTATATATATATATTCTAGTACGGTATAAAAATAGCTTTTGCAAACTCTAGGACAAAATTGAAAATACCCAGGAATAACTGGGAAAGTGCAAAGCACAAAGATAATGGGTAACCCTTCTTCACCACTGAACCATCACTGAGACTTTTTTTTATTGCGAATGAAAAAACAAACCCATTACTTTTGTAATATTCTCAAATGTTGATTTTCAATATATTGTAGCCTATATATTAAAGTTTCTACTGCTACTGGAATTTATACATTATAAATATATATATATATATATATTTATCTAAATTTTTTTTTACTATAGCGTTAAATAATAGGACCACTTCCGAACTTCATGAGAATCGTTTCTGTTTATGTGAAAAATTGTACTATTTTTTTCGTTAATTTTTTTTCCTTTTTCATAAAATTCAACTTTTTTAAATAAGTTGGAAAAGATGATGTTGGCATTATTTTTCTCTTCAACTTTCTGCCGACTTTATACTTAATATATATATTTAAATATATTTACCTTTGAATCCTCGTAGTCTTCGCCCAAGTGGCGACCATTGGGTGTCGCTTGGCTGCCAGCGCCTTCCGGTGACATTTGCTCGGCAATATATTGGGCCACCGATTCCTGTTGGGAGAGCGTGTTGAGCAGATCCATGAAGGAGCGATTGCCCTTGTCCTCGCCGCAGAGATCCTTCTTGAGCAGCAGCTTCATGTTCTTGTATAGCTGTCGCAGCTGCTTGGCGCTGCGCTGATGATAGACTTTCGCGTTGAACTCCTTGGCTATCTGCAGCCAGACCTCGTCCTTTTTGCGATTGGACTCGGCGTCGGTGCGCTTGTTCTCAATCACATCCTTGTACTGGGCCGCATAGCCGAGCACCATGTTCCGCTCCCGCTGCGTATACCGGGGAGTCTTTTCCATTTTCAGCCGTTTGCAAGACGTCTTGAAGCTACGAATTGAATTGAAGAGTTCTCAATGAATTATTTACCAATCTGACAATCAGAAATTTTCAAACTTTTTAATGATTGTTTCTGTTTTTAGCCTTTAATTTTTTCGTAAACGTCAGAAACGTCAGAAAAGCCACAAAAGTGTGTTCAAATCAAATATAATTTGCTGCATTTGAAATAGTTCTCGCTCTCGTTTCTATCAAGTATTTACGTATAGCGAATTTGTAAGGGGCAATTTGCAATTTGCTTCCAAATTGTGAAAAAATATATATGTATGTACATTTAATTTAGAAAAAGCTTTTATAGGATGTCAATTAACATTCAATTCCGTTGATTACGAAAAACTTTTGAAAAGCTTTTAGCGCACTTGGAAATTGGACTATTTCCAACGAGTAGTTTTTGAGGATTGCCAATACCTTTAGACTGCTCCTATAATATATTATAACAACCACCCAACCCAGTCGGATTGTATGTATATCAGTCACACCGTCTACATATCATTGAGTGTAGGAAAGTCAGCCTAAGCTAAAGGCTTGCCTCCTCCGCGACCCAAGCCAATGTCACCCAGCTGTTGGGCGTAACATACTTTAATTAATAAAACAAAACCAAAAGCAACAAAAGCTAATGAAAACAGTAAAGATATTGACAACAACAACAATACAAGAGTAAACGCTTAACTCTTTCACACTCACACACAGAATGACGACTCGCCAATTATTGATAACGCGATATAAACGTACACAAACACACACACACACACACACAAGCCCCTGAGAGTCAAGAGACAGAAACACACACACACACACACACACATTGGGCCAGGCCATATGCGTGCTTGGATGAGTGTGCGTGTGTGTGTGTGTGTGATAAGCTGCCGACGCAGCTAACGACCAGGCCCAGCAGCAGCTCGCTCCGAGCTACGTTTGTGACAGCGCCATCGACTCTTCCTTTTGCTTTTTAATTTTATTTATAGGCGCTGAAGCTTTTTATCGATTTGAGCAATTTTGCAATGATTGTATGATTTCTATGATTGTGTGTCGGGGCGGGTTAAAGTGACAAACTTTGAGCTTCAATCGAAGCTTTCAGCTCGCCCAAAAGCTGAATAACGCGTCGGTGTTGCGCGCTTGAGCGCAGCTTTCAAAGCTCAGCTGACAAACTAAATGTAAGCATGTAAATATACACATATTTATGTTTATGTCTGTGTGTGTACAACACAAAATTCAGGCCCAGAGACTAAACTAAAACAATAATGTAAAGCAACTTTATATCTAATCTCGCATTGGAGATTAGCGTGACACACACACGCACCACACTCACAAATAAAAGCAGCAATCAAAGATAGAGTGTAAGCGGGGGAAAGAGCGCGCTTATTCAATGTACTCACGTTTTGAGGCCGCGCCAAAGCCGGCGAAAAAAAAAGAAGAGAAAAGAACACGCACACAACCGAACGACCGAGCGACGAAGCTGGCGAAACGAGCACAAAAACGGCGTCAACCGACTGTGCTTGGGTGGGTTGGCTCTCGACTGGGATGGAAGATTGGGTGGTTTGTTTTCTTTTTGTTTTTCTTTTTTTGTTTTTTTTTTTTGGTGCAACAACGGGACGACGACGACGACAACTTCGCGACGAAGCACAAAGCTTGACTGAATTCGAGCAAATAATGGCTGGCGCTCAGAAGTACCGTTGGACAACAGCAACAGCAGCAACAACAACAGCGACGGCAACGTCAGCGACGGGCAAACAAAAATAGGAAAACCGCGCAGGGCAACAAGCAACAACTCAACAACTGCGCCAGCCACGAAACTACCCCTCCACCGCCCCTCCACCGCCCCTCCATTGCCAGCCAGCGTCACGGCACCATAGCATAGTATAGAACACACACACACACAATTACACTGCTGGGGCTGCGACTGAATGAGTCCGTCTGTTTGCGCTGGCAAAAGTCTGCGTGTGTGTGTGTGTGCATGAAACGTAATTAAAGCTTAAAACCGAGTTTACAACAACAACCCTGCAACGAAACGCAGCGAAGGCGACGACGAGCGCGCATGTGTGAGCGAGAGAGCAAAGCATTGTAGGCTATGTGTGAGTGAGAGGGAATCAAAAATGCGGCGAATTACAATGGGGCAAAATACAAGGGGGCGAAATTGAACAGGGCGAAATACAACTGTTGAAGAGGTCGCGCTTGCCAGCAGGAGGCGAGGCGACTCAGACTGAGACACACACACACACACACAAACACAATATTGCCTGGTCATAACTTTTTCACACGGCATCATGGCGTTTATTCGAGCTCCAATATATATATATATATATATATATATATATATATTATTGATCAGCATCAAGGATCGAAGAACTGTGAATGCTAAAAACTAAATACAAATATTAAGAACATTTTCTTGGTTTTAACTTATTAATAATTAAATCGAAATAGATGCAAGGAGATGGATTCCGATCTTCAACGTGACTTTCTAGTTTCTTATAGCAAATATATATATATATATATATATGTATGTATGTAAGTTTTAATTCTGTTTACTGAGAACAAATATTCTGCGATGCACTCGTCAACATACATACATGCATATATTTGAATATACCCTACCCATGGAAGGGTTAACAATGGGTATATGTACTTTATAATTCTTGATCCTCTGACTAAACTACACTGTTGAAACATATTTTTCGAATAGGGTATGCAGTTTTTCGGAAAAATTTAATTCAAGTCTACAAATTTTGTGCATTGCAAAATGATATTTAGAAATTGCCGCAAGCGTATTCAAATAGTTTTCAAATGAACTGCAACTTCAACTAGAGTTTCCTTATCTATAGGGTATACTTGACTCCAGTCTATTTCGTATGGTTTCGTGCTTCTTCTGTGCATTGCCATTTTTATTTTTGTTTTTTTTTGTTGTTGTTTTTTTTTTATGTTTTGCCAGTCTTCAGATTGCTGCTGTACGCTTGGAGCTTCGTTCGTGCCTCGGTTGCTGACTTGCAGCTCTTAACCCTTACTTTGTTGCTGCTGCGCTTAAAAATTGTTCGCTCTTGTTCTTGTGCCTCTTGTTGTTGTCGGAGAAGGGGTGAGAGGGCGGGCGGGCGGGCGGATGTCATAACACCAACTTGACGCTGGAGCTGCGCTCATTTTCATGCATTTATGTAATGTACACACACACACACACACAAACATATACACATACATAAATATATGCATTTATTTTTAAACTTAGCTCATTGCTTGCCCCACACGTGGCTTTAGCTGCCTGTTAGCAATTACTTGCGTCTGAGTGAGTTATGCTTTTTTTATATATATATATAATGCATACACCTTTCGTTGATTGACGCAACATATACAAAAAAATAACAAATAAAAAACCGCCCTGCAATTTACCATGCAACCATAAACTTGCCGCAAAGGCCCTTTTTTTTGGAGCGTCGTAAGTTGACCTGCCTAATATTCAGAAATTGTGCTTCCAATTCAAGTGTAGTTTTTTCTAGAATTCAAAATAAATGATGAATTCGAGGCAAGAATATCTAAAGTCGAGATATCAAATGTGATTCCTTTTTTTCATTCATATCTTCATATCTTCAATTCATATCTTATTTAATACAAATATTTCTGATATATAGAAAAAAGTTGCAAATTTCAGCAATTTCCATGTATATATAAATTATTGATTAAACCAAAGGAGGGCAACTAAATTCCTTGTTTAGATCGATCCTTCAAGAATCGGCGTATATATTTCACACCCAATCAGCATCAGAAATGCCTTTATCTTTGACATTTGAACTTTAGTTACCGAATTTCGAAGAATTTCTAATAATACCACTTGCTGCCCCACAGCAGCACCCACATGTTGTACGGTAAACAAAAATGGCAACTTCCCCCCCCCCCCCCCCCGCCACCGTCCCCCTTCCAATAAGTCTATTTGCCACCTGTTGTTATTAGCTGGTATTACAGGGTATTCCGCAGTTGTTCACAATTGCGTTGTGTGAGCGATGCTTAATAATTGATATGTTAATATATGTCTATGACATCAGCTGACATCAGCTGACATCAGCTGACATCAGTGTTAAGGGTTAATTACGTTATGCTTCGCGTACTCTTTTGTGCAGCAGCATTTCGATAGACGGCATTGCAATAATGACTAATGCTTATCAACGAGGAGAAACAATTACAGTTACATCGATATCAACCGATTGGACTTGAGATCTGTTGTTTTAGTAACTTCCAAGAAAACCAAAACCATAACCTTATCAATGATTTGTTAAACAGCAATTCAATTGCCAAGGTAAATCAAATTGGTCGTCAATTTGCATCACATTGATGAAGTTGTCGCTAGTCCCATAAGACATATACTTATATATTCTTGATCAGTATCACTAGCCAAGTCAATCTGTCTCAATGTAAACTAGTTGCTCAGTTTTGCAGTCATTTCAAGCATTATTTGACTATAACCAAAAAAAATAAAGTAACCCTTTACAGAATCATCAACTAGACTACTTTATATACATACATATATTGTTTAATTGAATTTATTTCAACATAAAAATATTGGAAGAATGTATATATTCAACATGAATGATCAGACTCCTTAACTTTGTACAGATTACAAATTTCAATGTTGATAATTCATTCGATATAAATATTTTGAATACCGATTTTTATGGCACAGCTTCAACTAGGAACAGACAAATGTGTGTGTTTGTGTATTTGTTGATTGTTTATTGAATGTCAACTGAAGTTAGTCGGCACAAAAATAAACACATTTTAACTAAAACAATAATTAATTAATTAATTAATTAATAATTAATATTTAGTTGATTGAATGTGTTTAGTTAATGTGTGTTAGGCCTATTCAAGGAAATATGTTTTCACTTTACTAACGACCAAGTCTTTACACGTAATTAACAAAAACAAATTATAGCTACAAGTTGACGAGTATTGGAGCATGTGTGTGTGTTAGTGTGTGTGTGTGTGTGTGTGTTAGTGTGTGTGTGTGTGTGTACGTTGCAAAGCGTCATCGTTGGATGGCAAACGACGATGTCGACTCAAGTTTTAAGATAAGATTAAAAAAGAAACCCAACTGAATCGCAGACTACGTCTGTGTATGTGTGTTGGTGTGTGTGTTTGTGTGTGTGTAGGTGTGTGTACGTTAGTACTCTATGTTATCTTTGAAATCCACTGACAATGAGCCACTGGTCGGGCCAGGCCGTGGCTTTCTGCTGAGCAACACAAACAGCAGCGAAAATTTTTACTATGTGCACTGCGATATACTTAAGTCTATGTACATACATACATACATACATACATACATACATACATACATACGTACGTACGTACGTACATACATAGATATGCATGTGTTGGTCTATTTAATAAGCTGAGAGCAGCGGTGGCTCACAAAAGATACAAATGTATCTGTACATTCATAAGTGTGTGTGTGTGTGTGTGTGTGTGTGTGTTGATGTAGAATATAATAAGCATTGCTTTGTACGCGCCAACTGAAGGCACAAGCCTCAAAGCGAAGTTATCTTCACCTATACACACACACACACACACCCACACACACACAGACACACACTTAAGCGGTACTCCCCGGGACCGACGTGGACCCCTTCGACCGCCGTTACCACTGCCCTCCCCCCATTCCCCCATTGCCGTTTCAACTGCACAACAGGTGGAATTATTTACTGATAAGCCGCTGATAAAAGTGAGCCAAAGTGTTGGGGCGGGTTTTGGGGGCATATTTCTGTTGCTGCTGCTGCTGCTGCTGCTGTGACTGCTGTCCAAAACAGTCGCTTGATTCAATATGTGTCGAACACAGTTAGACACCCATACATACATACATACATTCATACATACATACGTACATATACATACATGTATATGTACACATTAAATCATGATGATACATCACCTATTGTGGCCAACTAGTTTAGACTTAACTCTTTATCTCTATCTATCTATCTCTCTCTCTCTCTCTCTCTCTCTCTCCTTCTCTCTTTTTGCTCATTTTATTACTAAGCTAGTAACATTATTGATATTTGTTGGTCTGATTGGTGCTGTATATTTAATATATCCTTAATTTTATTATTTATCGTACATTTTGGTTAAACTATTCACATTTGATTTTATATAATCTAATTTGTATATTTTATTTACCATTTGTATTTTAAGAAATCCTTTTTTTAAGATGTTATAGAGTCCAGAACTCTTCTCAACAAAAGTATTTTTCAAGGTTTCCTGCCTACTGCTAAAATTGTACATATATATTTTTCAAGATTCTTCTTCCAAAAGTATTCCTGACGGTTTCCTGCCTACTGCTAAAATATATATATATATATATATATTACAAGATTCGTCCATATAGCTTTACAATTTAGACTTGGCTATATTGTAATATATTATATAGAAGTCTGTCTTCTTCAAACTTGATGATAAAATTGTAAAGCTCTCTGATATGGTATGTATTGTACAGTTATTATGATTTACGCAGATCCCAATATGTCTTTCAGAAGGCACAAATATTTTGTGCCGTGACTTCTCCAACTCTACCACTCTCTCTCACCCTCTCTCACAGACACTAACACACACACACACACACACACACGTGTGTGCGTAGTTCATATGATTCCCGGCCTGTGAGTTGAGCAAGCTTTAAGTTCTAACTGTTTGTTGGCTCTTTGATAACACTGGCCGAAACTAGCAAACTGACAGTACCTTGGTCACGAGTGTTGCCCGCATTTAAGTTTGTACGTATATGTGTGCATGTATGTGTGCGTAAGTGTATGTGTGTCTCAGTGTGTGTGTGTGAGCAGCTGCTGATAATAATGGAATCCGAATCCGAATTCGAATTCACAGTGAACGTCACTTTGCCTGGCTAACATTTTGTTTGTGTCCTGTCAAATTTCTCAACAAAAAAATCCTCTGTAAGAATTAGCTTTAATAAGTCGGATCACAGCTTTTACCATGGAAATTTCAGGTAAAGCCAAACCCTTACAACCCTTATTTATTAGCATGATCAGAAAAAAACCAAATCGAATACTAAATTGTGTTAAATCTGCAACGCTGCAAAGATTTTTTAAGAAAAGCTCCGAATTTGATAATGCCAAAACTCATTCAGGTTTCAGAATCTACAAAACACTTTTGGAAAAGCTGCAAGCTGTGCGAACTATCACAATTTGAATTTTATTCGGAAAACCACATATATTCTCAAGCGACTTAAGTCCGCTCGACAAACTTTAAAAAAAAATCACTCAAAAAAAAAAAAAAAAAATTGAATTTACTGCTCACCTGAGTTTCTAGCCGGATACAGTTTGAAATTTTCACCACCACAGTGGCTTTGAGGCGGTGCAAGTTGCCTGTAAATTGTTATTGTTTCTGTTGTTGTTGTTGGTGTTGTTGTTGTGGTTGTTGTTGTGGTTGTTTGTCACTTGTCCTGGATAGTTTCCAGTTACTCTGGGTCCACTGCCGAACTGACTTTGATTGTTTGCGATATAGATATTGATGAGAGAATGCGGCGGGGGAGGGTGAGCAGGTTTGCGGCAACTGGGCTGAGTCAGTGCTTTGTTTGTTTTGTTCTTTTATTATTATTATTATTAATCTTTTTGTTTTTGTTTTTTTGGTTTGTTTGGTTTTTTTCTCTTTTTTTTGTTTTTGCGATTGCGCTTCACGAGGCGTATGCGTAATTTTCGTATTGCCAAAGCTTCAGCTGCCTGAGCTGAACGTGGGGAGGGGGAGGGACGGGCCAGGGGTGGTTGGTGGCGCTCTCCTGTCTCTCTGCCCGCTGTATATCGATCTTACTCTCACTGTGTTCTGGCCTCTCTCTCTCTCTCTCCCTCTCTCTCTCTCTCTCTCTCTCTCTCGCTCTCTCTCTCTCTCGCTCTCTTTCAGCCGAAGACTTTGTTTATACGTAGGTGTCGTTGTGCGCTTCTTTGTTGCTTAAATTACGTTTCTAGTAGCGGCCGTTCTTGCTGTTGCCGTTGTTGTTGTTGTTTCAAACCTTGGACTAAAATTAAAAATACATAGAATCGAAATTTGTTAGTATGAAATCATGCCAATTCGTAAGCAACACAAAATATATATATATATATATATACACACACACATAAACAGTGAGGGAGAGGGAGAGAGAGAGAACACCAGCTGCAGAAGAAAATATGACGATGAAAATACGTGAAACGTGACGTCGCAAAATGCAGCCTGCAAAACTGACAATTGCCAACTGCCAACGGCCAACTGAGAAATGATAATCGGATAGAATTGTATTCTATGTTGTAACTTACGCAACAACAAAACGTGTCTCAAGCTTTGGCACTGATTGTGTTCTACTCGATTCGACTGGTTGCGAGTTTTGGAGAGATAATGTCACTGGCTTCGACTGGCGACCAGACCAACTCATGCTTTGTCTGCCTCCCATAGGCGACTAATATCTAATCTGTTTTCCACCGCCAGCTTTATCTTATCGCCTTAAAGGTGAGCTTGCGGCTCCATGGTTACTGTCGCATTATAATACGCGCGTAACTTAACAACAACAACAACGCTGCGATTCGATTCGAATCGACGCAAACCAAACGCAACGTAACGCAACGTAACGTAACGTAACGCAACGTAACGCCACCCAACCTAACCCCACACTTTCACATCAACCCCGCTTCCCAGCAACACAATTTCTGAGTCACATGAAAACGTGTGTGTACGTGTGTGTGTGTAAGCGTATGTGTGTATGCTCTGCAGTTGTGGGCACCGTCCATGTTGAATGAAAAGCTGCTTCTGAGCTTTCTCTCTCTCTCTATCTGCCCGAAAAGAGCTCAAGTTCAAGCCGAGCTTTTGGAAGGCTCTCAATAAGAACTCAAGGCATTGCCTGTTACTTTCTTATATGTACACTAAAAACACACACACACACACACACACCTGTATGACTGATGTATGCGTAGGATGCTCGCGGGAGGCAATTGCAAACAAGAACAAAAACAAGCCAATGAGAAAGCTGCACATCAGAGACTGCCCACTGAGTAATACTCTGTTTCAAATTATCATTAAGTTGAAGTCTTCAAAAACTTAATATTTATTAATAATAGATTTGAATAGCTAGACCAAAATGTTTTTGATAACATCAAAAAACTGTGAGACAATCAAAAATGAATTGTAGCTTGAAATTGATTGAAAACTTTTGTGCACTTTATCGTTCAAGGATACTCACATAAGTAGTTTAGCAAGCTAAGTTGAGTGACTCTTGAGCTTTGAACCTGAGCTTTTAAGCTCTTAGGTATATGTATGTAAGTGCATGCATATATGTATGTATGTGCATGCATATATGTATGTATGCATGGTATGTAATTTTGTTCACTTAACCCATAAAGGACAGACGAGTGAAACGGACACTGCAATTAATATCAGATATCAAATATTTAAAAGTTGTGTGACTCAAATTATCTGTTAAATCATTCATTCATCAAAAAGTCATCAGTAGATAAATAAACAACATTTTTGTAACTCTCTCTCTCTCTCTCTCAGTAAGATACAGTTGCTTGTGATTTATCAAATATAAATCATAATAACAAATATTTATTTTTCTCCTTCTTCTTTTCTTTTTTTAGGCATTCGCCTAGAAAGCCAACAACAGCTTTTTAATCTACCCCAATGCTCGACTCGGCCCAGCGGTCATATGCTCAGCCCCGAAATATACAAATGATCATGCGGAATGCGTTGTTTAAGTAATTTTCAAAATAGCCACACACACACACAAACACAGGCACACACACACACATATACACGCACAGACAGACACACACACAGATGCACGCACGTAAAGCAGGAAAAGCGCAAAGCGCGAACACAAGCGTTTTACCATCTCTATTGCGCTGTTCTGCTGGTCGCCTCTCTCCTTCTCTTTCTCCTTCTCTCTCTCCCGCTCTCTGTCTCTGATTTTGGTTTTTACTTTCGATCCGTTTGTCGGGATTTCGGATTGCTCGGCGCGATCGAAATAGTCGCAGTCGCAGTCCAATTGAACACTGAAAACTGAATTCAGGCAACCAACTCGAATTGGCCGAGGCCCGAGCGCCACGAGCGGCCGAGCAGCCATCGCAGCCTGTTGGCCGGGGCCGGGGAGGCTGAGCAACAGCAGCAGCCGGCAGCGCATTCTCTGCCTCTGGCTATGGCGCCGGCAGCGGCAGCGGCGGCTGTGAATGTTGGCGACTATTGTTGGCGCGTCTGCCACTGTTGCAGCATCCGCTTGCTTACACTCTCACTCTTCCTCTCACCCACTCTTCCTCTCGCGCTCGCTCACTCACACACACTCTCTCTCTCTCTCTCTCTCTCTCTCTCTCTCTCTCTCTGTCTCGCTCTCCACCTTGCAGAGCAACACCTACACCCGACACACCCCCCCCCCCCCCCTGTTCCTGGTGGGTAGCCCGTAACCCGCAACACTTACCCGTCCACCCGCCAATTGAGGTCGAGCTGAACGAACAACTCGGCGAAAATTCAACCAAAACATTTTGGCCAAGTTTTACATTTGTAAGCACATTCCAATGGCATTACACACAAGAAGAACAGAAGAACAGATAAAAACTAAGCAACATTCAAACTGGACAAGTTAAGGATTCAAAGGATTCAATAAAAAATCAATAAAAAACAATTTCAAATTAACTGAATCGTTTGAATTTCATTTCAAATAGCATTAGTTCAAAGTATTTTGTTTTACAAAATTTGTGACTTTAAATATATATTGTTTATTGTACTGTTATACTGTCATACTGTTATACTGTTATACTGCATTATTCAAGATACCTGCTCAAGGAGGAAACCCAGTGGAAAGTCTTATGAAGATTTTTGCGACAGTCTCGTTCTTCTCCTCAGCTTTAAAAATCAATTTCTTCAGGCACATTGGATATCTCGAGAATTAGGATATAGCAGTAAATCGGATGCATCTCTCAACTTAAAAGATCTTTTGAATTAAAGTCAGAGTTTGAGTTAAGTTAAGAGCCGTGCCTTATAGACTTTTCGATAAAAGTCTTAAATCGCAGCCAAGTCATGAAATATGAAAGCATCCTTGGTAAATATTACATACATCAATGTATGTGAAAATAGCATTAAAGGCAGACAGAGGCTAAGCGATCTTTGCCAGATAAAATTGGCACATGAAGCGATTTCAACAATCAAAGGAACAACTAACTGAGGCAAATCGAAGATTACATACCCTTATATTACAGATATGATATAGTAGCCCGACTTTAATAATTTCCGGTTAATATTCAAAGCGAAGCTCAGATTTCGATCGATTGTTTCAATGGCACTTATATCAAATATAGTGATTCGATTTGGCGATCTCGGCTCCGACATAGGTGCGCTGCCTGTTGATATATATGTCAAGTTTATGAATATATAATGGGATCCGAGAAGTCGACTTCAATGTGAAATACCTTCTACAAGTGCTTAAATAACTGACAAAATATACTGTAATATATCTAGACTTAGATTCGATTACAAACATTATCTTTAACTTTATCCAGTCGAGGATTTACGCATGCATACATTGAATATTGAGCAGTGATTCATGCATAAGTCGGCATATACATATACATATATGTCTCATAACATTCATGCGTAGATCAAGCAGATCCACAAATACATATACAAATGCATATGCATATGGCAGCAAACGGTAGTTTACTGATTCATTCTGATCCATCTAGACGTGAGCACGTGACTGTACTTTATGCTTGGGCCAACTTGGCAACTCTTGGCATCTGAAATACTTTTTTTTTCCACTTTATAAATAGACGCGGTGAGACGAGATGAGATGGGATGAGATGAGAGCCGACCGAGGCCATACGTTGAGGATCGCTCGATGTGTATATGTAATATTTGTATTTGTCTATGTGTGTGCGTGTGCGTGTGTGTGTGTGTGTGTGTGTATATCGAACATTAGCTAGAGTTTAAGCTTTCTGGTCTCAGAGCAGACGTTGATAATATTGTCGACAGCCGTGCGAGTTTTTCCATTTCGGAAAACAACAAATTTTTCCTGCTCTTTTGCGCTGGATTTTACATTTTCAATTTCTTGTTTTTTTTTTTTTTGGTTTTTCGTTCCTTGTGTGTGCTTTTTGGGCAACTCAAGACTAATGAGGTCGTCACGTACGCTTATGGGCTAGATGGTACAGTGGTAATTGCGTCATGTGGACAGCGTGGTCTTGGATGTGGCTGCATGGCCAAATCAAAACAAATGCCACCCGCCTATACTACTCTCTCTCTCTATTTATCTCTCTCTCTCTCTCTCTCTTTCTGTGTGAATCTCGAGAAAAATCAAGTCGCAAGAGCGCCTGCAAAAGCGATGGCAAATTACAATTTCTCTTGGGCACTTGAGCGCGCCTCAGGCACAGGAGCATGGGGCGGTTGGTGAGGGGTTGCCAGGTTGCCAGCACATATTGTACACACACACATATACAGACATATCTATACACATATACATATACACATACATATATATATATGCTTATGTGCATGTGTTTATATTGTATATATCGGTTTGAATCGGTTTGATTTTTACTTTGTTTTGCTGCCTGGCTCTTAAAGAGGAAAAATTCATTGCGTTGGTTTTTCTTGGCACTCAAATTGGTTTTTCGTCGCCTGTGCCGCGATTTGAGTTCAAATTTATTTTTGGCAGCATCTTGTTGTTGGTGTCGTGCAACGCCGTCAGCCTGGCTACCCCTCACCTCGATCTTAGGCAGCGAACAAACGGGGCCACTGGCAAAACGGGCAGACTGGAAAACTCACAAATCACAACTGAGAACTGAGAACTGAGAACTGGGAACTGAGAACTGGGATCAGGCGCACGTCTGCCAGTCTGCGCGCCTGCGTGTGTGTGTGTGTGTGTGTGTGTGTGTGTGAGTTGTTGTGGTGCATGCGCCGTTTGATATCAGTTGCCCATCTTGCGGCGTTGTCTGTTTGTATAATCCATTTAAAGGTAATTGAACTTAAACTCTCTGATATATGTATGTATATATATGTATGTATGTATGTATGCACCTAGGAAAGAGCCATTAGAGCCGAGCCCAATGCGAGACTGTTGAACTAACAGAGACAGAGACAGCGACAGAGAGAGAGAGAGAGCGCGCAAGAAAGGGCGAGAGAGAGAGAGAGAGAGAGAGAGAGAGAGGGGGGGAGAGAGAGGGGGAGAGCGCGAGTGCACTGAAATGAGCGCTATAAATATGGCCAAGCCAAAAATAAAATAAACATGAAAAGAAGCTTTGAGTACACGGCATGGGGTTGGGTTGCCCACAACACTGATATAGGGCCAAGATAAATAGAAAGGCAGAAAAAGAGAGAAAGCGATGCCGCCAGCAAGCCCTCGTGGGCGAGTGAGCAGGCCAGATATACATACCTACACACACACACACACACACACACACACACATTTATACATCAAATGTTCTAAACTTAAAGATGAAGAGAGTTGGGCAGCGTTTTAAATATAGCATCAAGTAGTTTTGTTGGATTAGACATAGCTTCGGTGCGGGAAATTCATGCTTCGATATTTCAAGTAAAACATTCGATTAAGAAATCGTTGCGTTCGATTGCTAAACCAATATAAAAATACATATACACATTCACAGATTCCGAGTTTGCTTCGCTACCCAAGTGGGGAAAATCTGAAAAACCATTGTATGAAACTTTATTGTTTACAACTGATCGATCGGCGTCCCAAATGCATTTACATTATTTTTTTTTAAATTTCACCAGAATGAATATAAAATGGCGGTGGTTCAACGATTTATGGATGACAGTTGAAACCGATGCGATCCCCATTAAAACCTAAACCCATTTTTATTATGATTAGAAGGAAATTGGTGAATATTACAAAGCCGGGAAATATTTTCAAATATGTAGATACATATATATATTATAATTTACTGAGCAAATACAGCGATACTTTTTCAAAGTATTTTATTCAATTTTCAATATGGTTAAGCCAACAAATTGATCCCAGAATTGGCCTGTTGTTGCCACCGTATTCGAATAATCTCCCGTTTTCCTGGCACTGGGTGTAAAAAGACGAGATCAAAATGGGATCCAACCGGGTGCGTTAATATATTCGCCAGTTTGTTTGATTGTAGATTTGCTGAGATAGTTCGGTTTTCAAAATAACATTGCAAATAAGAAATTCAAAATAGGTTTTCAATAAGATAAGTTTATTGATTTTTGAGAGAAAAAAAAAGCCATTACTAATGCACTTTTGGAATGGAAGTGCATTAGTAAAGTATTTTGAAAACGAAGTAAGGTAAACTTAAATAAAAGCCAGATAGAAGATAACATACCTTATATTATAGATATAACTGAATATTCCACATTTGTGTAGTTAAATCAGTTATTTGAGTAAACTGTTTCAGAAATGCGAACTCTCTTTCAAATAAACATTTCGAATCAAAGAGCTTTCAGAGAACACTCGGATAAGTTTCATATTTGTAGCTGCTTCGAATGCTGTAAAGCCAAAAACAGCAGCGAGTCCAACTCAAAATCTTGTACATTGGCGATATTTTTAGGCCAAAGCATCGTAAAACCAAAAAAAAAATATATAAAAAAAAAGCTTTTTCACCGAATGTGTTTTTATCGGGAAATGATCAAATCTTGAGTTGCGCCATTAAGTGCCAACATGTGTGCATGTGTGTGTGCATGTGTGTGTGTGTGTGTGTGTGTGTTAGAAATATTAAGTTTTTCATGTACACCTTTGAGCCCCGTGAAACGCCAAGTTGCGTACAACAGGTTTTTTTTTTGTGATTTGGGGATCGAGCATTTGAAAATCTTGTGCACATCCAAAAAGTAAGGTACTGCGAAAACTGGAGCTTTGTCTGGCATGTTAAGCTCTCCAATATGCGTATGTGTGTGTGTGTGTGTGTGTGTGTGTGAGTGTGTGCTTGTGTAACTGTAAGCCGTTAACAACTCTGATGAGTGCAAAATCAATAGCAATTAATGTTGGTGTTAACTGCCCGATGATGATTGCATTAACAATCAATGCGTTAAATATTAATAATACGGCGCTCATCACGCACAAAGCTACAACAAAAACTACACAAATACAACTACAACTACAACTACAACAACAACAACAACAACAACAACTACAGCTGCAAATGCAAAAACGTAATTGGGGAGTCGGCTGTAAGCACGAGTCAAGCGTCCGAAGACGAAGGCAAGCGCAAGCTTTGGCCAAAGGACAAAGCTCGCAACTTAACTTGTATCTCTGTGTGTGTGTGTGTGTGTGTGTGTGTGTGTGTGTGTGTGTGTCTGTATTTGTGTGTGTGTCTGTGAGTGGCCAAGCGCCAAGCGTGCGTTGATGTCATAACGCCTAACGACGAAAACTCGCACAAAGCGCAGTCAAGAATAATGCGCCAGGGCAACAACAACAAGAGCAACAACAAAGAGCATTAACAGGCAGCAAAGCCCAAAAACACACACAGCTGTGAGCCACCCATTTTGAAACACGTTTTAAGACGCTACCAGGGGGTTGAAACTAAGTAGTAACAACAACAACAACAACAATGGAAACAATAAGAACTGGGAATCCGGCTCAAGGGAAGCTGCGCACAAAACTGCGAGCCTGGAGCCGAGCTGTGGCCGCGTTTCGAAACTCGCTGCTGGGGTGGAAAATACACCGAAACACACACACACACACACATATGCAGAGAAAGGCACACAAAGCCATCAAGCAAGCAGACTGACTGACAGACAGTTAGGCGGCAACACACACACACACATATACACATAAAGGTCCAATTGGATTTTTTGAGTTCAAATCAACACGGACACTCAGGCAAAATATATTTTAAAAATAATACCACACACACACACACACACAGCTATGCACGTCAGTGGGTTGCAGCATATTGCACAGATTTTGAGCTAGACTTTGGCACTTACCACACGCTGCACGCGCTGCAATCTATTGTTTACAATTACACACACAGGCACAATGTATGACACTCTTGTTTTTTGGTTGCTTTTCAGATACTCGCAACAACAACAACAAAAACGCTTTTTGTTGCTTTTGACAAACAAATATGTCCAAAACAAAAACAAAAATCCGTTACCTGCTCCTAGGCAGTGCTGCCACATATGTACACACACACACACACACACACACTTCAGGCACACAGAAAATGTGTGACACTTTTTTTTTTTTTTTTGATTGCTCCAGTCACTGTCCGTTACTAACCACAACAACAAAAACGCTCTTTGCTGCTTTTGACAAACAAATATGTCCAAAACAAAAACGCACCGTTAAAAAAAATATACAAAAATACGAAATACGAAATACCTACAAATGAATATAATATGCACACATACGCTAGGAAGGGCGGCGAGCGCGCAGCTAAATGAAACGAACGCGTTTAACTCTTGTCGGCAAATGGCCACAATTTTTGTTGTTGCGCCAATGTCAGTGCCTCTGCCTCTGCCGATTTCGATTTCTTCCTTCCAGAACCACACATACATACACTCACACACACTCACTCACACACACACACTCACTCACTCACACACACACACTCACTCACACACACACACGCACGTACGCACGAGTCAACGGCAGTTTGATAGCGCGTCAGGAGTTTAAGATTTGAGTTTGTCGCTCGAAGCGCCTTTTAAAAATTTGTTTTTGTTTTAGCTTTTTACTCCAATTGGTCATAATCATTTACCGTTTACTTGGCATATGTGCAGTTATTTTGTAGAGATTTAAGCGTCAAATTCGCAGCGACATTCGTTTTATCGATACCGATGATTTGAACAGACAAACATCGCTTTTATCTGGAGTTGCCATTGCGTTGAAGCATTTCCAGCTGAGCTCTGTGTGCGTATGTGTGCGAGTGTATGTACATATGTGGCAGCACTGCCTAGAAGCAGGTAACGGACTTTTTAAATTACATCTCCCCATTCTGAGATCCAAATACGGCTCATTTATATATTCTTGTAAAAATATAGCGTGTTTATTTTATACAAAATTAATGTTCTAAATTAATTTGGAGGCATTTGCATTTCTTGGTAACAATTACAATAAATATGTAATAATTATAAAAAAAAAAAAATTCTATTTGCTATATTCATGTTAAAGTAAAGTAATTTAAAAAAAAGGAAAAGGTAAAGGTAAATACATAGGGATACAACTATAAGCTAAAACTATGTACATTAAGAAAAAATGTGATAAAACGACAGAAGTGTTTAAAGTTATTAGCATCTATCATGTCTTAGACTTAAATAAATACTTTTGACAACTTAATTCAATACATGATGCTTGCAAATGGAATACAAAAAAAATTATTTATCCGCTTAAAGCTTTATTTAAAGAGGCGCACACAAGAGATGGCAAAAATAAAAAAAAAAACGTTTATAAATCCTTATCTGTATTAATATCGAATACATTCTACTAAAATGTAATAATTGTAAATATTCCACTTAAAGTGTTGATAAGGGATTTTTGCGTTATTCTAATCTAACAAATATACGCATAATTTACAAATCTTACACTTTGTAGAATGTGTGCGATATGGTTAAGAGTTAGTTTTTTACAAAATATTTTAAAATTAATCGTGATGCTTCTAAATAATATACATAAATATTGTGTGTATGCGTGTAACTTAAGTATATATTTTCTTATGTATATATCTAATTTTATTTTCTGTGTTTTGGTTTCTTACACCAATTTAACATCAGTTAACCAATTTCTCATCCAACTTCGCCGTCGCTCTCGCTCTCGCTGCAATCACTTTACATTAATTATTTAGGTTTCTATATTTTTAACATTTTGTACTAGAAATTTTGAAACGCGCTGGCAACGCCAGTCCACTTTTCACTCCAAACTGCTCCACACATTTCTCTCCCTTTCCCATTCGATTCCAATGCAGTTAAAGTTCACAGGTTCTTAGCGCCGACGCGTCGTTGTCGCTGCCGTTCGGCTGCGCGCAGTGCTGCTATAACAGCTGATGGCTGTGCCCATTGTTGCCATCGGATTTGTATTCGCACTGCTGCTGCGCAGAGACGAGCGCTTGCTTAAATCCGCTGCCGCCGCCAGAGCCGCTGTGTAAGCACGCGTACCAATTGCCAGCGTCGGCACGACCGCATTCAATTTCTTTGGCGATGGCGGCGGCCGCGCTGCAATGCCGCCGCTGAACGACTGCAGCCGCGTCGGTTTGCTCAATGGACTGCTGCTATTGCTACTGCTGCTGCTGCCGCTGCTGATGTTGGCATTGCTGCCGCTGGCGATTAAAGTGCTGCGCCTCAAGCTGCGTCGCTGTTCGCGCTCCTCATTGGTGTGACGCAAACGTCGTACAACAGGTGACGCTGCTGCTGCTGCGGTTGCTGCTGTTTTTGCTGCACCTGTTGCTACCGCTGTTGCTGCTGGCATTGCTGATGGCGTTGCTGATGGCGTTGCTGGTTTATTGAATGTGTGTGTGGATTTGCTGGCGTTGACATTGCTGTTGTTGTTATTCTTATTATTGCTGCCACTGCAACTGTTTGCCGCTGGCGTAACATTGCGCGTTCGCAGCGTTCGCTTTGTCATATCCAAATTGCCAAGTTGACAGATGCTGCTGCGCAGTTGGCGCTTACTGACGCCGCTGCCGGTGGCCAAACTTAAGCTGTGACTGCTGCGCGTCATCATAACAGCGCTGCTCGACGTCGTCATGCTGCTGCTGCCACTGTTGACGACGCTGCGCCGACGGTTGCTGTTGCCATTACTGTTATTACTGTTGTTCCTGTTGCTGTTATTTTTGATGCTGCTGGAGTTGCTTTTGATGTTATTGCTGCTGCTAGGCAAAACTTCTGGGCTGCTGCTGTTGCTACTGCTGTAGGCAGCAACCAACGCTGCGGCGGCGCTGTAAGCTTTACTTTTGCAGCTATGCTTGAACATCTGTCTGCGTCGCGTTTGCATGTGTTGGTGATTCTCGTTGGGCACATTTCGATAGCGACGCATTTGTCGCCTGATACGCGCCGGATGTGGTGACGTCATTTGTTGTTGTAGTGTTTGTTGCTGCTGCTGCTGCAGCGTATCCTGTTGGCTTTCCATGGGCTGCGCCTCTTCAGCGCTGCTGTTGCTAGTGGACATGGGCGTCGGCGTCGCAAACAGCGTTGAGCTGACTTCATTTTCCTGCAGCGTTGGCGCACTGAAGGCCTTCCAGGTGGCAAGGGCAGAGGCATAGGCAAGCTGAGTTTGAACAGCGGAGCTGGATGAACTGCAACCGGCACTGGAATTGGAACTGCAACTAGAGCTGCTTGCCTCACCCAGCAACAGTTGCTGCTGCTGCTGGTGTTCTTGTTGGTGCAGCTGCTTCTTCAGCCGTTCGTATACCATTATCGCCTTAAGCGCCAAGATCTCCACCGGCTGCTCTACATAAGTGGCTGCCGACTGCTGCTGTTGCTGCTCTTGCTGCCACCTGTTGCTGTTGTCCACTTGATGCTGCTGCTGCTGCTGTTCGCGTCGCGTCTCCAGCTGTGTGAGTGAGTAGCCCTCTTGTTGCTGATAACGCTGCTGCTCCTGCAGTATCTCCTGCATGCTGTTCAACAACTGTTGCTGCTGTTGCTCCTTCTCTGGCTGCTGATGTTGCTGCTGCTGTTGCTGCGATTGCTGTTGCGATTGTTGCTGTTGTTGCTGCTGCTGCTGCTGTTCGTTTAGCAGCGTACTGTATGACTCGGCAAAGCTGTATTCCTCCGAGCTGCCATTCACCGAGGCGTTGCTCACATAGCAACTATTATAATTGTGCTCCAATTCACAGCTGTTGCTGTTGCCACAATAAAGTTCTGCCGCCGCCTCAGCCTCCGTCTCTGCTTCCGCCTCTGCCGACTCCGCCGACGTCTCCTCATCGTCATGGGCCACCTGCATCATTCCGTCTATTTCCCGCATCATTGATGTTTGGTGCCAGTTGGCTATCGATTGTTGCAGTGATTTTCGCCAGTTTGTGTTTTGTTGTTGCATTAATTGCTCCTCCTCCACTTCAACCTCCTCCACCTCGTCTTCCTCATCCTCCTCGTCGTCATCGTCTTCATCGTCATCGTGCTCATGTTCCTCCTCCTCCTGTTCATGCTCCTCTGCCTCTTCGAGTAGCTGCAACTGCTGCTCCTCAATGTAGTAGTCGAAATTGCGATAAGGCTCCGGAGGCAAATGCCGCTTGGCCAAGGCACTGTAAGGTGTGTCATGCAGATACTCTTGCTCCTCAATGTTGGCGCCGCACAGATCCACATTCAGCTGATCATGCTCATCATCAACCAGCTCATCCAAGTCAGCTGGATAACTGTTCTCTGTATCCACCAGCAAATCCATATTTTCAGTTGCAGTTGTTGTTGCAGTTGCAGTTCTTGCAGTTGTTGCAGCTGCAGCTGGCGTGAGTATCACAGTTACAACGGATGTATTGTCCGCCCTCATCTTTTTGCCTGCCCAGGTCTTCAGGGCCCTCTCAACGAGTGCCTTGCTGGGATTCATGATGTCCTGCTCGTGAAGGCACTCGCCAAGAAAATGCTTCTCCCGCACCGAATCGACAGATTCCTGTGGCGTCACCACATTCCACAGACCATCCGTGCCGAAAATAAGACATCTGCAACATGAAACAAATTCACAAAATTATCAACTATTAAGTTGTACATAAAGTAAATAGAAACCAGACAATCTTAAGCTCTAACACTTGCCATAGTTTCTAGGACTTTCGCATGAAGCGTTTGCTCACTCACCTAAACGTATTGGGATCAATTTTAACCACTTTAACATCCGGATCGGGACTAACAACAAACTCTTTGTAGCGCGAATTGTAGCTCCAGAGATCGCCCAGAGAACGCGCCACAGCCAAAAAGGGTATATCATCGACAATGGTCCGTCGCCGGATGGGGCCGCGATGCATCGGATCACGGGGACGATTCCAAACGACGCGCGGCACACCTGATTTAATAGCCACTTGTCCGCCGGAACGCTGAATGCGACTCTTCTCCGCCACCGATTCGGGCTTGTGATCCGTTGTCAGCTGTTTCGCTCTCCAACGACGCTCGTTGGGATTCTGATAGCCCAGCACGATGCCAGAGTCACCCACATGGCCAATGTATATCTTTTCGCGACGCATAAACGCCACGGTGGCTGTGGTTCCGGCGGTGCTCAGATGTCCATTCGCAGTGCGTGGCCATTTGTCTAAAAAAAAGGAAAAATGTTAGCAATATAATAAAAAAAAATTAATTGAATTCTGTATTTACAAAACCGAACTTATTTTTATCGATAAATCGCGCTTTTTATCTTAGCACAGCAAATTCAGTAAAAAATGCACGTCTATTTTTTATTGCTTTGAATATCAAAATGTATGATGTGTCGTCACTACTGTTGAAGATAAATGCAACCGTGTTGTGGCTGTGAACCCATGCTTTGATGTTATCTGCATATTGCGCTCTCCCTCTAACGCCCGGCAATGAGAGAAGCGAACAGCGGGGTTGCCATACACAAAAAAAAAATAAAAAGCATTTGGAAAATTCCACTTGCAGAGAGGCACAGCCAGCGGAGAAGCCCCAAATCGATAAACGATTGTTATTATGCATGTAAGTCTGTATGTGTATATCATGTATGAATGTGTATATAGTTGACTCGCTCACTCACCTTGCTCGCGCCACATGGCAAAGTGTGTGCCAATGTAGCCTTCGCGTATCGCCCGCAGCACATCCTCATCGTTATCGGACCAAAACAGTTTCTGCTTTACAATCTCGAGCATAAGGTGCTCCTTGGCAAAGAGTGCCGCTTCGGTGCCGCCATGTCCATCATAGATGCCGAAGAATGCGTATTCCAGTTCATGGGTCAACGGTGACTCTTGATATGCAACCGAAAACTGATCCTCCATATATTTGCGACCGCCCTGACTGCACTGTCCCGTTACACGCATATTAACGCCCAATGTAGGTGTGGAACTGGAATTGGCACTGGAACCGGAACTGTCGCCGGAGTTCGCATTGCTTGTGTCTTTTCCGATGCTCCGTCTACTGTTGCCAAAACCGTTACGCATTGCAGGCGATGAGGAACTGCTGTTGCTGCTGGTGTGTTGTTGTTGAGTGGGCGTGGCAATGGAATCCTCGCGAGCCGTTCTAGCATTAACAACAACATCCAATAATGTATTATTATTGCTACTACTGCTGCTGTTGTTGTTGTTGATCCGGGAACAGCGCTGCTGGGGCAGTGTATCCAGATTGGGGCTCAAATTCGGATTCACATTCGTTTGGTTGTAGTAATTGATAACATCGTATTCCACATGGGCCACATCCCGAGCCGTTTCCACAAGACATCTGTTGTTTGTTGTTGTTGTCTGCATGCTTGGCAGCATTTTTGCATTCAGTATGTGGGGGGAGGGGTGGGGGTTAGGGGTTGTCACTTTGTAACCGGCGCCCGTTTTGTACTTGTTTTGGTTTTGTTTATGTTCCTGCTTCTTCTTGCTAGCTAGCTTGCCTGCCTGCCTGCTTGTTGTTGTTGCCGTTTGTCTTTCACAGCAGTGTTGTAATTTCATGCGACATTTGGCACTCGCACTCCAATATTGCGCTGCTACCTGCGCCGTCTCGTTCCCACAGCAGTTGCGCACGTAATGTGTGCGAGCGAGCGCGCTGCTCTCTCGCCCTTTGTTTGCCTACGCTGCGTTTTATATTACGGCTGTATGTGTGTGTGCCTGTGTATGTTTGCCTTCTTTCTGTTTCTGTTGTATTTATTTTTTTCGTTGGTATTTTGATTTTTGTATTAGGAATCGCTACAAATATTTGAACGTCTGCTAATGCTGGTGCTTCACTTAATTCTCAATTAAATGAGTATTATGGGAAAATTTGCTGTCAATGCCACCTTGATGGGAAATCTGGGATTATGCGCGCGCTTTGCGAACGGGACGCAAACAAAACTCGTTTGCAGCCTCTATTTTCAAATTGTATAGTTTTTGTTGTTGTTCTTGAAGCCGTTGCGGGACAGCTCTTTCTTTTTAAATCTGCAGTTTTTGTTGTTTTTTGCAAGCATTTTCCTAAGAATATTTTCAAAATGAGCACGAACACGTACACACACACACACACATACGCAACAGTAATAATGTTAATAACACAAAAACGAAACCAAATAGAAAGCAAGCGAAGAAACGAACGAACAAACCGAGAGCAGCAGAGTTGTAGCCGTATCGTAAGTTTGACGGGAAAAAAACAACTGAACAGCGCACTGCGACTTGTTTGTGCTGCCAACTCAGAAAATAAGCGGGCGCTAAACAGGCAGGCCACTCTGGCCAGGCACGCACACACAAACACGCATGCTCTCGCTATACGGTATATAAACATGTATACATCCGTTCATATGTGTGCATGTACGTATCTATATGTGTAAGCGAACGGTCGAGCAAATGTGGTGTGCTCTTGCTGGGTTGCCAGATGTGATGAGAGACAAAAATTGTGAAATTGCTTAATTGCCATACACACACACAGGGTTGCGGTGCTGAGGCGAGCGAGATCGCCGCTTATGACTTGTTTTGCGTAACCCCCAACTAAGGTTGGCGCGTCGCTTCTATGTTCGAAGTAAAAAGTCTTTGTAAAAAAAAACATTACATTCTTACACAATATTACTAGAATATATAACAAAAAATTCCTGATAGTCCAGCAAAATAGTCAATTATTCGTGAAATATACATATCACCAAGCCAAAGTACATGAACACATTAGTACTTTTGTGTTTTAACGTGTAAAACAAATTTGACTAAACGCAGTAAACTAAAATGAATTATTCGGTTTTTAATTGTACTATATTTTTCCTATATTTTGATCGAAATACATTGCAATATGTCTTAATAAGTATAACCATTCAAAAATATAACAGCTGCTAACAGCCACACCCTGCAATAATCACAATCTGTCAAACTATCTGGCAGCTCTGAAATGTTAGTCATCGGCAGGGCGCGCTTCAATGCTCTTGCATGTTGATGCTCCCTTGCTGGTTTTATCCCATACTACACACATATGTGTGTATACATAGCTTATGTATGTATGTCTTATAGCTGACACTAATAGCTAGCAGCAGAGAGACAGAATGGTTGTCCTGCTCGCACTTGTGCATTTAGTGCCGACTAATGATTGTTGCCACTACTACTGCTCTTCACCGTCATGTTGCTTTCGCTTCTGCTTCATTGTAAGGCGAACAAACGAAAATTTCCATTTTTAATGTTAAGCCACGCACACATGGGAGGAATATAAATATGCAGATATGTACAAATATATATAGGATATTTTATATAGTAATTTTATAGACTGCGGATGAACAGGATTCAAAACTAAATATATATTTTTTGTCCTATAGGCATAAATGCAACTATGATACGGATGCAGAAAGCATTGCTGATTTGCACATTTAAAAATGCGGTTTTTTCTCTGCTGAGGATTTTAGGCGGTTTAATCGAAGTTAGAGAGCAACACTTGCTAGCGATAGCCGATAGCGTGAGCAACTCTAAAATTGGTGTCGCCGTTTCTTTTATGTGCCCACGTTTAGGTCTGTGCGTACGTATGTGCATTCACATGCATATGTATGAATGTAAGCATGTACGTACATACGACAGTGAATGCCAGTGCTTAAGTGACGCTTGTTTCTCCACCGCCGTGGTAAGAATAAATTGAAGGAGTATTTTACTAAATATTTCGAATATTCGGTATCTAAATTTCTTTGACTAATGTTATGACTCTTAAGTTCATTAATTAGAACCGATATTTATTTTGGATTTTTTACAGATCATGTTACCCATCATATTTGAGGATTGAATTATTACACAAGGTGTAGTAATGTTTTTGCATTGTATAATTTTAAAAAATGTTCTTTTAAGTGCAGGGCTGCACAAGAGAGAAATTAATATTTTATTTCTTTGGTGATGTTTGAATTTAGCATCTAGCGCGCAATACCGCTTTTGCAGTCAAATGCAACTCTGCTAGTTGTTCAATTATAAGTGATGCCATGATGACAGTAGTTACTAAATACTCAGTAACGGATACCAATTACTTGATACAATGCACCTTTTTTGTATGTTGTTTTAATAACATAAATAACAGGCAGCGTCTTTTCATAAAATACAAAATATAATTAATTATTCACTTGAAGTGGGTTACCCTAAATCATTAAAAATATGGGACAAGTATCCGAAAAGTACTCGTTCCACGGTTACAAATCGTTACGAATACCTGCTGCACTGCTGCCAGACGCGGCCTACCAGAAGCGGCCTGCCAGACGCGGCCTCGGCTTAACCAATCAGAGAGGAGCTAATTGGCATGTCGCTTATACTGAAGGCATTTGGGCTGTCAACTGCGAATTCGATCGAAGCAGTTTAACATAGACAAGCGAACAGGTCGTAACGTAGTGCGCTCCGCCCGGAATTCTTTTTTAAACTTTAGTCTCGACTGGTGCGCTTAGCGGTAAACAAATTTTTTTCACCTTAACTAACATCCTAACATATTTAAAAGTGCCTAACATTATTTTGTTCATTTTTGTTAGTGTTTCTGTGTTTTGTCTATAAAGTGCAAAACGCGGCCTGCCCAATTTCTTCGTATTGCGTGCAAAAGTTGCCGAAAAGGAGTTTATATATAAAATTAATTATATATGTATACACGCTAAAATACACATACATTTTAAAGTTGATTCGTGAGAGTAATTTTTTTGTTGTTTTTTTTTGGGCATTTCTTAGCAGAAATTATTAAAAATATTGTTTAATTAGTCAACAGCTGTTGAATTAGCATCGAGGCCGCAAAAAAAACTATTTGGCTTGCCATGCGGCAAAAATATCGCGCGCAACTCCCCAAAGACAAAAACATCAAGAACAACAGTTACTAAGGTAAGTTGCGTTGACGCGTGAGAAATGTTCTGAACAAAGTTGTGCAATAAATTGTTGACACACATACAGGCATATACATATAGCCATACATACATATTTGTATGTATGCGAATGGGAATGTGAGTGGCAAATGTTTCCGCCGGAAAGCTGCAAGATGGCGCCAGCAGGACCAAAAAATGTGTCACTAATTTTGAACATCAGTTGAGATCAGAAATGTAAAAATCAATTCGCTTGTTTTTTCCACTGGATTTCAGCGTTTAATGCGATGTGATTTCTAAGTGTGTCTGAGAAACTCTATTGTGTGTCTATTGTTGATTATATTATGGTCCAAGTTCTTGAGTTGACGTAATTTGTTATTTTGGATGTATGGATAGGAATTTATTAAGTTTTTGGTTTTTTTTTTCTCTCTCTCTTTCTACCTAATCTGGCGCTTAGATTATGAGCATGCCTTGAGAGGTAATTAAATAGCTAGCTGAGAGCTTTCTGGCAAACATATAGATTTAATAAGTCATTTGTCGTGGGAGTGTAAACCACACACAACACACACACCCACACAACACACACGCACACGCACCGAAACTGTTGCTCAAAGTGGAAGTTTTTTCTGTTTTTTCTCCTTCATCAATACAAGGAAGAATTGAATCATTTTACAAGCATTGCTTACTTTTTAGCTAGGCTAGAAAGGGATAAAAACGAATAAAGTCAAAAAAGAAGAGATCGTAAAAAACCATCAATAAGCGAAAGCGGAAACAGACGACAACTATAATGAAGCGGATCAGATTTCCCACTCTATAGAAACGGTTTTTTTCACTTCGCTTTTGTACTCAGTTTTGTGTCGTGTTTTTTATCGATCAAAACATTATCAACAGCTTACATTAACTGCTAAACTTAAAGGGAGGGACACATTCGATCGAGATGCTTATCGATGCTTGCCGATGAGCAGCACGGCACAAGTGGAAAGCGTAGTGTTCACTGAAGAAAAAAAAGAAAAGTTTTTGTTCATTAAAAGGGATCGTCGTAACACATATGCAAAGCGAAGGTGCGAATAACGCCATTTGCTTGTGGGCAAATTGTCTATTTCGATAAAAATCCGAATTGAATTTGTGTTTTTCTTAGCGCCTCTTTTAACTTTGTGCCACAAACAATTTTTTTTTAAGGTAGCCTGCTGACAGTGTTGTCTGACCTTTGTTTTGATTCTCTAAGATAAAGTAAAATTGAATTTGTTGGAAATGCCGGCATTTATAGCATGATGTATTCGAAGCAGTTTGTATTTTTCATATAGCGCGCAATTTATACTTTGCCGTCAAATGGCAACCCTGCCAGTTGTCCAGTTGTCAGTGATGCCACCATGCGTGTACTCACTAGTTACTCTTAGTACCAATGTTTTCATACAACACGTGCTTATATGTATATATATATATATATATATAATATATTATATATTATATATTATTTGAATAATATCAATATCGCCCAGTCTTTTCATTTAAATCATTAACAATTTGATAGTGTTACCCATTAAGTACTCGGTATACGGGTTATAATCGTTACGACTACCTGCAGCAATGCTGCCAGAAGCGGCCTCAGTTCAACCAATCAGCGACGAGCTAATTGGCATGTCGCCTAAACTGAAGGCATTCGTGCCACTGTCGTCTGCCGATTCGATCGAAACAGTTTAACACAGGCAAACGAATAGGTCGCAACACAGTCCGCCCGAAATTCTATTTTTATGTTTCGTCTCGACTAGCGGTAAACAAAAGAAATTGCGGTAAACAAAAAAACTAACTGTTCATCTTATTTTTTGAATGTGTCAAACAATCTTTTGTTTATTCTTGTCAAAGTGACTGTATTTTGTCCTTAAACTGCAAAACGCGGCCAAGTTTTGTTTGTGTTGCGCGCAAAAATAGCAAAAATAAATATATATGCGGTCAAAATAATAGTTTTGCAAAATGTTAAAAAAAATACTTCAAATATAGTTTTAAATAATTAAGAAAATTTAAAATTCAAAACAAAATTGAAGTCTTTAAATTTATCTCAAATGAGCCGGTCAAAATAATAGTAGTGGAATAGTAGTGAAGATTTCTTAGCTTTCCCTGGGGCCAAATAATATTTCTAAAAGATATATACGATGTGTGGGTGTATTATACGAAGCTTAGTATAACCCTCATTAGCAATAATCGCCACATAGCGATGGTAAATAGGGTCCACCAAATGTAGGCCTATTTCTAGAGAAATCGATGTCCAAGACCTTTTCAAAGTGTTCCAAGACTGAAACTAATTGAACCAACGTTAGAAACAATCTTAATAAGTGCACACCATAAATTCTGAATCGGGTTGAGATTTGAAGACTGTGCCGGCCATTCCATCCCATTGACTCCAGTACTTGAAGTCGTTGTCCTGTTGGAATGTCCAAATCAGTGGCATCTCATAGGTAATATGTGGTAGCGTAATTTTATTCGTAATTATAACGTATAGGATCCGATCTAATATTACTTTTTTTCAATGTTGGTCCGACAAGAGAAAGTCGCCAATCATTTAAGAATGGTTCGCACCTTGCCAAGGTTTTTCGTGAATTTTCGGGGAAATTTATATTGTAACAAGATATTTGTTGTTTGGCTGATTTCAATTTTTATTCATTTTGATCATTTTGAAGATGTTTCAGTGCAATGCCACGCCCATCAGGACTAAATCTTGATCCGAATTTTGCACAACACTTGCGATCAGAAATCTAGAAATAAACTTAATACTAGCTCAATTTTTTTTAGTTTTTTATTTTTGACTATAATTCTGCATTTGGCATAGATAAATAAATAAAGCAGACTTTTCGCTGCAACTTACAGATTTCAGATTTCAGATTATGCCGTCAAATGCAGATTAGATTGTCAGTTTTTGATAGTTGTTTCTTTTTTTTAACATGATTGTGTGTAATAAATGCAATTAAAATGAAGCAACTTTTGACTGATGAGCAAATCATAGTATACTTTACAGCAGAGCTGCCAACATGCCTGTCATAATACACACACACACACACACACAGACAGTTCATTTAGGTTCATTTCAATCGGTTGCTACAAGCAACAAGCTGGTTATCTCCGTTCGACCATCTGTCAATGCGTTTCTAATTAACTTAATAAATACATCCGTCCAATCACCACCTTCTCTACCCCCATCTCCTTGTCCTGCTGCCAGGATCTCTGTGACGCATTGTTGCATGCCAATAATTGTTGTTTCTCTCTTTTGCGCTTAAGTGATTTTCCATATGTGTAGTTATTATACCGGCAAACAGAGAGAGAGAGAGGGAGAGAGAGAGAGAGAGAGAGTGAGAGAGATAGAGCGAGAGAGACAGGGTGAGCAATGGTAAAGTTGCCTCTTATTATGTGTGTGTCTCTCTCTCTCGCTGTGTGCGTGTGTGTGTCATTTGGTTTATGTACTTGTTACCATATTTAAAACTACTCATGACCTACTCCGCCCCAACCTGGCCCGTTGTCCGTTGTCAACGAGTCTGTTAGTCAGCAAACTATTGGCAACATTTCCGCTTTTGTTATTTGGCATTTCCCATTTGAGCCACTGATTGAGATATATGAGTGCTGCATGCAGGTGCACACATGCATAAATACAAACATGCATCCAAAAACCAAGAACATGCAATTAGTAACGCATTATCACATATTTTTGTCCATCATCAGCAAACTAATTATCAGCAGACAGCGAAGTTCGAAATTCAGCGCAGAGAAGCGCAAATTGTCGAAATCGAATGAAAACAGTTTCGCTTCGCATGCTGACGATGAAATACGCTTGCAGACAGATTTGGCGTCTCCCACCTGATGCTTTACAAACTTTTGTTTCTATTGTGGCAATGGCTTTTTTTGACCGACCATCAAATAATGCCTTTCGAGTGTTGGCATTCGCATGAGCACAGCAATAATAACAACGAACGAACGAACGAAAGAGCAAACGAACGAAAGACGAACGAACGAACGAAAGGCGAACGAACGACGAACAACAGCAGCAGCAGCAGCAGCAGCAGAAACAACACAAAAGAAACGAATGCAATTTTCATTTACTCTGGTGCTGCATTGAATTGGTATTAGCAGCAGTCGCTTTGCTCTTCTTCGTTTCTGTCCTTGGCAACGGTAGAAGCGACGAAGCCGTTGCCAAGGCCACGGGACTTGCTGTTTTCTCTCTCTCTCTCTCTTTCTCTCACACACTTATTAGCTTAGCTTCACTATCAGCTTTCAGGTCTCGTTGCACTGCTCACACTTTTATTGTTGCTGCTGCGGCTGCTGCTGTTGATGCTGTTGATGCTGCCCCCCTCACTCGCTCACTCATACATATTGCTAATTGACTTTTGTGTGTCTGTGTGATGCAGATCTTTTGCTACTCTGCTTTTGGTATTTGATTTGCCGTGTTGCGCGCTATTTTCGTTTATAATTAAATTGTTAGATTTTACCACTCTGTTGGCCTCCCACAAAAGTATGCAGCGATTCTTTTGTGTTTGTTTGGCAAACGGCATCTGCTTCAATGTGTGTGTGTGTGTGTGTGTGTGTTTAACTTTATTATGCATTTGAGATTGCGTTCTTTTCGCCTTTCCTCTGTACACTGAACTAATCCGATCCGTAATATTTGCACTATCCACACAGAGTGCAAATTTGTTTATTTTCTTTACAGACATCATTTACCACAGCAACAACAACAACAGAAATAATCATCAAAATGTCCGATCGCAAAGCCGTCATTAAGAATGCTGACATGAGCGAGGAGATGCAGCAGGATGCTGTCGATTGTGCGACACAAGCCCTGGAGAAGTACAATATTGAAAAGGTATGTGAACACAAAATACAAGAAGAAGAAAAGGAAGATTATATTCTTTAATATAGATCAACTGCGAGGGACATAATATTTCAGAGAATTTATCATATTCATCTTTTGACCAATAGTTCCCAAATGGCAGCGTTGTTAACTACATCAACAATAAATACATTTTTGCTGAACTGAAGCTTAATTTAATTCAACTTCTCCTTTTTCAACTTCAACCAAATTCAAATGCGTTACTTTTAATGGGCATTCAACATTGTCTCAAGACAACAACTTAATATTGGGTTAGGTTAGGTTTTAACGGTTTTAGCTTAGGCCAGTTTTGGTTCATTGTGATGCCGTAGATCTGACAGGAAGAGTGAGAGATAAATAGTAGAAGAATAGGCTAACAGGCTAAACTACCAAAGAACACCAAACAAGTAGAAGAGAAATGAGAGAATGAGTTTTGCACACGGAATCAAGCCGGCAGAATTTAATGGTAAAACTCGAACAATTTTTGGCTCATCTGCAGCAATGATAAAGTCATATTACACATTATTTAATAGCTACAAAAATAGTAAAGCTCTCTCGTTCTCTCTCTCTATCTCGATCTCTCTCTCTCTCTCCAATTGAAAACTAAGTGATGCATATATTCATGAGAATATTTATTGAATTGAACATGCAAATAATATTGCCCATTAATTTTACAGATTCCTATTTTGTTTTTCTGTTAACAATGTAAAAGTTGCATCGCCTTTGTTGTTGTCATTAGCATCTGGATGCCAATAACTTGCTTGCATCTTGTTGTTGCCAAACCTTTCAATAGAATTCGAATGAGTTTCTTTTGTGCTTTGTGTGTGTGCATTCCTATCTTCTTTTTTTGTTTTGCTGAGATTCCTGTTTATCTGAGTGCTGCATGGACGCTGTTAAGGGCCAGCAGCGCGTTGGCAATGGCAAAGGCCAGGCTACAATATGTATAAGCTTGGCCAAGAGCAGCAGCAGCAGCAGATGTGTCAACAAGAAATAGCATAATACAATAACAATACCAATAAAGCAAACGAAATAATCAATAGACATACATTACACACACCCACCCACACACACACACACACACACATCAATACATAAGTATATATAATGCAGCATCTAACGCTAATGCTGGCCGCGCTGGCCCTTTTGGGCCGGGTTTGGTGTCTGGTCAGTGCCGCTGGCTATCGCTTTGGGATCAGGGTATAGTTAGGTGTGTGTGTGTGTGTGGGTGTGTGTGTGTGTGTGGGTGTGTGTGTGTGTGTGGGTGTGGGTGTGTGTGTGTGGGTGGTTATTACAAGTCTCTTTCAATGCCAATGGCAGGTGCCAAGGCAAGGCCTTGAATGCTGCGCGAGCCAAGTACAGAGATAAACGAACAGAGGGACAGAGAGAGGGAGAGAGAGAGAGAGACATAGCGAATGCGAGGGAGAGAGAGAAAGCAAACAAGAAATCACTGCTTGCAGGCGAGCAATGAGGTACGCGGTGTGGGCGGTGGGCGGTCGATGGTGGTATGATGGTGGGTGTATGCGTCTGCTAATTGAGTAGTTAAATTGGAAAAGAGGCAGCATTGAAACGCGCGCGCTCTGCCGGAAAGTATGCTACAATTTGCCACTGCAGCTTACAAAGTGCTCGCTCTCTCTCTGTCGCTCTCTGTCGCACTGTGTTTGCGTGTGTGCGAGCGTACAGACAAGAGGCGCACCAGCCAAACCACTGGTCCACGTTTGCTATAAATAAAATGTGTGCCACACATATACGCATATCCGCACAGGATAGCAAACAGGATGTGTGCAGGACAAATACGCGATTGATTGCCTTTCGCATGGACTATTCTTGGTGTTGCTGTTGTACGTTGCCAGTGCATAGATAATTACAATAATATAAATGATAATAATAACCGTAATAATAATAATCATAATAGTAATAATCATAATAATAATAATCGTAACAGTGTGAGTGATTGAGTGTTTGTTGTTAGTGTCGCCTCAATTGAATTGCCTCCCACAGCAGCAACAGTAACTTGCAGTTAAATGCATTAAAATATGCACACAAATGCAACAGCCATGCAGCCATGTTGTTGCTATGGTAATACGAATGAAACATATTTAATTACGATCCACATTAATGATGCTTTTTCAATTTAATATGAAGAATATTCTATGCAAAATGTGCAGTGATTTTTTTTGTTGCTTATTTTTTGTTTGTTTCTGTTTTCTTGAGCTGAATTGGAGCTAAGTAAGTCAGTCAGCTATCGAATTTGTTAACGGGCGTTATTTGGCATCCTCTAGGCATGCTAGCCTTTATTAGAGGGTATATCCGAAACCAATTGTATTACTAAATGTTTAATGTACATGCCATGAGCAACAAGAGGGGGGGGGGGGGGGATGCTCTAGTCGAGTACATGTCTGAAATATTTATTTTGTAAGTAATTACACAATTCACTTAAATATTCGGTTTTCTTTCGTGGTAGTACTGATGATGAAATATGCAAAGATGCCAACATAAATAAATGCTCCCTTAAAAAGCTATACACTTTTAGAATAATGGGTTTGTTGTTATCGAAACTCGATTTATATCGATATTCGCGCAACGGTGAATGTTATCGATTACATTGCCGATTCCACCATATCGAACATTTTGAAAATGCACTTCATTTTGCGATTCTCCTTTTTGTCGCTTGTTTTTGAACTTTGCTCATCCCTATTAATTATAATCGATTAATTATTATTATTATATATTGCCATACTTTTCCCTACATCAATATTCAACTCGATAAATCATCGCGTGATTTTCTTAAATATTTCTCAGGCAGCAACTTTACATTCTGTAGACATTCGAGGAAAATCGTGTGAATCAAGAATATATATATACTTAATGGGTTCGTCGTAGATTCTTCCTTCTTCATTATACCATTTGTACCCATTTCCAATTGGTTCAACTGCAACTATATATATATAGCCTGAAAATTATTGATCTATTATGTAAAATCATTAGTTTCACATTAGCATTATCCAATCCATAGAGCACATATTTAAATATAGATATTTTTGCTTTTGCTTTCATTATTTTATCGATATCTTTTTAAACTGTTTGCTGATATTTTTGGGTCATCAAATTCTATTTATATATTTGACTTGACATATGCATTGCTAATTAGATATCCTTGTGATTTGCTCATTGGGCTTTGGGTTTAATTGATTGATTCGCGAGCAGTGCCCCAAAACTCAATGCAAATGACTCAATGTGGATTAGTGGGTGTGGGTGTGGAGCGGGAGGTGAGGGGATAGATTATTTAATGTTGCTGAATTTTCATAGTGGCAAATACAGCACACACACACACACACACAGACGCACACACACAAGAAACAAAAACATTTTGGTATCCAATAGATACGTAACTAGCACACCCAATACACAAGGGTTAAATGGGAGCAGAAAAAGACACATACTTATACATATATATATAAATATATATATATGTATATATATATATATATACGCACCGGATACATACATAGCACAGCAAATTCTGTGTTTTGAATATATTTTTAGGAGCGCTCAACCTTTGGAGAGGCTTAAATTGTATCTACCATAATGCATTATGCTTTTGGTGTGTCTTTGTGTGTGTTGGTGTGTCTTTGTGTGTGTTGGTGTGTCTTTGTGTGTGTTGGTGTGTCTTTGTGTGTGTTGGTGTATGTTGTGTTCTCCTTGGCTGCGGCAGCGATTTAATGGCAAAATCCTCCAAAATAAGCCAAAAAGAGGCCAACAACAAACCAAACAAATCAGCCAATAGCAAAGCGAAATAAGCTAAATTAAATCAATTCCGGCAACCCCCCCCCCCACCCGCGCATCTGCGTCTCCCCTTTTAAACAAATTTAATTAGTTTTTTTTCTTTTCTTTCTTTTTTTGCGTTTTGTTCGTTTTGGCCATTTGAGGCTTTAGTTTATTTATTATTGCTGCTCCTCGATTTGTTTAGTGTGTCGCTGAAACATTTTGCGTGGCCAAATGTTTAATCAATATGTGGCCAAATATATCCGACAAGTCACCCCACAACTCCAACCCCAATCCCAACCCCAACCCCAACCACATTCCCAAACCCATTCCCCACACCCACCTTACATCACAAATTCCGTCCTCGAGAGACCCCGCCCACTGCATACCTTTGACACGTAGTCGTCGCGTACATGATTTGGGCGGAAATGTTCGACATTGTTTTTATATGTCGCCAAATTTATAACTGCTCCTTTTTTTAACGGTGGTCTATATGCTACGGATATGGATATACCAAAAAGTGCAAATGGTCTGTAAATAAATTGAATATTGGTGCGGATCATAATTGAATATAGCTGCGAGCAGATAAACTGAGAGAGCGAGGAGTCCAACTGTTGTATTTGAAAAGTAAATAGTTTCTGCCACAATTCATGATTTAATTATGATATATTCAAATGCAACAAAATATTTGTGCGGCATTTAAAAGGACTATCAGTTGTGGTAACGCGACAATATACAGACTAATATTTGGTCGACTCAATCTACTTTGATGTGTGTTTTCAAGAATTCTTTCTCATTGCCACAAAATGTGGCAGTCTACTGTGAGTATTCTCAATCTGTACTTGCTTCAATCCTTTGTGATTATAGACATTTGGCTTATCTGATGAGTGCCTACACAATGCCTCAATTCCTCGTTTATCCAAAAGTCCACGCCCCCCTGGTTTGGGTGAGTGATCGATCGATCCATTGGTGTGCCGTAGAATTTCATAGGATGATGGACCTACTCTAATGACGCATCCAAGACTAAGTGTATATAAAAGTTAGGGGGGCAGCAACAAAAGGCTAAAAGTGATTGCGTTCCTTAAACACCATACCTGTCCCAGGTGCAAAATGCCGAAATGTTCAAAACAAATGAATGTATAAAAAACAATCAACGCTATATTGTCGTCTAGCACGACACACAACAATAATAAAAAACAAAACACAACAGCAACAACAATGGCAACTAATAATAAAACTTAGCCATGACTTGATACGAATAATACTTCGAAGGAGATTGTCTGTGTGTGTGTGTGTGTGTGTGTGTGTGTGCGTGTTTTTTTCTTGAGGTTTTTTCCTTCTTTTTTTTTTTTTAGGTTACTGGGTTAAGTTTTGTGGCTTAGCACGCATTTGTCAAGTTGTGTCTGACTCTGACTGCACATCTGCGGCCCTAACAACTATTCGCTAAAGAATAACTTCGATTGCCTCAAGTTTGTTGTGCTGCGTTTTGTTGTGAAAAAGCATGGAATTTGTCATCACGGCTGCGTGATTTCTCATTCTTTAAGTTAGCGCCCATGCACTCGGACAAAAAATCGATCTCAAAGTTGGTTTTCTTGCTTTAGCAAGGCTTACCACCCGACACTTTCAAAAATACGCTGTTTTTTCATACCATTTCTTAATTTTCGAAAAAATCCTTTCTAAAATTTAAAGCTCAGTTTCGGGTCTCTCAAATCCACCCGTAAAATCGTAACATTTACCAAATTGTCATCCATATAGTATATGTTTTTTGAAATGTTAGAAAACATCCATCCTGAAATTAAGAAATACAAACCGTGGTTTTCATACAACCACAATCCTAAAATTTAGAAATGTATTTTTTTTACATAAATTGCATTTCTGAAATGCAGTCCGATTTTTTCTGAGTGTACGCCCAAGCTAACACAAAACACATTGAATTTAATGCAACTTTCACAGCCAAATTTAATTCAAAATTTTCAACTAATTGTGTTTTCCTCAAATTTCCTCGAGAATTCATTTTGTATTCGAAACAAGTGTACTTTGATTTTTCATGAAAACAATATTTATTAGGTGGGGGGGGGGGGGGTGTATTATAATATTCGAATGTTTTTTTTTAAGTGTAATTTTGATGTCGGCGGGTCAAAAAAGTATTTAAACTTCGGCATGCTTTCTTGTGTTGTTTATGGTGCACTGTAGCTAAAGTTGTCCTGTTAAATCGATAACACCGATAACTGCAAATCGATAGAAAAAACACATTTAAAAGCCAGAGTCACCAAACTTTGAAGTTGAACGGCCTTTCGCTAACCTATTGGCGAAGATTGCTATGCCAAATTGCACAGTTTTAAAGCCAGATTTCATAAGTTTTGGTAAGGTTTACTGGAGTCTGTGTGTGAGTGTGAGTGCGAGTCAGCCTCGATTTATGTTAGTCTCGCACGTTTTTCTCAGTGTGCTGCGGTCTGCTTAACCCCGGAAACAACCATGACTGGCAATGACTTTTGGCATTTGGCGATTGCCGACGCTGCATCGAAATATTAGCCTGGCTTATACATTTGCAGCATGTTGTGTGTGTGTGTGTGCGTGTGCGTGTGTGTGTGCGTGTGTGTGTGTGTGCGTTTTGTGGCTTACAACTGTAAACCAAATTGTAAACCAAAGGCTCCACAAATATTGCTCAATATAACGCCTGACAAGAACCAACCACAGCAGCAGCAGCAACAACAACAACAACAACAGCAACGACAACCACAAAAATCATAACTAACTCATTAGCATCGAAAACTTTTGGCCTTTTCCCTTCCCCTTCCTCTTCCCCCCCAATCTTCCATTTCCCCAAGCGCCCCTTTCATCAATTTCCGTTCTCCCTCGAATCAGTCAGTTTTTGAGGTCTACTTAAAGGGTTGCATAAAAGTGGGGTTGTTGCTTTGCCTGTTTTTGTTTTGATTTGATTTGTGGCTTGTGGTCCTCCTCCTCGTTCGTTGCTTTTGTTTCAAAGTGTAGTTGCTGCCAATTTGAATAACACTTAACAGCCACTTAGCCATTTGCAACAATTACTAAACTGTCTAACTCCCTCTCTCTCTCTCTCTCTGTCTATTTGTCTCTTGCAGGATATTGCGGCTTACATCAAGAAGGAGTTTGACAAGAAATACAACCCAACATGGCATTGCATTGTTGGCCGCAATTTCGGATCGTATGTGACACACGAGACGCGTCATTTCATTTATTTCTATTTGGGTCAGGTGGCCATATTATTGTTTAAGAGCGGTTAAAGTCTTGTCGAGTCGGATGAAGTGGTGGTCGCGCGGCTGGAACAGCAGCAGCAGCAGCAACAGCGACATCAACAACAACAACATCAACATCAACATGAACAACAACAACAACAGCATCAATTAGATGTCGCTGCAGCTACAGCTGGTGCCACGCAGCAGCAGCATTCGGCGAATGATGGGTGTGTGGAGATGAGAATGGTGCAGGATGAGGAGCAGCAGACAACATCAGCAGCAGCTTTTCGCAACTATCGAATGATGCAGCAACAGCAGCAGCAACAACAACAACAACAGCAGCAGCAGCAGCAACAACAACAGCAGCAAGAATCATTAGATGAGAATGTGCATCTGGGTATGGATCTGGATGAACTGGAGGAGGTGCCAGCTGGTGGTGGCAATAACTATCAGGATGTCAATATTCAAGACGATCAAGATGATCAAAATGATAATGATAATGATAATGACGATGCTGATGATGATGATGATGATGATTTTGATGATGATGCGACCATAGTGGAGGATAGCGATGCAACCAGTTGCAGCAGCTGTCTGCGTGCCGATTTAGAGGAGGTCGAGTACCTTCAACAGCAACAACAATTGGAGCTTGTACCAACACCACCGTCGCCACCGCCACCCTCGCCGCCACCACTTCCGCCGACTGACATATAAATAAATAATAAATAAATAAAAAAGAAACAAAAACAAAATAAAAAAAAAACAAAAACAAAAAATCAGTTGCCGTTGCCGTTGCAGTAACTACCGAGTCCTGTACAGTTTTTTTTTACGCCGCCCAAAGTCGTAGGAACTAAATAAAACCTAAAACAATAGGCAAACACATCCACAGAAAGAAGCACACACACACACACACACACACACACACACACTCAGACACACACTCAGACACACACACTTACAGTGACCGACACCTTATTAAGATCAGTGTCAAAGAAAATAGGCTACTTTTTTTACATAATCCTACCTAGCAGGTGGGGAAACCCCAGTGTATTGGGGTCATGTATTAATTTAGGTGGTTAATACCTGTACCTACCATCGCTCATTGGAATTTTTGAAAAATAAATAATGATTCGATTATGGCAGGCAATTACTTTTTTTCTTTGACACTGATCTTAATAAGGTGTGGGTCACTGTACATACATTTGTACAACTGCTAGGCATTTCCATAATGTATGTATCGATTTAAGCAACAGTTGGACCAACGCTGTTTAGTTTTTCCTTTAACAAATATGTCTCGATAATCTTGCCTCTCAAGAAGCCGACTCGAATTCTGTTCAAGTTATCCAAATTTAGTTTTGTCCTACCAACTGCAGACACATGAATTGTTTAAATGTATTTCTAGTTGTTAAGCATAACAATCTGTAACATACACACACACACACACACACAAATACAAACACACAAATACATACACACATACTTACATACACACACACATTTATATATATATATATATATATATATATATATATAAACACATTATTATGCATTTGAATTATGGTTTTCTTTCAATTTGGTTTTATTGGTTTTTTCTTTGGCATATTTGTTGGCTTAGCTGAGCTTAGCAAGTGCAGCAACCAAATCGATGAGTAGCTAATCGCAGACACACACGCAGACACACTTTCACATAGCACAGGCAACAACCACCACTGCAACCGAACGAACAAAGATCAAGCAACAAAAAATATTATTTTTATTACATTTGTGTTTTGTTTTTTTGTTTTTGTTATGTATTTAGCTGCGTATATACAAACCAAAATTGCGCTGAAACGAAAAGGGAAATGATTTGATGCCTGAATGATCGGAAAATGTTCCATATTTGTGTGTTGAGCAATTGTTGTTGGTGTAGTACATCATCAATTGTACAGCACAGCACTATATGGACATGAAATGTAGTTGGATTTTATTGGTATCGTTTCTCTTTATTTTACCTGATTTATCCATTTTTTTTGGGTTTTTTTTAGAGTCAAATGAGCAAATAGGAAGAAATAAACATAAAGAATTTCCATCCACAGCTGACATTAAAAATAATGAATAAAAGAGCAAACCAAATGTTATGCAAAGTATTAAATAAACATGAAATATCGTAATAATTATCATCTTGTCGTCATCTAAATGTGCGCAATCTGTATGTTATTCAAAATTGATTTCTTTCATCAGCAATATAATGCAAAGTAATGCAAAAAGCAAACAAATATAAATATTGAACGTAAATTGGTGTAAATTATGCAAGCAAAGCAACAATAACAAAAGAAACAAAACAACAAAAAAAAAAAAAGCAAAAAAATGAATTAAACAGAAATAAGTAAACTACTAAAAAACAGCTTGGGCAAACAAGAATTTTCAAATAAATACACATACATACGTAATTTCCTAATCCCCCACGTCACACACACACACACACACAGCAACAGGATATACTTAAATGCAGGCATGTTTTGCACTCTCTCTATCACACGCACACACACACACACACACACACATACAACACAACACATAATATATTTGCCGATACGTTTTTTGTAAACAGCACCACTTTTTGCTATATATATATATGTATGTATTTAAGTTTTAGATTTTTGCTGCACGTTTTCACACAACTACTATTTATGCTAACGGTAAGAAAATTCTTAAAATTCACACACACATTCACACACACACACATTCACACGTACGCGTAAATGGGGAAAAAACCAAACTATAGACAAGAAATGAATGTTTTCCCTAAAATGATTATATATATCTATATATATATATATATATATACTTATATATATATATATATAAAATATATAATATAAAAAAAAAATCCTTCCCAGCAGACACATGAGAAATTCTAATAGGTGTTTATATATAAAATACATATAAAATGACAAAGAAGCATAATTTTACTGTCATAATGCAAATATTTGTGTGCTACAAGAGCAAAAAAAAAACAAAAACAAAAAAAAACAAAAAAACAAATTACAAAGTAATAAATACAATTTTTTGATGTAAAACTTCGACGGGAAGATACAGGATACATGACACATTGAAATGATGTTTAGCGATGATGATGATGACATACCATGTGTAGAGAAGTTAATCAAGACAGATTGGCATTTGTTATGATTTCGATTTTCAGTGGCAATTGCGTTAAAAGGCGGAACACATTGCTGTTACCGTTCTTTTCACTTCTAAACCCGAACCGCATACTCAAATTATAAAGCTGCCACTTCCTCAAAAAAAAATAAGAAAAAAAAAATGCAATTAACTAGTTTAACATTTAGTTTGTAACTTTAATTTTGTGAAGCTGCTTTACATTTTTTTTTTTTTATATATATCATTTTTTGTATTTTTCTTTACTCCCCATTTTATTATAATGGCTCTGTTACATTATTATTTGTTTAATTGTGCATGGAATGAACATTAAATAAGTTTTTGTAAGAATTAGTAAATTATATGAAAACAGGTGGAGAAATGGAACATTTAAAGTAAATACTTACGAGTAAGAAGTCAAGAGAAGGAAAACAAAAAAAAAAAAACTAAATGAGATCTTTAATGTGAAATAAAATTACTTATTGAAACCAATGGAAATCATTTACTCAAGGAGGGCAGAGGGCCGTACATATCATTTACGGGAATATTCTCAATATTCAGATTGAACTGACTTCAATTCGCATTTGGAAAGGAATTCCAATTGCAATATCGGAGCCATCCTACGTATGATTTTAATAAGCAATATATTTATTTTTCTTCAACAGATAAGTAAAAAATGTCCTCTCCCCACAATGTTGGCAAGGACATAAAAGCTGCTCTAACGCACAGAAAAGAGTTTTTCTCTTTGGATTTTCCAGAATCTAAAACAATTGGCGCCAATTTCTAAACGTATACTATAAAATTAAGCCATTTCATCCTGTCGTTTACACTTTCATCAAATTGTCACAAGTCTGAAAGTCTGACTACTTGTTAAAATACATATAATTAAATCTAAACTTGAATAAATAATCTTTCTTAATATACATTCATAATTTTTAGCCATATTTGAATTTGAATTTGAATTCTTTGCTCTGCTTACGCTTCCCAGTGAATGTCAAATGAAAAATTACTAACAATAAAAAGGTGGCAGCACTACGATTGCAATATGTTATCGAAACAGGAATGTAGCAGGCTGGCAGCTCTATTGCATTTCCTTATTTAAAAACTAACAGATATTTAAGTTCCGAATCCTTAATAAGGATGATAATTTTTTATCAGCAGCAATTGATTTCTTAATTATAATATTATATATATGTGTATATGTATATATGTACCTACGAACTACAAATTTAAAAATATAAAAAAAACCAGTACAATTTAAATGGTTTTCATCGATCAAAAATTGTAATACAAAGTGTGTTCATCAAAGCGGCACTTCTTGTGAATTCAGTTAGTTGATCTTGATTGCTATTGATACATATTTAAATACAATATTAATAAAGTATATTAATAAGAAAAAAAATAATGAAAAGAAGTTTAATAATTGTAACACGTCTATTGTTTTGCGGTGGGCAACCTCAGCTAGCTCAGATTTCTCCGGGTGGGGTAGCTCCAACCCTGCCCATAGACGGTACAGATATCGAAACAAACTTGACCTTCACAGCACTACATAACAGCCTACATATGCACACACCAAAATAAACGAAACCGTTGGCCGGCCTGGTGTATCTGGCCACGACGTACCCATCCTTCCTGCAACACACTTCTGGGGTTTTGTAGGTGCATCGCCCTTATATGGAATTGGCGATTAATCTACTCCGTACTCCCGACGATTCTCCCCTCCAAACGGATCTACTCACGTTTCATATGAATATTTTTTCTAGATTTTGTTTATATTCATTATTAACTTAGTATCCATCACTTAACTTTAAAAAAAAATTTAAGAAAAAAAATATTGAAAAAAAATAAGAAAAAAAAAGATGAACAAAAAATATGAAAAATATATGAAAAAAAAATACGAGAGAAAATAAACAACAACAAAATTCGCAAGAACATGTAGCTCCCTTTGAACTTAGCCACCATGTAATTGGCCCCCTATTTCCTCCTTTTGGTTTGCAGCATCTAGCATGCCACACCAACTGCAGCGCACTGCCTATCGATGAATCGTTAAATATCGTTGTCGATATTGACGATCGATTCATCGATGTTTCTTGTCGAATAACCTGATTGTACAAAATAACTAGCAGCAGCAGCCATGCTAAGGCATCATATAGTTAGGAGAGAAAGGCAAGAGCAGACCTACAAATTAATTTCATTTTTATTTTGTACACACACAGTTAATCATTTTGTCACACATTCATACACACACACACACACACACACACACACACACTTAGTCAAATTGAACACAAAGCCAATTAGTTATTACGCATACAATATTTTTATTTTATTCTTTTCTTAATATTTATTTAAAATTCGAATTTGAAAAATGAACTAAAGCCATTTAGAAAGATTTCCAGTTCAAGTTTTATCGAAAATATCTCGCGGTACAGTCGCAAATTAAGTGGTAAGTTATCAACTGTGTGTGAAAGTGCATGTGCATGTGTGCGAATACAAAATGGAGGCGACCTATTCACCATTTTTTTCACTTTATATTTCAGTTTAGTGTCAGTTTAAAGAAAAGCGCTCGTTGCAGTTAACTGCAAGTAAGTGCTGAATCACCAGAATGGACTCCATGGATTCCAGGCAGTCAATTTCAAATAGAAACATTACAAAATAAAAATACATATACATATATATATATATATATATGTAGACACATACATATACATCAAAAGAAGAAATGTTTGCGTGTGCTTGAATCCCAAGATTTCTGACTAGAAGATTCGCTGTGACACGTTGCCAACAGTCAATGAAGTTTGCTTATTATTTCTCTTGCAGGTTTTACAGTGGTGGCCATCGCAAAGGGTAAAAAACTAAGAACTTTTCTAGCACTTAGCTTTAAAAATCGGTTTGAGCGCGCGTTGAACTGTGTCCAAGCCGATTTTCGAAGCAAACGAAATGAAAATCAAAAAAAACATGTGCACGCATCTGAGTTTTCAGCGATTAAAAAGTGAAAAGACAAATGTAAAAAACTGATTGTTAAAAACACAGATGTGTTGTTGTTTCGGGTATTTGTATGTGTTATCCGTTCAGTGACACGAAAAAGAGTGGGACAAAAATAAAGACTAAAATATAATAAAAAAAAAAAGACACTATAAAATAAGAGCAAAAGTTGGTGCAACGTTATACAAGCCGAAAAAGAAAAAGAAAAACAAAAAAACCAACCATATATTAAAGGCATGTAAAATGTTGCAAAGAAAGGCTTAGATTAAAGTAAAAAATAAAAATTGCATAAAAAAAAGGTAACGTTTTACGTGCCGGTCAATAAACTTTAAATAATTTCGTTAGTTTTAAAATAAAATAAGATTGTAACGTTTTACGCGCCTTAACGAGTACATTTCAAATATATTGCTTTTAGCTAAAACTGAACAAATTTGACATTTTATATTTACTTAAAGCGGTATGTGGGTTAAATGGGCACGCGAGAAAGAAGAAAACGGATTCCGACTCTTTCATTTTGATTCTCCTGGTAGAGATCGAGATGCATCTGTCTCTTTTCCTTTCATAAAAAAAATACAACCGTCTCTTTCACTTGCATGGAAAGCGATGAAAGAGAAGATAAACATTGCGCTGCACGAAAGAGAGCGGACATGCTAGTTAAATGGAAATACATGCGCTCTTAGGTTATCATCGATTTATGCTGCTATAGTCTTGTCTCATTTGTATGAAGTTAGCTTGAAGCTTGAAGTTAGGACTGATTTCATCCTGTCCGCCATTTTAAAACTGTCAAAATTGTATATCGTTTGAAGTTGGCTTCGCTTAATTTTCGACAGACGTGAAGGTAGCTGCAAGTTACAATTCGACTAACTTGAAATTGGCTGCGCATGGTTGTTGACTCCATTTTTGGTGCGTGTCATTGCTGTGCTAGGGATCCGAATTTAGTCAAGACAAAATCTGGCAATGCTCACGTTGAACGCAGAATCAGCAACGCAAACGCAGCATCAGCAATAAAATGTCCAAAACGATTAAGACAACTATCGATATTATCCAACACACTATCGATATTTCGTGTCGATTAGTGCTGCCAGATGTTGCTTTTGCGTGAAAATCGCGTCGCGTCGCAATATTATTACAAAAAAGATAAAAAGTAAATAAAAGGTTTGAAAAAATCCATCTAAAATATTACTAAAAAGTTTCAAGTACAACGGACCCGGGGGAAAGTGTGTAAACGCCAAAAAGAAAAGTGAGCTCTGCAGCTGTTGTATGCATGTGAATGTATATGTGTCTATGTATACATATGTATTGTGTATGAGTGTTGCCTTGATTTTGTGTCATACGTGTGTATAAACTACATACATATATTTATTTCTATGTACACACACATAATTGTGTATAACTCTTGTAATTACAAATGCAAGTGCGGTAATGTATTGGTGTGCTATTCTGCTATTTGAATTAATTGCTTAAAGAAAGAAAAGTGTAACATTTTGGATCAAAGGCAGTGTCGTCCAATTGGAACAGAGCAATACACAGACAGACATGCATACAAGTATTCACACACATGCATAAGTACATAAGTACACATACACACACAGCCACAGACGTTTTTTGTTAGGCGTGTGTGTGTGTTGTGTTGTGTCCATTGTGGCCTTTGCTTTGCTTCTGTGCAGTGCTGTAGTCTCATTTGGATTCTTTTTTTCTTTCGTATGGCGACTTAATTTTGCAGTGTTTGCAACGCGACCAATCTAAATATAAGAAAAAAAAACTTAAAAGTGAATTGAATCACATACACGGAAGAAACAAAGGCGAAATAAAACGCAACGGCATTCAGGAACAATAAAAGAAAATCATGATTTTGGCATAGAGAGACATTGAAGGTAACATCGGATGCAGTTCGTGTATTATGCGTCGTTCGCTGCAATTTGACATATATGGAAATGTCAAAGGCGATTTAGAAATGTTGTGCTGCATAACAACATCAAAAGTAGCTACAATAATAACAACATCAAAAAGAACAGCAGCAACAAGAAACATAAAGCTAGCAGGTGCATAAACAAGAACGCTGAACTAGTTCAGTATAATTGGAAATGGGCTGTTAGTTAACAGTGCACTGTTGATGAGCAGAATACAATTTGCATTAACAGCTGTAATTGCATTATTTGCACAGCTGTTTGGCCTCAAACACAAACACGGACATAACTAAATGCGCATGTGTGTGTCTGTGTGTGCATGTGTGTACATCAAATTACATAAAATTCAACAAATTTGAGCATTGTGCGTGTGTGCGTGTAATAAAATTAATAACAACAACAACAACACCAACGTTGCTTGAGGGCAGATGATCTGAACTGCTTCGCTCAAAGCGACCAGCAACGACGAAGGTCAACTGACGTTGCCGTTTGTCTCTACGTTAAATTTATATTGTTTAGTGTATGTGTGTGTGTGTGCATGTGTGTGTATTTTACTACCAATAATAACGCATTTTACATTTGATTTTTTTCTTTCAACTAGTGCAATTTACGCAGTAACTGCCGAAGTACAAGAGCAAATAAAGAATAAACAAATAATAATAAGCAAATAAATAAATAATAAACGAACAGTGAGTAGCGCGCTTAACTTAGGCCGCTACAAAAATACCAAGAAGAAAACCATCAAGAACAACAGAAACCAGAGAACAACACTAGCATCAACAGCAACCAGTCACAGCGGGCAGACAGGCGGACGGACGCGCAGAGAGGCAGAAGGCAGGCAGTCAATCTATCAATCAATCAATCAATCACAGCCAGCCAGCCAGCCAGCCAGCGCAGAAGAGAACCAAAAGCAAAAGCACAGGACAGAGCGAGGAGTACATAAAGCATAAAAGGTCAAGGGAAAGGAACAGAGAAAAAGAAAGCGAAGCAAAGCAAAGCCAATCGAAGCCATGGACTCGGATAACGAAAACGATTTCATGGACAACGTTGACTCGGGCAACGTATCGTCCGGCGATGATGGTGACGATGACTTTGCCATGGAGGTGGATATGCCAAGCACAACGGAACGAACACAGGAAGCCGATGACTATCAGTACAAGGTGCTAACCACAGATGAAATAGTTCAGCATCAGCGCGAGATAATCGATGAGGTTAATCGTGTGCTAAAGGTTAGTGAGTCACTCCAAGTTCTACACACCTCACACAGAAATCTATATAGATCCATATATGTATATATATATACATTAGTACATTGCTTGAATAATTCTCTTGCGACGATTATCGCTTTGCCGTTTGACCGATAAGAATGGGGAGCTGCTCATCTTAAGAGAAAGAGAGCGAGAGAGAAAGGGAGAGAGGGTCAGTTGATTCATAAGATATTGCGTATATGTGTGTATCTCTCTCTCTCTCTCTCTCTCTCTCTCTGTGTCTGTACTCAATTTTAGCCAAATGGAAGTCAGCACAATTTGATGAAATTGATCAACAAACTGCAATCTGAAATTCTATTCATATATCTTCAATCTACAATTCCAGTGATCGATTTCCAATTGAAACCATTCCTTTCCAGGTTTAATTCCAACGTTTTCATACAGTGACAGTAAGGTTAGGCCTCGATTTTTTCTGATTCCAGCTAATAGTCGAGAAATTAACTTGTGGACTGATCACAGCAAGTCGGTCAGTCAGTCAGTCAGTCAGTAAGTCAGTCAGTCTGTCAAATCGATATGTTTTTATAATAATATATCCATTAGTGTATTTTTGAATGCTACATATGATGGTTTGATATCGTTTATTAATTTGTGATTTGTGATTTCTCCTTTTTTGCTTTGTCTCTGCTGATGCTGACGCAGCTATACACGCCCAAAACACGAATACTGCTGAATCACTTCAAGTGGGACAAGGAGAAGCTGCTGGAGAAGTACTTCGATGGCAGCGATGATAATACGGAAGAGTTCTTTAAAAGCGCTCACGTCATAAATCCATTTAATAAGCCAACCGAGGCGGTGCAGCTAAAGGTACAGCAATATATATATATAAATATATACATATATATATATATGTATATATAAATCACTTTCAATCTCTCTCTTTCTCTCTCTAAATCTTAATCACGCATTTATTCCATGTAGACGACACGGAGCCAGTGTGAAGAGTGCGAGATTTGCTTCTCAGTGTTGCCGCCAGATGTAAGTGAACAAAACTGAAACTGAAATTGAAAAACTATCATTTTATCATCATATATTATCATATATTAGGCCATGACTGGATTGGAGTGCGGTCATCGTTTTTGCCTGAATTGCTGGCGCGAGTATCTGACAACGAAAATCGTTACAGAGTGCCTCGGGCAGACCATATCGTGTGCGGCGCACGGCTGTGATATATTGGTTGACGATGTGACCGTTACCAAGTTGGTGCCCGATTTGAGGGTTAAGGTTAAATACCAGCAGCTGATCACCAATAGCTTTGTGGAATGCAATCAGCTGTTGCGCTGGTGTCCGTCCGTCGATTGCACGTATGCGGTGAAAGTGCCGTATGCGGAATCGCGTCGCGTCCACTGCAAATGCGGCCATGTATTTTGTTTTGCCTGCGGCGAGAACTGGCACGATCCGGTGCAGTGCCGCTGGCTAAAGAAATGGATCAAGAAGTGTGACGATGACTCGGAGACGTCCAATTGGATTGCGGCCAATACCAAAGAGTGTCCCAGATGCAGTGTGACCATCGAGAAGGATGGCGGCTGCAATCACATGGTGTGCAAGAATCAAAATTGCAAGCATGATTTCTGTTGGGTGTGCCTCGGCTCCTGGGAGCCGCACGGTTCATCCTGGTATAATTGCAATCGCTACGACGAGGATGAGGCAAAGGCAGCTCGCGATGCACAGGAAAAACTTCGCTCCTCGCTGGCCCGGTAAGTGTCACGTTGTTGTTGTTTTTATTTGGACGTTGTCTAACGAGTACTAACGAGCAGCACATTCAAGTGGCCCAACGATACCAAGCACGGGCTTGTTAACGCACGGACCCAGGCAAAACTGCAACCCAAACTGAACCTTGTAATTGGCTGACCAAATACAAGATCCATATTCCAAAATTGGACGCAAGTGAGATATAGAGTTTTAGTAATGTAGGGATCGTCAAATTCTTTTGACGAGCGCTTAATGAAGCCCAGGACTCCAAAGGCTCGATTAACAGAGGAAGAAATATGCTTGTCAAACTTAAGCTTGGGATCTAAAAGTATTCCCAAATCATCAACACATTCAATGCGTTCCAGTGGCGGCTTGCCATGAACAAAATATGTATTTAAATAGGGCAATCGCAGCCTGAAGCTTCTGTCCAGAAAACGAGTTGGTAGACGACAGACACAGTTTTACATCAGCGGCATACATTGGTATCCGAGAATAACTTATAACGGACGGAAGGTCATTTATAAATAAAGTGAATAATAAAGGGCCAAGGTGACTTCCTTGCGGTACACCGGAAGTAACTCGAACAGACTTTGAAACAGAACCTCTAAAGTAAACTCTCTGTGTCCTACGCGTTAAGTAGTTTGAGATCCAACAAATTAAGTTATTTGGGAATCCCAGAAGATTAAGTTTGTGAATTAGCAACGAATGATGAACGGAATCAAAAGTCTTACTGAAGCTTTGTTCTTGTCGTTGTTGACAAATTGGATGCTAAACTGTTTTGTCTTGCAGATATCTACATTATTACAATCGCTACATGAATCACATGCAGTCCATGAAGTTTGAGAACAAATTGTATGCCTCTGTCAAACAGAAAATGGAGGAGATGCAACAGCACAACATGTCCTGGATCGAGGTGAGTCTCCAGCCAGCAAAAGTGTAAACTCAAAAATTCAACGTTTTTTTTTTATATTTGCATTGCAGGTGCAATTCCTGAAAAAGGCTGTCGATATACTCTGCCAATGTCGCCAGACTCTTATGTACACATACGTGTTTGCGTATTACTTGAAAAAGAACAATCAATCCATGATATTCGAGGATAATCAGAAGGATCTGGAGTCGGCAACAGAAAAGCTATCCGAGTACTTGGAACGTGATATTACATCCGAGAATCTGGCTGATATTAAACAGAAAGTCCAGGATAAATATAGGTAAATATATATATATATATATATATATTTCTGTTAGATATCGATTGTTATTCATTGTTTATATTATTGTAGATATTGTGAGAAGAGATGCACAGTACTGCTCAATCATGTGCACGAAGGCTATGAAAAGGATTGGTGGGATTACACAGAATGACGCGAGTCCTGGCTGGATATCTAAGGTGATGCGAAATCGTGTGTGTAACTAGCAATTTGGAGTTTAGCAGTAGCAACTAGCAGCTAGCAGTGAGCAGTATGCATTAACTGCTAGCAAACAAAATGTAAACAGAGTAAATCTAACAATAATAAATATTGTAACAACAACTACAACAGCAACAACTACACAAAGAGGCACGAGAATATTGGAGGGAGGCGTACGGCGTACAAGGAGCAAAGAGCAAAAGTTGATAAACACCGTAAACAAAAGAGAATAAAGTAAAGCAAAAAGCAAAAAGGAAAAAGCAAAAAACCGTCAAACCGAAAAATGCAGTTGCGCAAGTTGTGGCAAACAAGATAATACAGAATAAGTGAAGTTATATTAAACCATACTATATGAAATATATATATATATATGCATATATACATTTTTTCTCTTCGTGTTGAGCAGCAACTCTACCACACACACACACACACACACATTCACACACACACATTCACACAGAATTGAGAGTTGCTGATTACAAATACAGAAAAAACAAACAAAAACAAAAGCAAAATAAATAAAAAAAAATACATAAATAAAAAGATAGTTTGTGAATTTATTCGCAACACTGGATCTTCGTGTTATCAACATAAACTTCCGTTTGACAGACAGTCCCCAGTTAAAACCCATTCAAAATCAAGAAATTCAAATAAATAATCGCAATAGAATAATAATACAATACACACAAATTTGTGAGCCCGCGAGTCCGGCTTCCTGTACCCATCTGTATAATTGTATGTGCTATGTATGTAGACCGACCTAGGGTACGATGTAGTGATTTTTTGAACTAATTTTAAAACGATTTTCTTCTTGCTCCTGTTTTTGAACCAATGTGCTTAGCATATATACATATATTCGTTCGAGTTGATCAGGTTGGAGTATTTATAAATTTTTTTTTTTTTTGGGACTTTTTTCATTTAATTTTTTGTTGCGAATGCTTTGCGCAGAATTGTATAATAAAGCAATTTATGAACATTATTACCATTATGTGAATCTAATATATGTAATAAACGGAATTCAAGCTTTGTGCATGTTAAAACACGTCTAGAAGCTCAGTTGGTAGTCAGCCATTTGTCCCCATTTTGTTTGCCTAGTTTTTTTTTTGTTCATTCTCTATTCGTTTTAACGTTTTTACGTTCCCTACTGCGATTGTCATAGCAGAATAAACCACATAACAATAATATGTAATAAAATGCTTATAAAGTACCATATGCTAGATAACTGTTCTTGATCCATGTTTAAACCGTAAGCCGAGTTTCAAATCGCTGTACATAGACATAGTTTGAAATTGTTCATGGTTGCATGCCGCTTCCGGGCCAACGATATGCCCAAATCGTCCTTCAATCCTCGTTCTTCGTCATACACGATTCTATTCTAGATAGAGATACTTTAAACTCTATGTATGTATGTATGTATGTATGTGCTACCAATAATATGTATAACAAAGCAAAACTTAATGAAATGCTGTAAAAAGTTTAAAGTTGTTCCAAGTTGTAGCAAATGAAAAAAAATACAAATCAAAAACGTATTCAGAAAACTAAAAAAAATAAAAAAAAAGACAAAAATGATGTAAAAATTATGAGAAACTATGTATGTATAACTAAATAATGATGAAATGTTGCGAAAAATTAGTGAAAATAAAAATTAAATTACAAAAGAACTTGCAACGGCTGGTCTGGTCTAGTGTGAAAAATACCATCTTTATATATGCAACGGAGCATTGGACAACGTGGAAGGGTGGGGGGGGGGGGGGTGTTGATGAATGGGTCATCGATTTCAACTCAAATCTATTATGAGAGAGAGAGAGAGAGATAGCCTGGATATTCAAAATATGCATTTACACACATATATACATTAACATATGCATATACATATACATATGCATATACATATACATATGCATATACATATACATATGCATATACATATGCATATACATATGCATATACATATACATATGCATATACATATACATATTCTTCTTCACAGTTACTGTTACGTTGGAAGCTAATTAGCAGTTGATTCATACAAAATCAAATTAAGATGCGTCATTTTGATGTATGTGAAAAGGGAAAGAAACTGATCTATGATGGGGTTGCTGCTGCCTGTGAGTTCGTATGTGCAATTTTCCCTTCAATTCATTTGATATTTACACGCTTATATAAGAAAACATCACAAAAATATGGTTTTACACATTGTTGAGTTAGAATACTCTAGTCGAGAGAGCAAGACTTGGAGATACCCTATTAGTAGACCTTGGTCTACCCATCCTAAAAAAATCCTTCGTTTCTTATCCAATCTCAATTAAATTTGTTCAAGTGGAATATCTTTATTTATCTTTCTATATATTTCCAATTTTGGCTTGATGTTATTGTGTTTGTAGCTTTAATAGTCTCAGAGATCGATTCGGCGTTTGATGCAGATCAAGTATATATATATAATCTAAGCTATTTCCATCTGCCTGTTCCATACTTTTACACAACTTCATTATACTCTGTTCAGCCATTTTGAAAGGGTATAACAAGTCAAGTGGTTTCATTTAAATTTTAATATTAATGAAGAATACTGGGTCTCAAATTTGGTTCATATCTCGTTTTGTTTTAAAAGTTATACGCATTGAAAATGTTTATTAAGTGTTGTGAGTCACTTTATATAACACTCAATTCAGGAGTAATTTATTGTTTATATAGTTTTCCAAGATTTCAAGAATGGGAAATTGACGACTTGTGTGAATTATTGTTGATTGCGCGATATTCGTCAGCTTTCTCCGGCCGTTGATTTCTCCAACTGTTTTCCACCTAAGGTTTTTATGGGTACGATGTACATAAGGCACATATGTTGATACATATATACATATATACATATATGTATGTATATATGCTGTTGCTAGAGAGTGTACGAGTATGTCTGTTGAAGGCGTCCATTCGGCTATTGCTGTGTATTTATTTAATTAACGTTAATTCTAGCTTTTGCCGACTTTGCCCATATTTGGTTGACGCTGCAAAATTCGTTGAACAAATAAATATGAGGTAAGTCGCGTGTACGGCGATCCCGCCAACAACGGATGAGTCTGGGTTGGAGCGAAGGTGAAGGTGTGGATAAAGATGTGGGTGCAACTTTGAATCCCTAGCCCAAATCAATGAGATTGCCACATACAAGTGGCAGCTGCATGTGGCTTCGGTTCACACGATTAATTAAGATATATCTGCAAAATATTCAACTATTGAATAAGAAACAAATTGAAGACCAATTCAGAAATGTCCTCACACTTGAGCTTGTTTCAGTGTCACAATACTATAAGTTATAAGTATTTCAAGTGATAATTAACCCATCCCAGCAACGATCTAGTGAATGAACCCACCTTATCGAATCCATACAATGTCATTTATTATCTAGCAGATCTTGTAGGTCAAGCACAAACTTGACTTCGCTTTCCTAGAATAAGTCATCAAATCCGTATTTATCGTCAACTTTATATTGTTTGATTACTGCATTACGATAATATATACAACACATATATATATATACATATATATATGTTTATTTTGGTATGTGGAATCGTATAGTATTCCCAAAAGGTCGTTGAAGTATATACGTATGTATATATAAATATATATTGCAATGAAGAGAAAACATTTGAAATTTGTTGTTGCGCTTTTTATGGTGTTTATTTTGTATTTAGGGATTTTGTTTATATGCTTTTCATTGCTTTATGTAATAGAATAACTTTTTATAACACTTGTAACTAAACAATACAATTTAATTTCTTCCTGTGCTCTGCCCTAAATAACGATTTAAGAAAAAAAAAACAAAAAAAAGGTTAATAATCATAATAATTGTAATGTATATTGGTACATAAGGACATTGTTGTTTGCTTAATGTTTTTTTTTTTTTTTTTTGTTTTTTTTTGTTTTATTTGAAATATATATATGTGTGGCTTTATGTATATATTATGTAACATGCATTAATAATAGCAATAATAATAATAATAATAATAATAATAACAACAATAACTGCCAGCAGGCGTTGCTGCTTTCGCATTGATCCCTGCTTGATCCTTCATCATCTACCTTCTCGCTGACTTCCTGCCAGCCTCCTGTACTCCAATCTTCATCTTCATCTTCATCTCCATCTCCATCTCACACTTCTTCCCTTCTTCTTATCCTGCTGCTTTTAGCCGGCGCCGGCGCTTGCCAAATTTTCGTCCTTTCTCTTGTTTGTTTTTAGTTAATTTCTTTTATTAGCTAACAACAACTAAAAAATACATACATAACAATATCGGTACAGTTACATATGTCTATATATGTCTATATATATAATGTATGTATGTACTTATATAGCGGCCATTTATCATCCTGTTGGCTTTAGCGCATTATTAAATTCCGATAGACAAACAAAAACAAAAAAAAGAAGAAGAAACAACAGTGTTTCCTCTGTACTTAAATGCTAGGAAAAAAAATCGTTATTATTAATCATTAATCATAATTACTGACGATCCATAATAAATCGTACACATAATCCGTATAATGTAAGGCACATTATACATTATATATATATATATATATATATATATGTAAATACATACGTACAAAAACAATACGATTCCCGCCTTCTAAGCGGGCAACGGAGAGGGGGGTGGCTGGTGGTGTTACTGTTGGGTTAGATATTGTTTCTCAACTGCTTTTTAACAGTTATTCGTTTTTTGCTGTTTTCTGTTTTTTTAATGTCTGTTTTGCATTGTTCTTCTTTATTATTTTATGGGGTAGTTGGAGGGTTGGGGATTAAAGGGAGGGTTTGTGGTTTGTGTGTTTGCTACTAGTTGTTAACGGTACTTAATTGAGCTCCTTTCGCGTCGTATTGGGCAGCAGGAGGCACATAAGACCGCCACCGATGAGCAGGCCAGACACTATGAACGTTGGCACAGGACAGAAATTATCCAGCAGCTGGGCGATCACAATGTTGCCAATGATGCCGCCAAGTCGTGCCGCCACCATCGAAATGGCAACGCCAGTGGCACGCAACTTGGTTGGGAATACTTCGGTGATGAGGCAGTCGAGGGCCGCATTTGCCGCCGATATGGCGCCACTGAATACGGCCGAGACGATTAGATTCTGGAGCGAACTGCGCACCAAATACATCAATGCCGAGCAGATGCCGGCCGTCATTGTGCCAGCGATGAGGAAGAAACGGCGTCCCAACATATCCATGCCGAGGATGGCAAACAGATTTGCTGGCAGGGCGGAGGCGAGCGTTATCAGCGATTCCATGAACACCGATGAGGGTATATCCGAATTGCAGATGCCATTGTTGCTTTCGGCACGGCTCTGATTCACCACATAATCGGTGACGCTGCAAATGTCGGCCTGCTGATTGGGATGCGTCTTCTCGAACTCCTCATAGCGATTGAACACCTCCGGGAACCACATCATCAGGCCATAGTAGCCAATGTGGAATGTAAAATTGATGGTGATCGAGACGAGCGTGAATCTCAATATGGGCGATTTGAACAGGTCGCGGATGTGATCGACCATTCCATGCATCATGCGAGAATATTTACCCTGACCAGCGCTCTCTGAGGCCGACTTTTCATCGACCTCCAGATCGTAGACCATATACTCTTCGGGCTTCTTGCGTGTGTTCGTCACGAAGATGCCACGGAAAATGGCCAGCGCCTTATCCTTTTTGCCCCGGGTGAGCAGAAATTTGGGTGATTCGGGCAGATAGAAGAGCAGGAAGCCAACGAGAAATGAGGGAATCGAGCAGACCAACAGGAAGATGCGCCACGAGTTGTATGTGAACTCGGGCGAAGTGTAGCCAATTTGTGTGGGAATGATTAGCCAGGCTAAACCGGCCACAAACAGATTACCAAAGGTCCAGAAGGCAGCCATGAAGCTAAGCATGGAGCCGCGTTTCGCTTTCGGTTGGAATTCGGCGAAATACGACCAGATGACAGGACCACTGCCGCCCAGCCTACAAATACAAACAAAAAAAAACAAATTCGCCAATTAGCATATATGTATCATTACATTAGGTAATAATGTGCTTTAGAAAAGTTCACATGTTAAATGATGCATGCAAATGTTTACGACCACATGAAAAGCACCTCTCACGCAGTTGCATAGCAGCCAGCTAGTGAGAGCGTCGCCCCAGAAACGTAACGAGTCATGGCCGATTAATGTTATTGTGTAAAGCCAAAGCTCGGTTCCAATTCGCATAAGCAATTAGCAAGCTATTGGCAAAACTAATGTCATATATATATATATATATATATATATATATATATAAATATATATAAGATCGGGTAGATCCCCGGCAAGGAGGTCGCATAACCTAAGCTAAGACTGAGTCAGCCACCTAACAGCGGCCATGGCAAATGAGATTTTCTCATTTTTATTGATTTACTTCTTTTTTTTTTTTTTTTTTGGGGCAATTCAGCGTGTAACATGATTATATGTCTACAATTTTATGATACGAATATGCGAGCGCACAACTGGCCAGAGTCTTAATTAGCATAAACAGTCACGATATTGCGGCTCCAATATTTTGTTGTTATTTATAACATGGTTAATTGAATTAACACCTCGCCAGCCGAATGCCCCCAACCATGCTGTTTTGCATGTGTCACTCGACCAACAATGACTCTGACTGTAAATTCATATATACATATATATATATATACATATCTATGTATCAGATTCTTCGATTATGTTGTGGCAATGCTGGGCTGCAACAGATTACATGACTGCATGAGAGTCTGTTAACTCAATGTTAAACAGTCTGAGGCAAGCAGTGAACTGCTTGCTCAAATTCTAGCAGGTAAAATGATTGATCGTGTTTTATGAGTTGGTGGTTTTATTTATATATAGTTGTTTTACTTACGCTGCGCCATTGAGAAAGCGAAAGAGCATGAAGTAGCCATAAGTTTGCGAAAACGACGAAGCAACAATGCAGAAGGCATTCATAAAGGAGATGACAATGAGAATCTTTTTGCGTCCAAAACTGTCGGCGATGCTGCCCCAGAAATAGGCGCCGACCATCATGCCAATGAAGATGATCGAATTCAGCCATCCCTTCGTTGCGGTATTCAAGTCCAGATCACATTGCGCCGATGGTAGAATGAATGACATGGAGATGACATCCATTTCCTCCGACGTGCTGACCAGACCGCAAATGCCCAGCAGTATATAGTGGAATTTGCCATATTCGCATAACTCGATGGCACGCTCAAAGTTAGCGACTATGGGACGGGTCGGTGGCTGTTGCTTACGCTTTGGATCCGCATCGGAACTGTCAGCGCCAGCGACGGCACCGCCACCGATACGCTCTACGTCCTGCTGCTTGCCATTGGTATTTGTTTCCGGCTCGTAGCCGCGATTATCTGCCGCAAACTGATACTCCGGCTGCTTGGCACCCGTGCCCAACGAATACGGCTGGATGATGGCACGATTATCAATATGCGTATTGCTATTGCTATTCGAACCGCTTAGGTTTGTCGGGTTGCTTGGATTGCTTGCTGCGTGCTGATTGTAGTTTGGTTGTTGGCCAGCTTCTACATTATAGGCTATAGAATCGGTGAATGAAAATCGAGGGAACACACATTAATCAAGCATAATCAATAAACAAACATTTGGCTAACACTTACATTCGCTTTTACTTTTTCCAGAATCACCTTCTACCATTCTATAGTTCAAGTTTTTGTTTGGTTTTTGTGCGCGTAGCAAAAAGGAGAAATACAATGAAATTTGGTGCGGGTTTTTATTGTTGTTGTTTTTTGGTTCGGTTATTGTGGTTTGCCAAGCGTTAATGCTCAGTAAAGTTCAGTTATGTGGGGTTTGCTTTGATCCTTTAGTAATCTGTAAAATACGTAAACAAAACAAAAATTCGTCAGTTGAGAATTAAATAATTTCATCGATTAACTCATTTGCTATCTTTTCTAGATCTGTGTCAAATTTGTTGCTGCCCGATTCAAATTCAAATATAAATAAAAACCAATACAAATCGAAACCATGCTCGATCAACCGATCGCTCAGTTGGGCGTCTAATTGAATAGCCCATTAAACTGCAATTGAACAAAAGTGAATAAATGGCATGCGAATGCAAACACAGATACACAACATACATGTATGTCTGTTTGTGTGTATGTATTTCAATCGACGCCTGAACGTGGCCATAGATCGTCTAATTGAAAGTCTCCGCCACATAACGCCCTAATTATTTTACAGCAAAATTATGCCCAAAAATAGACAAGTGAATAACAAAAAAAAAAAGTGTAGAGGGCGTGCGAAAAACAAAAGTAAACTATATAATAATAACGAATGTATAATTGAAAGCGATTAAGAAATTAAGCCACCCATTGCAAGGCATTCATTAATAGGTAATTGCAGCCGCATAACATTAAAAACCCAATAATAATATATTTATCCGTTATTCAGCGTTTACCAGCACTCTGTTGAGGCGTGTTAAAAGCGCTTCAAGGCAAGCGAGCAAACTTGTTTACTGACTAAACCTATAATGCGATCTGCTAATGTGCGTAATGATTGTTTGTTGACAGAACATAAAAATGATTCAAGTAATAATATAATATAATAATAACCAAAAATATTCGTGTGCACCAATGTTAAACGCATGTTAAATAACAGTTCACTTTCACGATCAAGCATTTCTAATTGAGCAACTGTTAGCTGGCAGCCACTGTTAAATGACAGAGACTTTAATTTCTCCTTCTATTTGCATTTGCACTTCTATTTCCGCTCATCGTGTGACTGACTGACTGCCTGACTGCCTGACTGTGAACAGTGGCTGTGAGCGAGTGGTGACAGTTGCGTGACTTGTCATTTGGCTTAGAGGCTTTGTTGTTACCGATAGCCGCCATTTGCGGCTTTTGTTTTTTTTCATTTATGACTTATTACGGGCACTCACAGTAGTCTTTCACTTGATTTATATTTATTAAAAAGAACAGACGCAGCATCAGCAGCAGCAGTCGTAGCAATAAAATACTAACAATTATGCACATCAAATCGTTTCACATTGAACCTGCCAAGATAATAAACGGCGCTCGCATGTGGCATGAAGGACAACAGGAACCGAATCAAACTTAAACCAGCTTTCGAATAGCGCCAGATTAGGAGAGCTAGAGCTACAGCTACAGCTACAGCTACAGCTACAGCTAGAGCTAGAGAAGTGTGCAAAGATTATGTATTTCAGAACAATTCATATTTGATTTCAATTACATTCCAATCGAGCACAATTAACATGTTTCAACTCCAGCATTCCAACACGTTTCCATTATAAATTGCCAGTGCTGCCAACTATCGGAGATTACAAACAATACAAATAATAAACGTATTATGTAGCACACACCACAATTAGCATCTGCAATTTATCGCTAGCTTTCAAATACATTATTATATTCGATCTACGGCCCAGCTTCCGCAAAGTACGCCCTTAACCAGGTCCACCAAGGCAAACAGGCCCTGGTGCCAGGTTAAGATAAGTAGTAAGTAGCAAGTAACAAGTAGCAAGTAGCAAGAAGTAAGTAGTAAGCAGTAAGTAGTAAGTAGCTAGTAGCAAGTAGCAAGTAGCAAGTAGCAAGTAGCAAGTAGCAAGTAGCAAGAAGCAAGTAGCAAGTAGCAAGTAGCAGTAAGTAGCAAGTAGCAAGTAGTAAGCAGTAAGTAGTAAGTAGTAAGTAGTAAGAAGTAAGCAGTAAGCAGTAAGTAGTAAGTAGTAAGTAGTAAGAAGTAAGCAGTAAGTAGCTAGTAGCAAGTAGCAAGTAGCAAGTAGCAAGTAGTAAGTAGTAAGTAGTAAGTAGTAAGTAGTAAGTAGTAAATAGTAAGTAGTAGGTAGCAAGTAGCAAGTAGTAAGTAGTAAGCAGTAGTAGTCTTCCCAGCTGTCTATCGTGCCAATAGAATGTAAAGCAAGAGGAAGAGAGAGAGAGAGAGAGAGAGAGAGAGAGATCGGGGTGGGAAGATGGAGAAAAACGTAAACAAACTATGGATATTATGTGTGGTTCCAGTAAATTTATATATATGCTTGGAATGCAGCACAATTGAATGAAATACAACTGAATGGAATACTCCGTGCTTGGAATTAATCAGAGACTTAGCTTCAATGTCAGAAGCTAAATGGAATAAGCTGACTCTGAGCTACTTGTGGGAAAGGCGCTCTCTGCTTTTATTTATTATTATTTTATTTTTTCGCTTTGGAAATTTTGCATTTCTTGCACTAATTCAGTTTAATGTGTTGCTTAAGTGTTGATATTCTCGCAAGCTGAATGTGTTTTACTCTATGTATATAAACCACGAATGACTTATTGAGGCTTACATTTTATTTTCACATTTAAACGTAGTAACTGAATATAACTCAAATTAAATGAATAAACCCAAAAAAAAAAAAAAAAAATCATATCCTAAGCAGTTGCAAATTTGTGGCATATCCTTTTTTAGCGTTTGAGGTCATACAACTCTTTTCAAATCTTATCTGGTCAAACACTAATTTATTCTTTGGGTCTGGGTCTGGGTCTGGGTCTGTTTAGCTTTCTTGCATGTTAAATGAAGTTGCTAATTTGAGTCAGTTTGTGTTTTCAATCTCGCGATCATTTACATCTCTGCTGTTCTTTGCTGTTCTTTGTTTTTCTCAGTTTTTTGTGTTTGTTTCGTTTACCTGCTGTAGTTGTAATTCTCAAGTTCGTTTTGCACTTGTTGACTTGTCGCGTTTTCTATCCGCTTTCTTCTTTTTGTTTATTATTCTTGTGCTTCGAAATTGAATGGAAATGAAAAACTTGATTGTTGATGTTGTGCGACTTTTGTTGGGTTGCACTTGTCACTTGTCACTTAATTTTGTTATGCCTATTATGATATTACAATAAATTACTTAATTATAATTCATGCAATTTGTTTATTTTTTTTTTTGTGGGATTCAGTTAGCGTATTTATATTCGTATTATTTACGTATGTATCTTATGTGTCAGCTGTGCACCGAGTATTTGTATTTGTTGTATTGGATATTGGTCATTGGACACGTTCTTGTTCTTGTTCTCAGTTTGGCTGGGAGCTTTAGGTTATCTAGCGACAACATTAATAACGGTAAATTTGATCCCGTCGGCAAAACGACAAACTATCAAATCGCATTTAACTTAAGCTGGACAAAAACACAATAAAAACAGAAACGAAAAAAATCTTCAAAACAAGCGACTTAAACAACGCGACGAAACTCGATTGTTGTTATTCCATATATATATACATATATATATCTATATATATATATATTGGTATTTGTATTGATTTTACTTTTTTTTTTTGTTTTTTGTTTATTTTTGACTTGTAATTTGGTTAACGGGAGCGGTTTCGCTAAACGTTCGAACGCATCAAACAGTGGAAAGTATCTGAGAAGCGTTACGCGGGCGCTTTTAAATACTTACGCCAAGCCGCGAAAAATAATAAAAGCAGCTATCTGAGTCGGGAGCGTGTGAGCGCGCGCAAATTACGCACACTGCCCAGTAACAGTAACAGTAACTGTAACATTTGCAGTATCAATAACAGTTACAGTAACAGCGGCGAACAGTAACAGTCAACGGTCATAACAGAGAGCACGGGAGTCGCTGATAAGCGACCGATCTGCGTTGACCGATTGGAAATCGCTTCGTTGTTTTTTTTTTTGTTTTTGTTAGTTCTTGTTTCTTTTTTTTTTTTAATTTATTGGCTAATTATACGATGCGTATCGTCTGTGAACATTTATTTAAAAAAACGATAATTCAATTACAATCTCTGTTTACAACAAAAGGGAGACCCAAGGAGGAGAACAGTGGCAGAATAAGTATTGAATCGACGCTTCTTCTTCTTCTGCGTCAGATCAGCTTTTAGAGGAATTGCCATGACGAGGGGAGTTTGCATGGTCTCTAAAGATATTTCTGTCGTAGATGCTCGATTGAACTCAATGCTGGGTATATTTCAAATAGTTATTTGAAAAATGTTTCGTTTCTCTGGCTAGAGAGCAAAAAGCTGTTGATATATTGAGCAGCGCATAAGCTGCTGTGACTATATTGATATTCAAAATGTGAACGCAAAATGAGATTTGAAATGCTAATTTTATATTGATAGATAACAACACTAATAGCAAGCGGCAAGTCGACGCCTGTTGCAACTGTACCACAGCATTTGCATGCTTCTGTTAATAATATTGTTGCTGTTGTTGTAACTATTGCTATTATATGCAGATGGCAGATTGGGCATTGTGTAGTGGAAAACACAAGTAACAGCAGCTGATAAGCACTAAACTCTCGCTCTCTGTTGCTAAGAAGCGTGGGTTGACGTGGGTTGCCAAACAACTGAAGATTTGCTCTACAATATTGTTAGATTGTTGAAGAAGAGTTCCAACCCATACGTACATACATACATACATACATACATACATACATATATGTACATATGTGCATACACCCAATGGAATTAAGTGCATACGACAATTAACGACAACTGGCTGCGATTTAACTGATCGAAGAATATATTTGCGAATAAGCGAATGATAATGAGTGCTTAGTGTGCACTATAGCGATTATTGACATACTCTAATCGATGCCAGGCAACAGCATACAACAACCACACATTGAGCTCGTGTGCGCAATCCATGTGACTCACAGCATCTAAAGAGATTCAGTTGCTCCGATTCTAAATATGAGTCAGTTAATCTCAATTTCATTTTTGACACATCGAATGCAGAACGAATCGGTTGCTTTAGCTTTTGGTTTTTTTTTTTTTGGTTTTTTTTTAATATGTAAATAAGAGTGGAATCAAAAATGCTTCTTTTTTTTATTTTTGGTTAATCTGACTTGCTTATTGAACCATAAATTCGTGTGGCAAAAGATTAATGTAGAGCAAGCTGACAATGAAAGTGAAAATTGGGTCTTTTCGCAACGTTCTAAATTACATAGCTATATGCATTTATTACATGCCCAGCAGGTGTTGTGCCCAAGATATGAATGTGTAGGAAATACGTATGCATGTTGATCATTTTTAGTGACTGAGTACGTGCCTGATACAATATTAAAACTTGCCCCATTTACCGCCAACTGGTGTCTCTCTCTCTCTCGGTCTCTGTCTATATTTCTCTCTTTCTTTTACATAGGCTTTTTCGGAATTCATAACGATTGTTTTTTACACAATACGCATTCCAAAATGTATCCCCCTTGATTGTCACCGCACTATTTGGCTTTTTATTCACCATATATTGGCGTCCCTCCTGCTCCGACCGAACCATATTCAAACTTTTTCAAGATTTTATTCCAAACTACGAAAACCTATTGAATACAAGTCTCAAGTATGTATGTGGCACACAGTAACTGTAAATCGAATACTACTACCAGCAACAACCATCGTTGCGGCCAACGATATATATATATATATATATGTATATATATTTGTTAGAATGCAATTGTTTTCTTTGCCATTATTAAATAAATTAGCATTTGAAACGCTTAGAAATTGTCGAATAACAATTGTCAGTTGACTGTCAACGGAGTTCAAAATTTGTGTTGTTCTCTTTTTTTTTTATTATTTCCCGTGACTGACAGCGTAATTTTGAAAAAGTAAAAATAAATAAATAAAAACGTGCAAAACAAAAACTCACAGAACAACTTCAATGCACTTGTGATGAATGAAAGCAGTGAAAGTAATTCCTTGCCCTCTGGCAAGGGTAAATGGAGAGCAAAGGGGTAAACATCTTGAGTGGTTGCTGCACTTGCTGAGGTTGCTGAGGTTGCTGTCTTCGCTGTTCATATTCATTGTTATTTGTTATAAATTCGGGGCGTTTTGAATGCAGCTGCATCAGCCGCACAACAGCAATATTAAATAACATAAATATAATAAAAATAAAATAAGAACAACGGCAACAATCTGTTAACAATAACAATGGGCGAATGCTCTGCTTTGCCGTGCGCTGATCTGCTCTGCATTTGTATCTGTATCTGTATCTGTATATTTGTATCTTTTGTTGTTGCTTTTCAGTTGTTCTTGCTGAATAATTGAGCTGCGTGCGCCGAAAAATGATCGCCGGATACTTGTTCGAATCGGTTTTCGTTTGTTTTCATGCGTCGCCTCTCAATTGAGCCACGACCTCAAACCATATCCCCCCCCCCACACCCCCACCCCACCATACCCCCACCCCACCATGTTCCGCTTGCTGCACACCGTTTTTTATGTCTTATTTTTCTTCAAACCAATTTTCTTTCCATTTCGTCTCGTTTTCTTGCACAAACATTTCAATTAATTGTTCATTTAAATTGCAAACAATGCGCGAGAAAAGAAAAAAAACCAAATAAGAACGGAATTGTGGTGGAAATTGAGTTTGAAATAGAGAATTAGGTAAACAATAAAAATATTTTCATTGATTGAGCAACGATGGCTCCTTTTGCTCCAAGTTCTAAGTAAATAAACAAATGTCTAATAATCACCGGATGGCGAAATGCTGATTCTCACTGCAGGACAACTGCTGACTCAGCCAAAGAGCAAGACGACAAAGTGGGGATAAGCAGCCACAATGTATCTTGATCATACAAAGTGGCAGTGATCAGTGGTGATCAGTGATCCAGTGATCCAGTGAAATGATCACGAGCTATGATCACACTACAAATGTGAGCATTGGGGGTAATCTGTGTGTGTGTTGATGGATTCAATTTGATGTCAAATTATAAGATTCTTCCTAAGACTATTTAGAAATATTATTCTAATTCTAATCGAATTTGAGAAATGTTCTCTTAATTGAAGAATAATATTCGCGTGAATGATGATTTATATTAGCAATTGAGATTCTTTTTTGTTTTCGTTAGTAATGATGGCATTAAAGATCACTGATGGCCGATTATCCTTGTGGGATTGTTGCTAACGAAGTCACCTGTTTATTGATATCAAGTTGCAAGTTATCCTTATAGATCACTTTCAATTACAGTGTTTGCCCCAACGATCAAAGTTCAATAAATTGTTGCCGTTCTTCACTTTTTTCTTTTCTCTTTTCCCTTTTCTTTTTGGGTTTTTTTTCCGCTTTCTGATATTGAAGCGACAATTGCTTTGCATATTTAATTATAATTCAGCGATCCTGATTTTGAACTAAAAAAAAAACGAGAGAGAACGTTGCAGTTGGGCGTAACCGACTGCGAAATACTCTGATACCATCTGATAATAGGTGCCACAGAACAAGGTGGATCTAGTGGGCGTGGCCAAAAATAATTTTGGAGAAGTTTTCTAGTAATCTTCCTTCCGAATTTGCATGAGTTATAGGATTTTGAGTGGGCGTGGCCGTCCAATTTTAGCTTACAAATTGTGGCAGATATTGAGGTGGGCATGGCATCCGCCGATCTTTGAAGGACATCGCCAACAAACCATCAAGCAAATTTGTTGTTCCAAGTTTCCAGTCTTTATCTCTAAGGGTGTCGAAAAAAGTTGCCTATACACTGTCTGCCCGGACAGACCAATATGCTATGATATCTTCGGCATCAGCGTATGAAAACAGCTAAAATATTCTGTTTTGCTTGCCGGCTCAGAAACAAGTCTTCTTTTTTTTTTTGCCAAGATTCGAAAATTATATTTAAATGCAAGACGAACAGGAAGTCGCGACGCGCTTATTAAATATTAACATATTTATTTTGTTTTCGATTATTTTTGTTTTCTTGTATCCTTTAGCCCGATTTGGGCGTGTGTGGAGGCGTGTGTTGTATGGTGGATGGAGGATTTGTTATGTTTTGTGATACGCACCTACTGCTTGAACAAGATTCGGAGTTGCCTTCGTCGATTTCGCAAATTTATGGCTGCTTCTGCCTTCCGGACCTCTGGTTTGGATGTGTAGCACGTGAACGGTACTCAGCGAATTAACGGTATAAAACAAGAGCGGTATCACTAGATGGAGAGCTCTAAGCAGCTCCAAAAGCGATTGGACAATGCGTTCAGTTTGGCGCCGGGGCAACGTATTTATAATCGGCTGACGGCTGGCGGCTGGCGGCTGCCTCCCTTGACCAAGTGTGTGTGCTCTGCTGCAGCCGCTGCCGCTGCCGTCGCTGCTGCTACTGCTGCTGTCGTTGTCACTATCTCTGTCTATGCCCCTCCCCCACCCCAATTACGATCCCTCCCCTACTGCATCTTTGTCAACGTCTTCGTCTTCGTCTTCGCCTGTGTCTCTGACGATGTCTCCATATTTGTTTGCTGTCAACATCTCTTTGCTTTGTTCAAGCTGGCGATCTTTCTCTCTCGGCCTCTCTCTCACTCTCTCACTGTCTATCTCACACTCTCTCTCTCGCTGTCGCTCTGTGTTGCCTTGTCCTCTGTCTTAAAAAAGTTATCAGCCTACAACAAAGTCGGCATCTTCGTCTTCGCACGATATCCACGAAGCATCTCCGAAAACAACTGATGCTTATCACTTGTGGATCGTGCTTATCTCCTCGGGAAGTGGTAAAAAGCGTGTAAAAAAACAGTCAAAAAAAAGGGGTAGGTGGATTAAGATGGGTGAGGGGGGTTGGGGAATAGTATGATATCCAGACATAACACAAATAGCTATATATATATGTATATATATTAAAAATATTAAATATTATAATATACAATCATGAACCTATGCATTTTCATGAGCTTTACATGCTGTATCTGTGTCTATAGATGTCTGTCTGTCTGTCTGTCTGTATGTCTGTCTGTCTGTCTGTCTGTCTGTCTGTCTGTTTCTGTCTTTGTCACGGACGATATTTGCGTGCTGATAGCAGTTCATGACCAAACAACCCACTTGCCACATATCCCACTCCCTGCTCCCTGCTCCCTGCTACCTATGGCGGCAAAAGATCTGCGTAATTGTCTTGCTTCATGCATTTGATTCGGTGTTTTCCATAGTTATTTCCACGGCGCAGAAGTGGGTCTTGGCATGAGAGAGGGGAGCGGGGGCGAAATTGACTTTAAGCATTCCAAGTTCATCCTCTTGCTGAGGATTTTAATTGACACTGCTTTGAATGTCAAGTGCATTATCTAAATATATCTCTCAAGATCTCATAGATCAATCAAATTTCTCAATTGGTTGATGCTCAAAAAAAGAATGTTCAATATTTGAAATGATAAGGATCATATAGATTTATATTTGGTGTATGAACTTTGGATAGTTAATCCGAGTTGATTTTACAGTTATATTGATATTGTCAGAGAATCTTGTACTAAACTGTAATCTGAATCATGTGGAGAACTTGTGTGGAGTTTTGACAGGATTAAAGCGCATTCGATTCGTGTTCGGATTCCGATTCCCATCTGAAAAACAAAAGCCAACTGAATAATGACTGTTCTCAAGTTCAAAGCGAACAGCGAGCCGTGAAGAGAACATAAGAGCCATGAGTCTGTGAAAATGTGTAAAATGTGTAGCAAAATTTTTGTTTATGTTTATCCGCTGTCAGCTGTCAACGGCAGTTCAAACATTGCCCGGCAATGTCGAGCAGATCGCTGACAGGGGCTGTCAACCCTCAACCCTCGTGACCGGGTGTATTTAATTAACTGGCGTATCCGTGTCCTTTGACTGACATCACCTTGCTGCACACACCCCTTCCCCTCCCCCGCCTACCCCACGAGTAGCAGCGCGTCAAAAGTCTCCGAAATATACGAAAAATGCTCGGTATCTTTCACAAGTTTGTACAATGTTTGCTGACAGCTTAAGATATTGTGATATTCTTATATATACTACTGGGCAGTATACCTTATATGATTGTATGGAAAGAGCTCTCGAGGGGAGACTGACGTCAGCCCTAATATACACAATTACGTACAATCGTATATGTTTTATGACAATGCGGCTTATATTTTTGTTGATGTTGTTTTGAGGCTTCTGCCACTGATGAGTTATGGCCTAGACTGTATTATATCAGCAACTAGCAAAAAATAAATAAAAATACAACACAACAAAACGGTTTATCTGATCCGCAAGCAAATAGATGATATCAGATGAGTTGTGATCATAATTCTTAACCACGTGTGGATCGGACCGAGCTTCAGGCCCATGCAGTCAGCTTAAAAGTAGGCAGTGAATACCGGGAAGCCAGAAACTAGTCTTGACTCGACTCTTAGATCAAACGTTGCAAAATTTGTTTCTAAACCATATTTTTTGTATTTCTTTTGATCTATTGAAAAATTGGGAATTTTCATTGAATGTTGATAAGGTGAGTAGGTTGGTGTCTGGTTCTGGTCAAGTCGCTCTTTTTTTTTACGATTAATATAAAGCCTTGCATATAGCAGCAATAGCAAAAATATGAACCCAACTATATTTACATATATATATTTATTGTAATTTTTGTGTTAATTTGCGACAGATTTACTTTTGTGCCTTTGTCGTGTGGCGGTCGGTCAGCTGATCGCGCAATGTGATCACAAAATTGAGTTATTCTGTTGACCCAGCTTGGGGGGATTTACAAACGAATTTTGATCACATTTTGCGCATCAGCTTTAAATGAAAAGAGGCAGAAGAAGAAGAAGACGAAGTGTTGATATGGCGAACAGAATAACAAAAAAAAAAGAACGGTCTATCTAATATTTGGTAATCTGTCACTTAATGATCATAAGATCATAAAAAAAAACCCCAAATCCACTTATAATACAAAAAGTCTTTTATGCTCATTTGGATGCGAATTGACGCAAAACATATCACGTGAACTAAAATGCTCAGTCATTTGGCATTGACGAACAATGAACTGGAACTGAAAACAATGAAATTGACTTAAGCCGCTTGTTGAGCGATTTCACACAAAATGAGCGACAATTCTTTCGAATGGTTATTGCTGAACTCTGTACAGTTACAGATATTTTGGATAGTTAGTTGATTGGAATTGCAGCCTGCATATTAAGGGTTGTTCATTGTTGCTTAACAGCTAAGTGGAACTGGAACTGGAACTGGAACTAAGCTTAAAGCTCTAATTAAATGATTATCATTAAATTTGGAAATCTTGATGACTGAAGAACAGGCGAACTAAAGCACTATTATTTGATGCGGGTAACCACTGAACTGGAACTAGATATAAGATTTATTTAAGGTGTATGTGTGTGAGTGTGCAATGACAGCAAGAAGTGGAACTGGAACTGAATCGTTAATGAACTCAGACAAACTTTAACTTGTTATATAAGACATGAATTTGAATATGACAATGAGCTAATAGACAACTGAAACTGGAGCTTGAACTGGAACTGGAACTGGAAGTGGAACTGACAACTAGGAACCGAAGCTGTTCTTAAATGAACTCAATCAAACTGAGACTACTTTATTAATCGTGCATGCTCAATATCAATTAAGGCAAGGCAAAACGAATATACTACATAGCTGTGAATAATATGTGAATGTAACCGAATGTAACTCACATACTCGCACACACACACACACACACACTCACACACACACACACACACTCAACTAATGATCATTGCATTGTGAGCGTGGCTCGCAACTTGTGATTCAATTCGTAATGCTGTTGTTTGTTATTGTTATTGCTATTGTTATTATTTTGTTTTGTTTTTTTTTTAGTTTTTATTTTTTTTTAGTTTTTTGTTATTTTTTGGTAAAAGTGAGACACTGGGAACGATGACTAATTCAGCTCAGCGTAAACAGAAATCAATTCCCAGGCCAAAACCACAACTTAACAGAATCACCCCAGCTCCAATCCCAATAATTGATGGCCCTTTAAGCATCGCACGTGTTGCACAGAGTGCAGCAACAACTGGTTCGAACCAACAACAATCAAGCCGAGAACCCAACGACAACATCATCAGCTGGCTCGATTATTAGTCAATTGTTCACTCTACAGGGCCAATACATAGATATACATACATACATATGTATATGTCAGTTTAAGCTACCGATTGAAAGCAGCAGCATTGGGGGCTTAAAATTGGGCGTGTATGCAACAGGTTAGAAGCGAGCGAAGAAACGATGACTGGGTATGCACGACTATCAAATACCTTTTAACAGTACAGCATCCAATAATTCAGACCGTTACTAAAAGCAACCAAGCCAAACGTCGAAGAGTAAATACCCTTAGAGAACAGACTTCACATGGTAAAGATTCAATGATGAGTTTGGAAAGGTTCTTGAGGTTACTAAATGGAAAAATATGTGTGTTTAAATAAGTCAGGCTTAAGGTTCTTACGTGATAATCCTAACGTAACTTAACATTTCATTGGCTGGCTTGTCACAGCCTGGAAGCTGGATCAGTAGAGTGTAGAAATAATAAATAGTTGTGTTGAACTTGAATATAGTTTTCAAGATTTGAAGGACTCTGGGAATCATCGTGATTGTCATAGATATTCATAAATATATGTAGTTGGTCATTAGATATACTTATAAATATGTAGATATCATACTTTAACTCAAATCGGAGCAATTTATTGTGCAATATACTTCAAATCAAATTGTTTTCCGTCGTATAACTTGGGTCTAAACAAACAACAACAAAATAAAACCAATAAAGAATCAGAATTGTCACATGCGCTGCAGCTTCTTGTTTTTGTTATATATACATATATATATACACATATACATATGTGTATATGATTGTGTATTTTTACTTTTTATTATACTTGTTATTGTTTTTGTTTCTTTGTTGTTTTGTTTTCGCTTTATGCAAATAAATAAGGTTTAGCATATTAAGCATTTATTCTCGCATTTGCATTATGGCAGTTGAGCTTAGCGATTCGGTCGTAACTTATTCCGTATCTATATCATCTATCTGTGGCAAATTATGCAATTACAGTTGATAATGACACTGTAAGCGACAAATGCAAGTAAGTAAGTGAGTAGCCGACTACTGGTTAAACAAGACACGGACGCAGACACGAGCCGCCCGTGGAGCCCATAAATATCCATATTAAAAATGTAACAGTGCCAGTAATAAAGCGAACCTTGAACGCCGCTGCACTTGAAGTTCATGCAGAAGCGAGATTGCGTTGTGTCGTAACTATTGTTTTGCTTTGTGTTAAAAATACATTTTATTACGTTTACGTTTAGCCCACTTTATTTGCATTATAGCAACACAGTTGCATTTTCAGGCAAGCAGTAGAGAAAGCAGTGCTGCGCTTTGACTCGGTGAACCTTAACATAATTGCCATGCATAACATAATGTAATGCAGCTCAGTCTTCAGTCAACAGAGCAGCGGCTGTTCTGTCCACCAGTTTAACATCGCTATGTTACTGTATATGTAGCAGAAGCATGTTTCTGCTCCGCACGCAGTTTCCGGTTATTTTAAAGTTAACGTTAACATTTATATATATATATATATATATATAACTGAAACGGAGACGCGTGTTGCGTTTGCATGGCATTATCGACTGCAGTTTAATAAATTAATTTCAATTCATTTTTAAATCTGTGCCCAAAGCCAACAGGAAACTATTTACATATTTATTCCATCGTTTGTTTTTGTATGTTCGAAAAAGACGTCTTAACCACTACTTACACATTATATTCAATATCAGTGTATATGTTCTCGTCTTAACAAATATTGAATATTCAAATTTAATGAGAATGCATTTTTTTATTTGAGTACAAAATTCGCTTGCTCAAAAATTCGTCATTCATTGCTTAAATTGATCATTCAGTCAGTGCATATTACGCATACGCCATGTCATCTCGTGTTTATAGTACATTTGAACTAATCACTAGGTATTGCCTGCCCTGCCTGCCTGCCTGCCCGGCCCTGCATGATTACATTCCGCTCATTAATGTTGGTCATTTCATCAATGGATCATTTGGTGCTCATCTAGCTGCTTGTAAATTTGAAAGCGGCATAAACAAATAAATGAATTTACAGCTAGGCCAGTCAATTTGCCAGCGGTCTCGGCTGCGCTTTTATTGTGTGCCAAAGACGCCAAATAACGCGCCTGTGTCCAGTTTGGATTGTGTCCGCCTCTCGCTACCTAATGTAATTATGCAGATAATTGCACAATTAAAACAGCGGGCTCCGTAGGGTGGGCTGGGGGTGAAAGAAGGGTGGTGGGCGGGGGCAGAAGGTAAGTGCTCATCTGGCAAGTTCATAGGTACAAATGTTACACTTGTGTGAGAGAGGAAACAAATCACAGACACTGCGATCTTCAAAATGAATATGACAAGAACGGTTCTTATTATATATTATATACATACACTAAGAAAAAAAATGTACAGAGTTCTTTGTACACATTTGAAAAATCACACTGAAAATTATGCATATTTTTTCAAAATTTTACAAATATACTTTGTAAATAATAATGAATGTCTAAAATGCATATTGAGTAAAAGTTGGGAAAAACAACGAATATTATCATAGAAGTGTACATGAAAAATAATGAGCAAGGGAAAACCAGCAATGAACTCGACTGAATACGGGCAGCAATATTTGACGATTTTAATTGTAAGTTTATTGTGAAATCAAATCCAAAAAAAAAAAGCGAGCATTTTTAATGGGTTGGGTTTTCTTTCGCTGTGGAAAAGCCCCTCAATAAATCCGGTGGATGGATATAACCGCAACGTGAGTGCGGAAAATGTGAATTCACACAAAATATGATTATATGATCATAACCAATATCAATAATAACCTGAAATAAGCAATTAGTATTTTGATTAACATCAATTAATCGCTCAGTCTCAAATGCGCACTAAACTGATTTAATTTTCTTGCCATGCCACAGACTGGGCCAGAGGCGGAGGCGGCGTTGGGTAAGGGAGCGAAGTGGGCTGTGACATTCAAAAGGGGCGTTATCTTATGCATTTTTATGTGAAATAACTCGATCGGTGCTATTAGCGCCCGTGTAAATTAATCCGCGTATTGCTTAGATATATGCATCATAGAATCCAAAGCAAACTACAAGAGTCGATCGCTCGAATAGCCAATACCCTCTACACTTCAAAAAAAAAAAAACTGAACATTATAAATAGATATGCAATAGACATTGCTCAAGTCGCGAACGATTAGAAAGTTATATCTTTTGAACTGTGATTTTATTGATTTTTTTTCGATAACTACTTAACCAAATTTGAGGTAATAAACTCAACATAAAATCGAAAATATATATATACACGTAGCGAAGATTATAATTATAGAATGTGTCGATTTGTTCTGGGAACACACTTTTAATGAAATGCTTTTGTTAATTGGAAACAGTTTTGCTCGTGGTTTGCAAAAGAAGCTGCAATTAGCCAGTTGCCATTTTATAGGGTATAGTAATATAATTGCGTTAGTAGTTAGCATACAATGGCTTTAATGAGTACTAAGACTGTTTATTCAAAAGGGCAATTCCCTATGCAAGACACGTGGCACATGATTCCAGAAGGTTGTCTCTCGAACACGCTGCAAATATTCGCGGAAATTTTTTATAATTACCATTGAACGATAATTAATAAACGTATATTTATATTAATATATATATATGTATTTACATATACTCAAAGCTAATTGAGTGTATGCGCCCACATCTTTGCGGCAAGGTAATCACCTTGCTCAATGGAAGGAATTATGTTAATCAACATTGCCACACAACTTAATATGCAGATATCGTTCACATCGTCTCCCCTTGCCACTGTTCCCTCTCTTCCCTCTTACCTGTTGTATTGGTGGCGCTGCCAATTTCGAGTTTGTTGCGTATTGTGATTGTTATTCTTGTTCAAGTTGTTGAAGCAGCCTTGTTGTTGCTGTGCTCTGTTATTGCAATTGTGCTTCAATGTTGCTTCCATTCAAAATGTTTGGATTGATTTCAGTTGCTAGATGAGGTCCTCTTTGCAGCACTTTGATTTTTTTTTTGGCGACTTTGTTAACGCTTCGATTATTACGATAAAACAATTGAATAGATTAGCTACGCTCTGGTAAGAAAAGCTGCTTTTACCTGCAATTCAATATATATAAAATTCGAATTACTCCTTGGCAAATAATTCTTTTCACACCTTTCGACTATTTGAGTGTACTCAAAGGAAATGCAACTTTCTATCCATATATACAATATATACAAATATATATATATCATAGCAAACATATTGTATAATTATTTCATTGTATTGGCTCCACATACGTGTATCATTTATAAACACAATTATTCAATTCAATGACAAAGAATTCGCTCGACTTTTGTTGCGCCTGTTTGACAAAATAAAACAACAACAAATAAAAGAAATGAAAACCACGCTTAAAGCAATTTTTTAGTTTTGGTTCTCAGCTCGGTTTTTTCATATATCTGTTAGAGCTCAGCTGCCAGTTTACTCTAGAAATATATAACTGTAAATACGAATGCAAATGCTTTATGTTTGTATGTACTCAAGTACAGCCAGAGTGGAAGCACGTGTGGATATCGCCTGACACGAAGCCAAAACGAGAAGCCAACGAGCTCACGAAGGGGCGATCGAAGGAACAAACAAAGGGGCGAATGAAGGTAAGAATGAAGGGACGAACGAAGCGACGAATGAAGGTAAGAATGAAGGGACGAACGAAGCGACGAATGAAGCGACGAATGAAAGGACGAATGAAAGTATGGATGAAGGGACACATGAAGGGATGAATGAAGGGACGAATGAAGGCACGAATGAAGTGCCGAGTGAAGGTGCGAATGAAGGGACGAACGAAGGGTCCAATGAAGAGATGAATGAAGGGACGAATGAAGTGCCGAGTGAAGGTGCGAATGAAGGGACGAACGAAGGGTCCAATGAAGAGATGAATGAAGGGACGAATGAAGTGCCGAGTGAAGGTGCGAATGAAGGGACGAACGAAGCGACGAATGAAGCGACGAATAAAAGGACGAATGAAAGTATGGATGAAGGGACACAAGAGTGGAATAAATGAAGTTTGAGTTTGATTTGAAATATAATTGAATTTCAAATAGATTTAATTAATTTCTAATATATAGAAACTAATCAGATAAAAATGTTTTTATTTCCTTTAAAATATCGAAAATTGCGAGCTTGGAATAAGATTGCCAGCAACTTAAATTGAGAATTGAGACAACAAACACGATGCAAATTTACTAAATCCAGAATAAATCGAATATTGGGCTATGAGAAAAGATATCTGTGTACATATGTATATGCATATCTATAGTATTGGAATTATTGTAACCTATACAAAGACTGTCGGCGTCACTTGTTATTTATTAGTTACGCTCTGCGAATCTAGACACCCCCTTCTCCCACTCCCACTCCCCCCGTCCATCTCCATCCCTCTATGAGTGCTCGTTACAATTTAAATCCTCACTGGCAAATAACAACGAGATTGCATTCAAAACTTTCTCAAAACTTTGAATGCTAATTGCGTATTAGCAAATCAATTTGAATATGCAATTGAGATCAGATTAATGATCGACTTATACACACATATTGCACAAACCATATCTAATATACGAATATGGTACAGCTTGTGCAATCTGTACCTTGGCCCTGAACTAAGCCCAACTTTAAATTGTCATTAAGGTCGGCCAAGGATCATTGAACCGATTGAACCGATTGAACGATTGCGGATTACGGATTGCGGATTGTGGATGTCAAGTTGAAACATTCAATAACCTGAAAGTCGGCTTATTGTTTAAGCCGTGTCAATACACTTTGTAGATTGCATGGGAATCTAAAACAGATTTTCTACAAATCAGCGAAGCGAATTCGCGAGTTTCTTTTTGTAAATTGTTTTTGTTGTTGCTGCTGTTTGTTTGCCCTTGCCGGGGGCATTCAGATCAAGTCAATCAATATCATACTGATCTAATGCCCCAAATCTTGGCATAATTGTCACACTCAATACCACATAACAATACTAATCTCTCAGTTGTGTAACCTAATCACTTCGATTTCGTCCTAATCATGTATATATATATATATATATATATATTTATTTTATATACCTATAGATTTGTGTTGTTTTTTTTACTATTTGATTATATGTTGTTTTATCTGTATTATAATGTTTAATAAATTGCCTTTATTTTGTTGCTTTTAGTTTGCTTTCATATTTCATCATTTTTCACATTGGAATTTGTTTATATCAGCTGCTTTTTGCTTTTATTTTTATTTTTCACTTGTTTTTGCTTTGTTGTTGTTGTTGTTGTTGTTTCTTTTATTTAATTCTTTGCTTAATTTACAGGAATTTCCTCTTTTTCTTTTTTGTTTTGTTATTAGCGCTACAAGAAAAACTTAATGTTTATCTTTTTTTTTTAATTATTTATTTTTTTTCTTGTGTGTGTGTGATTTTCTTATGTTTTTTTTTTGTATTTTATTTTATTTGCTCTTGTTATTTATTTGTATGGTTTTCGGTTGACTGATGTATTATTTTTTGTAGGCAAATGTTGATTTTTTTCATAAAAAGTTTTTGATGTCTAATTTTTTAGCGCTGTTTTTAACGCTATAAAAACGCGCTTTGCAAACGATAAACAAAATTAAACCAAATTACGATTTTAGCACAACGCGTATGTGTGTGTGTGTGTGTGAGTGTGTGTGTGTTGTTGAATGAAAAAGAGAGGCAGCTATGTGTTTGTGTGTGTGTGTGTGTGTGGAGATATAACTTCGTTTCGTATATAGATATAACTTTAGATATATATGTAGATATATGGATATAAGTAGTTGAACGGATAATCGCAGATTTTGTGTGTTAATGTCGCGGCTTGAACTTTAAAACTGGGCACAAAAATCTGAAAACGAAAAAAAAATTCAGAATCAGATATTTCGCATTGTTTAGTTCGCTGTGTGAGGTGCTTTTGTTGTGTTTGCTGCTTGTTGTTGTTGTTGTTGTTGTTGCTGTTGCTGTTGCTGTTTTTGTTGTTATTGCTGTTGTTGTATTATGTTTACTCGTATTATAATTTGTTGCTGCTGCTAGGTGCAGCAGCGCTGCCATCATGTTCGCCTCCGATCTGCCTCCGATTCGCCACATTGAAGCGCTCAATGAGCTTGAGTGTCATCCACTTAGGAAGCGCCAACCACTGAACTCGCCACACCAACAACAACATCAACAACAGCAGCAACAATAACAACAATAACAATAATCCATGAGGCTTGAGGGCGGCATTAGCTGCGCAGGCGCAGGCAGAAACCTACATTCAGAAAAAAATCTCAGTCGATTTTTGTAAATCTACCTAAAAATAAAAAGTTTTTCTGTTTTCGAGAAATATTTCTAAAATTTGGTACGGCTGGCCCTAACTCGACAATCTCAGAAGTATGGAGATATTTTCAATTTTTTCTTAAAATGTAGAAGTGAAAACCCAAACCTGGAATTTAGAAATGTTTTTTGTTACATTTTCGAAAAATGAACACTGAAATTTTGAAATGGAAGCCCTAGATTTTAGAGAACCCTAAGCAAAATTGTTGTAATATACTTTCCGAATAATAGGGGGACTACAATTTGGGCGATTTTTTTTTTTTTTTAGTGTAGGTTGCCAGCGATTGCGACTGCGACGCTGTCATACTCGTCTGTCAGTGCGGGAATGATTATAATACAATGGACGATAATACGAGCGATCATGTAAATTAGATTTGTCTCAGTTGTCGACGGCTATATGTGTGTACACATATACATATAGCTATGGCTATAGCTATAGCTAAAGCTGCGACGATTCAAGCTGAGCAGCTCCAAAATAAAAACAAAATATATATATATATATATATATATATATATGTATATATAAAGATATACACATATATTTCAGATGCTTTAGAAATACAGTGAGAGACACCTTATTTGGCTCAGTGTCAAGTAAATAATGTAATTGCCTGCCATAAGCTAATTACTTAATATTTTTCAAAAATTCCAAAGACCGATGGTAGGTACAGGTATTAACCACCTAAATTTATATATGACCCACCAGCTAGGTAGGATTATGTAAAAAAGTAGCCTATTCTCTTTGACACTGAGCCAAATAAGCTGTCTCTCACTGTATATGCTACAACATTTATTGCATTATTTGATAAAGTATAAGCAGAGACTGAGGCAATAGAAATTATATCAAGTGTGCGCACCGTCTAACTAAGTACGTAGAAGTAATCAGGATATATATATCTATATATCTTTACATATTTAATGTAATGTAATGCAAAAATGTATGCTAAATTTCAATATTTATAAGCATGTGCTCTGCTTATATGAGCAGCAGCAGCAGCAGCAGCGAACGAAATCAAAATAATAATACAAAACGAAGAAAAAAGGAAAAAAAAATTCAACGAGCAAATTGAATTAATTCAATTAATTTGCATTGTAAGTAAGTACACATGAAAATGGCAGAATTGTAATAAAGATTATTGTGAGGAAGCAAGCAACTAACTAAAGTGAGTGAGCTTAAATGAATAACGTTTTATGGTTGTGCCAAGTGCCCCACTCATAAGCAATTTGTGCAAGTTTTGTCAAGTTGTCAACTTGTTTTGCGCACAATGCGCTAATAGCCAGCGCCTGGATGCCATTGTTGCCTGCGTTGCCATTGCTGGCGCTGCGGAAGGAAATGAAAGCAGCATTGTTGAGTACAATTCCTTGTACTGAGCGAATTCAAATGAATGCCGCAAAGCGCGCGTATTTGCTTGGTAGCGTGACACAAAGCTGACTGTTATGGTATTTTTCTGGCGTGCAACGCTGTGTGCGATCTATACTGTGCAGCACTGTCCTGGTCGATAACGATAACGATTTTGTGCGATATCAAGCATGGCCGCCAACTTACTGTCAAAGGTTCTTTTCCGGTTTCGTACACGACGAAGGAGGTACGCTAAATTGGCAAAGCCGTGAACAAATTTTAAAACATCGCTATAATAGCAATATATAACCATACGATTCGCGTAAAAATATCAAAGAATATTAAGTGCTGCAATCGTTGCTCGTAAACTTACGAGCAAATTGCAAAATTAAGCGTCAACCAATTGACTGCAAAAGTTGTTTTTATTTTTTCTGTGTGCCTACAAAATATACCATTTTTTTCTTGTTACTTGAAGTGTTACTTAAACATTAATATTTACTATATTTTGTAGATATTGAACAATGGGTCGCTACTCTCGTGAGCCAGACAACGCCACCAAGTCGTGCAAGGCGCGCGGACCAAATCTACGTGTTCATTTCAAGGTAAGCTTTTCGCCAGGCGAACGGACGCTAAAATATTGCTGTTGTTGTTGACATTTGTGGTTAGGTTTACTGTGTATGTGTGAGTGTGTGCAACATAAATCAGTGAATCGCCTGTCAGTAACAAAGTGCAGCATTTCACTTTTGCATTGTTGCTAGATCAAAAACTTTGAACAAGTTCATCAGCTGAGCGCGCCGACAATACAAAAAACCCAAAGCGCCCTCTTCTTAACTCTTGTCCACATCAATTAAGTAAATTATGTGTGGGCACACTTAATATTTGATTTGCTCGCTTTTACTGCAGTGTGCATTGAATTAGAGTGTGCCCAAAGCAAACGCCAGTCATGTTAAAACAGCGGCGAGGATCGCGTTCAATGCACCCGCCTCTACCTGTAGCATGGCACAATAGCTCTAAGATTCTGGTCAAATATGGATAATATAACTACACTATCCTTTTAAAATTGCGCACTTATCAAAGCTGTGGCTAGATGATTTTAAACTAACAAGTTGTAGGCACACTCAATATTTGATTTGCACGCATTTAAGCCAGCGTGCATTGAATTTGAGTGTGCTGAAAGCGAAATTGCAGTCATGTTAAAACAGCGGCGAGAATCGCGTTCAATGCGCTCGTCTCTACCTGAAGCATGGCACATTCCAACCCAACACAGACAACAGCAGCAACAACAGTTAATATATTATAGATGTTAATATATTTACATTTCTTTTTTACATCCGGCTAGAACACCCACGAAACCGCACAGGCCATCAAGCGCATGCCTCTGCGTCGTGCGCAGCGATACCTGAAGGCCGTCATCGATCAGAAGGAGTGCGTTCCATTCCGTCGCTTCAATGGTGGCGTTGGCCGTTGTGCTCAGGCCAAGCAGTTCAAGACCACACAGGGTCGCTGGCCAAAGAAATCGGCTGAGTTTTTGTTGCAGTTGCTCCGCAACGCTGAGGCGAATGGAGATTACAAGGGACTCGATGCAGATCGTCTGGTCGTCGATCACATTCAGGTAAATCGCGCCCAGTGCCTGCGTCGCCGCACATATCGTGCCCATGGTCGGATCAATCCGTATATGTCATCCCCCTGCCACGTCGAGGTCATTCTGTCCGAGAAGGAGGAGGTCGTCGCCAAGGCCGCCGACGATGAGCCCACAAAGAAGAAGCTCTCCAAGAAGAAGCTGCAGCGTCAAAAGGAGAAGATGTTGCGTTCTGAATAAAAACAGAAAAAATATATATGTGTTCTGGAACCGGGGGGTTAACTGCCCGGGCCGGTGTTAAACAACAACTGAAAACAACGTCATTTTTTTTTTTTATTAAACAATACAAATACATTTTCCATGTGCATTTGTGTATGTATATTTAAGGAAGCAAACGACAAATGCAAATGCTCCAAACTAAAAATTAACCCAAAATTGGATGAGGTTTTTTTTGTAGTTTGACTATAAAATATATGTATATTAAAAGTCATACAATTTCATAATCAGCTGCTGTGCCGATTTTGGACCATTAAATTTGGCAAGTGCTGCTGGGCGGCTGCATATTTTTAATGAACACTGGCCAGTGCTGCCGTTCTAGCCAAGAGAATCAATTATTTGGAGCAGGTTTCGCATCTTTGTCTTTGGGGAAACTACAATCGAAGCCACAAATTAATTGTTTTACGTGTTATGAGCTTGTCGCTTTAATCAGCTGTTTTATTTATGAGCACAGCTGTTTGATAAGTGCATGCACAACTCTATTCAACACTGCTTGATTGCTGCTTCGCTCTCACGGTTAACTTGGCATTAAGTCCATTTTAAAATATGAGTTTTTTCTTTAAATTAGTCTTAATTGCAGTCTGAAATTTTAGTTTACTTGAAACATTCGCAATTTTTCAAATTCAACCTTACGTTTGTTTTGGACAAAAGATGTATCATGGGTTAGAAAGAGAAAGCATGCATTTGCACAAATTGGACTGAGAAGGACTATCAGTGTTTACATCAAAAATTTGACCGTATCGTACCAGATTTTCGAAATTGTTTTTGGCCAAAAGGTATTTAATATTTTGCGATATTATAGTTCAATTGCTTGGCGTCCAAAATTTCCACAATTAAAAAATAGCCAGCATATGTGGTGCAACCCTAGATAAGTACTTGGTTTTCTGTATTGTGCAACACTGTGCGTTGCGCATTATTAACACTGTTTCAACATCGAATTTCATTACAGCAGTTTGCCATAGACAACGTTGACGCTAAGGTATTTATCGTTGCTCTAATTGATTCAATAATCAATTGATTTTGGTCGCAGTAGTTAGCAAAAACATTTGTAAAACAAACAGCAAATCATGAAATTGGTAAATATGAATAAAATAAATAAAAGTGTGTGCTTGTGTATGTGCGTGTGTATGTATATGCATAGTGCAGTTTAATTTGATATTCTGTCTTCTGTTACCGTTATAGGTTCAGTTTCAAATTGATGCAAGCAATGGAAAAATATATACATATTTGATTTTCAAATTTTTAGAAGCCGCTTCCTGTTCAGTCATCAATCAAAATCAAATGTTGTTAATTAGTCTAATAAATAAGTTGATTTATGTATCCGAAAAGAGGCAAAAGTGTGAGTAAGAATAATGCGATTCGTATTCAGGCGGTTAATTGTGGGCTCAATATTCATTGAAAGACACAACAACTACGACTCCTTTAATTTACAGTTATGCTTAAGAAGAGGCATATTTATGGCGGTGCATCCAACACAAACACACATAGACATAATTACATCAAGCAATAAGAATTGCAAAACACTTAAAAATATTGCGTATGGTATTTAAATAGGAAATGAACTCTTTACAGAAAATGCCAGACTCGTCTAGCAATGAGGAGTGCGTTATAGTCGACGTGTGGAAACATAATATGGAGGAGGAATTTCGCACCATTCGAAAGGTAGTGCAGAAATATCATTATGTTGCAATGGACACGGAATTTCCCGGCGTTGTGGCACGACCCCTTGGCCAATATGTATCGATGCCTGACTATCAGTATCAGTTGTTGCGCTGCAATGTCGACTTGCTGCGGATCATCCAGCTGGGACTCTCATTCATGGATGAAGATGGCAACAAGCCACCCGGCTGCTCCACATGGCAGTTCAACTTCAAATTCAGTCTAACGTGAGCGAAATTACTTCTTTATCTATGCAATAATGCAATACATATATTTAATGGTATTTACAGCAAGGATATGTACGCACAGGATTCAATTGATCTGCTACATAATGCCGGAATACAGTTCAAGAAGCACGAAGAGGACGGCATTATTCCCACCGATTTTGCCGAGTTACTAATGAGTTCGGGCATTGTGTTAATGGATAACATTAAATGGCTATGCTTTCACTCTGGCTATGACTTTGGATATTTGCTAAAAATGCTCACGGATCAAAATCTGCCCGTCAACGAGAGCGAATTTATCGAACTGTCAAATATGTATTTCCCCAATATATTCGATATCAAAGAACTGATGAAATCGTGTAAGATTCTAAGCGGCGGCCTCCAAAAGGTTGCCGATCAGCTGGGTCTGCAACGCGTCGGCACCCAGCATCAAGCCGGATCGGATGCCATGCTTACCGGCATGGTTTACTTTAAAATGCGTGCGTTGCAGCAAATGCCTGAGGTACAGCAAAACACCTTCGCTATTCAGTTTCCGATTGCCCCATGTGCCTGAGCTCTCCAAGCACTTTAAGCCGATTCCTCGGTAATTGCCGATGCGATTGCCAGAGCCAGAGGCAGCTTGTAGCCAACGGCATTAATCATATCACAGCAACAACAACACGAACCACAAACGCTACCCCTTATGTACTAATAATTTATATATATATACACCTATAAACTTACACCCACACAAACAGAGAGCTGTTGTTGCTGTGCTGTTGTATTTATTGCATGTAAAACAGCTCGATTTCGTTCAAAAATATAATAAGTTGTCGCTATATCCATCCGCTTATAAGGTTGAATGTTCCTTAATTTTGCACACAGCTCTCTGTTTCTCTCTCTCGGTATCTATCATTTTTACATTTTGTACATACTTTCACTTTTCACATATATATTGTGATTTTTTTCGTTTCATTTCGCAGCCATAATGTACTTAGTTTTAAACGCCGCTGGACGCTTACGAAATATGCATTTTTCTTTGTTATTAAAAAAAAAAAAAAAAAAAAGACAACTCAACAATTTGGAGCTTTATAGAAGAAACCAAACCAAGACGTTAATTCACAATGCATAATTTAAGAAAGAAAATAAAAATATCTGTTAAATTTAAGTTTTATTTTGTACTTACCACACCTTACACCTTGCACATATTGAACATTATCACCATCCTATTAACTCTCGCTGCCACATTGTGCTCAAAGCAGATTAATTTATGTTACTTGGATGTATTATTGAAAACAAGAAGTATTTTATATTTTTAGTTATTTTTTATTCACTGAAAGAAAATAAATAAATGTTTAAAAATTGCGATCTCAATTCGTAAACAATTTGCACAAACGGTAGTCATTTTGGGATGGGGTATGAGATCTTCCAGATTTATTTTTTGGCTGCTGCGAGAGTAATCATCTGCATCTTCTTATTGTTGGCCTTGCTGAACATAGGCTCGCGGCGCAGAATTTTCGGATTGTGATGCATGCTGGTCGCAATGTGCTGCTGGAGGTGCTGTTTCCGCATGAATTCCTTGTTGCAGACGGCACAGGCATACGGTTTCCGTATGCTGTGCACAAAATAATGGGCATTTCGATTCTCGGGGCGAGTGAATCGCTTGTCACAGATCAGGCAGCTGTATCGCTTCTCATCCGTGTGGCGCAGCATATGCTGGCTTAAGTACGTCGGGTTCCCGAACGTGGCATCGCATTGGGTGCAGCGTAAATCGCGCACCTTGGTGTGCACCGACTTGATGTGATTGTTGAGCAGACGCCGACGCTTGTACTGCCTGTCGCATTGGTCGCATTTAAAGTTGGCCTTGTTCTCGTGCGTGGTCAGCATGTGGGTGCGCCAATTGGAACGTTGCGCAAAGCGGGCATCGCACAGCTCACACTTGAAAGGCCGCTCGCCCGTATGGATGCGCTGGTGATTCTCCAGCCACTGACGCCTTTCAAACTTCTGCCCACAGTGGCAGATGCGACTTTTGCTTTTGTTTTGCTTGGCATATACAGTGTGAATTGGAATCTCTATGAGAGGATGATTGCGGCTGGCACGTGGGCTCGTCTTTAATGGCTGCTCCAGCGTACTATTATTATCGTAGCCGCCGCCATAGGAGCACTCCTCAATGAAATCATCAACATAATCGATGCTTTCGGAACAGTCTTCGATTAGGTTGTCTACGTCCTCATCGCACTCCACAATCAAATCATCAACATAATCAGAGTATTCCTCGGCCGGATGATTTATATTGTAGGAGCTTTCGGAACACTCTTCGATCAGGTCGTCTACGTCCTCATCGCACTCCTCAATCAAATTGACATCCGTTGTGGCCATTTCACTGGGGGTATCTTCTATTCCCTTTTTAGGTTCGTACAATTTAAGGGTTTCTGTGTGCCGTTTTCTTACAATCGAGCATGTCGCAACGAGTTCATCGTTATGTGTTTCAATTTTAAGCAAATCCGTCTTGCAGACGCGGCACAAATGCTGCAACAAAGTGGGTCAAAGATCGATTCGCTGATATTTAAGTCAGGACTCACCGTGGAATGCAATTGCTCCACATTCAGTTCGTGGCCCAAAATCTGGCTTAAAATTGAGCCCATGCAATTGACTTCATTGCCATAGGGCGTAAATCGCTTCTCGAACATATTTTCGAGATGATTCTCCTCGAGGCTGCTGTCGCATACGTAGCAATGCTCATTGGTATTTGCCTTGCCTTTCCCTCCGCTCATTTTTACTGCATTTACGTTTGCGAATTAAACAATTTACAATTTATTTCTTTTCTTCGTGCAAATAACCGGCTAAGAATATATCGATAGAGTGAGGGTACACTATCGATTTCGGTAGTACAATAAGTTATCAAAAATGAAAATGTCAATATAAAAAAAATCGGTGTTAAACAGGTCGAGAAATATTCCGCAGCAGGATTTTGACGGACGATTTAGAGACCGCAAAACTAAAATCCACAACGTTAACTCCCTGTTGACCTATTTGGATTCTGTGAACAGCTGTTCGAAATGATAAGCTTTGATATATTTTGACGGCGGCTATCGGCAAACCACCATAGAAGCGGGAAGTGCATCGAAATGGAAATAGTAAATTATGAATGAAAAATGATTTGAATCTTCAAGAAAAAAGTAATTAATTTAATGTTTCCTCTCGACAATTCGTTCGTATGTGGCGGAGACTTCCAGACGTTCGCTCGCAAAATCGATTATTTGTTCGGCACTTGGTGCTGATCAAAATGCCAAAGTATAGCACACTTTTTTACAATCTGGTCTCTCTTTTACAATTCGGTGTCAAACACACACATATCGATAATCTAAATAGAAATATAACATTTCCAATTCGATTGTAGCGTTCTAGTACAAAGCGCCGGAAAAAATTAGCGTTTATTGACGAATTACAATTAATTTATTTACAAGATAAAAAAATCTACAATCAAGTGCTTGCTACTGTAAAAGTGTGTATGTGTGTGTTGTTTTTTTGTTCTTTGCTACTTGTCACATGTACAAATTTGGCTGACTTTTTTTTATACATTTTTTTTCGATCTGTGAAAAATTTTAAGCTGTAAAGTAACGTTTGGAGATGAGCATTAGTTTTTAGCGTGTTTCCTTTTCGTGCCAAGGAATATAACTCTGGCGCCAAGAAATATAACTAATCATCTATAGCTCAAGTGTCGAGTGCGTTTTCCAGGCGGCAACAATAACTCAACAAACAAGACTTCATATCAACGAAAATTGTTTACTTCCAATAAGAGTTTGTAGCAACCCCAACCAGAATAAATGGCAACAAATGCTAGGGGTTATTTTCGTTATTTGTTTGCGTGCGTGTGTGTGTATATATATGTGTTTTGTGTGTTTCTCTTTTGTTGCTTTTACGCTGATATCTTTTGTTCTAATCGGCAAACAGAAATTAATATGTTCTATATATATATATATATATACATATGTGTGCGTGTATAAAAAGCAGCACGCCGATGGTGAGCTCATGATAAGGTGGCGCCATCTACTCTCAATATTTACGATATATGTATATTTTTTGAATACTACACACACATGCACGCAGCCAAACAGGCGCCAATTGGCAGTGACGACTTCGCCGATGATGAGCTCATGATAAGGTGGCGCCCTTTACTCTCAATATCTACGATATATGTATATTTTTTTAATTCTACACGCTCACGCACGCAGCAAAACAGCCGCCAAGTGGCATTGACCACTTCGGGACGCCTCCCCTATGCTTTCAATGTTTGCGTCATTCAGCAGTCTCCCAACCCATGCCTTGGACCGCCATTATACATATTATTGTTGTTTTTGTTGCTGTTCTAATTTTATTCAGCGTCGCGAGTAATTTTTCTTTTTTTATCGTATCTAACTTTGCATTTAAATTGAGTAATACAATTATCACGGGACTTGTTTTGGCTTGTTGCTTTCTCGACAAAATTGCATCAAGTATATTAATGTGTGCTAATTTGACTGTGTATGTTTCACCATTTATTATTTAGATAATAACTGAGAACAAGTTGTTGCTGCCGCCGACGCCCAAGAGCGCAAAAACAATCAAACAAAACAAAACGAAAAAATTCTATATATAAAAAAAGAAGCGTGCTTGAGTGAAATTAAAAAAAGCTTAGCATACTTGCAGGCATAACGGAAATACTTGAGAGGAAAAAAGGCGTATCTTGCTTTCATTTAAGGCAATTGGCTTTTCTTAAGTATATCCTTTTTGTTATTTATCGTTTTTGCTTAGCATTTACTCGAACACGATTTCGATCAGTGTCTTACTTAACGCTCGTTACCAATAAACAAGAAATCCTTAAAGAAAAGAAGGAGTACATCCCAACAGAGAGAGTCTTCCAACCATGGGCAACATACACACAACGGGCCCAAATGAGGCGTTAATTGTTTCAGGTGAGTTTTGCGATAAAACCCTTCACTTTCTCTACAAATATAAATTCAAACAAAAATACATACGCTTTTCCTGTCCCGCTTTTAGGAGTAGATACAAATGGGTACATAAACTAAAACTATTATTTGGAAGTGCCATTATCAATAATTGATATATGTACATATATCCATATATTACGATGTGAGAATGATTGGCTTAGAATCGATTAATTGCATCGGAGAGTTGTAGTTGTATCGAGGATTTGAATAAAAAGTTACTGGTCGTCAAAGTGCGGCAGGGCATACAAAAAAATGCATTAAACAAATGCCACAATATAAGATTAATAAGGTTGCAGCTCGCGTTGCATCTTCACATGATCGCGAGAGATCGATAACAACTGTAAATAACTTAAGCTTAACATGAACATGCAATAAACTCATTCTTTTGTGGAGACCATTTGAAGAGGGTGGCGAGATGAGCAAATAAATTTTGTGCCACAATTTCTGAAGTGATAGTGACTGTGACTAAAAAGAGTTTCGTACCACAAAAGTTTCCTTATTAATTAAACTAACTATCATATTTAAGACAGCTTAAAGATTTGAAGGCCCTACTGAAATATATCTATATATATATATTTTTTTTATTATTTGTTTCTTATAAATTAAAGACAAGGTTTCCTTGTTTTGTTTTTTGTTTTTATGCGAGCAAAATGAGTTCACTGCTGAGGCATATTGCATTTTTTATCCAGCAACAAGAACAACCGCAGCAATGACAGTTACAACCAGGCTGACAAAACCATGATAAACAAACACAATAGCCCCAGTATCAGTCAGAGCTTAAGCCTTTGCATATTGATAAACACTTGTGTGCACAACCCCCTAACATCTAAGGACTCCCCATGCCCCCCGTGCAAACACTGTGCAGCATACCCCACTCCTGCCTGGGTACAGCCAACAGCATCCTTAGCCAAGTTTTTCAGTTTCATGTTTTGACTATTTTATGGCTGGCGACGTCAAACCACCCCATTTAGCGTTGCCCTGTGCTCGCTGTCTGCCTCGAAAGTTTTTCAACCCTCGTTACTTGGGTCTGGGTGAATGCACTCTGCGGCCGGTCAACCCCCAACTTGACGAAAAGGCAACCGGGAAGGGTGGGGGGGGGGGGAATCGCTCCTTGCTCAACGCTCGTTGCTCGTTAGGCGATTTTATTTAATTAACTTGCTGAAGCAAATAACTGGCTTGGAGCACTTTTTCCTTGCACTCCTGGTTACACTTCCGGTTACCCGCCTACTTAGCTCCAATCGGCCCTTATCAGGTCAGCCGCCTTCTCGCCGATCATAAAGGCCGCCGCATTTGTGTGTGCTGTGGGTGGCAATGGAATGACGCTGGTGTCCACCACACGTAGCTTTCGCACGCCATGCACCTTGAGCTGCGGACTGACCACAGCACTGGGATCAGTGGCGGGACCCATGCGGCAGGTGGCCACTTGGTGGTGCAGTGTGTACGACATGGTGCGAATCGAGCAGCGCCAGTATTCATCCGATCCAAAGCTGAACTCCTCACAGCCAGGCACTGGGCGATCGAGTAGTGTGGTCCCAATTGCTTTTAGGGCGGGCATCTGGGCTATCCGTAGGGTCTCCTTGATGCCATCGAGCAGATACTCCACATCCTCCTCATCGATAAAGTACTTGGGATCTATTTTGGGCCAGGTGAAGGGATCGCGCTTGTGCAGCCACAGGCGACCCACGGACTTGGGATGGAACTGCATTACAAGCACCGTGAAATGATCCTGCTGCGCCATTTGAAGCGGCCTGAACACAGTGTCATAAATCTCATCCTTAAAATTGGCGCCAAGCTTGAGAGCGGTACCATCATCGCTAGCCAGACTGCCCGCTATCAGAATAAACTCCAGATCTGGCCAATCTCTGGGCAGCGTCGATCGCGGCGACTTCAGAAAGGCCAACGCCTCCACGCCGCCAATGGAGCTGAGACGCGTTGCTCCATTGCCGGCCAGATAGAAGGATAGTATATCCGGAAGGGTTATGCGCGACGTAAACAAAGTCTGTCCCGTTGTATTCGTGACAAAGGTGGGTCCAAAGTGGCACATGTGATCGTACAGGAGTTTACCCACCGGCAGCGCCTGCACCACGGGCAACCCGATGTCCTTCAGATTGTCCTCTGGTCCAATGCCCGACAGCATCAGCAACTGCGGCGAGTTGAAGGCGCCCGCCGACAAGATGACCTCCTTGCGGGCTGTAAATCTGTATTTGGTCCGCTTGTAAACCAGTTCAATGCCCTGAGCCGATTTGCTGATCTCGTCAATAAGCACACGGGTCACCCGCGTAAATGGAAAGATGTGCAGATTGGGTCGTCGATTGCGCACGGGCTGAATGTAAGCGGAGAAGGCGCTGTGCCGGCGTCCATTAATGGTGGTGGCCTGCACATAGGAGACGCCCAGCTGCGACTCCCCGTTGTAGTCGGTCCTAGAGTGCCCCGCCTGCTGTGCGGCAGCGACAAATGCATGTGCCAACTGAGTGCGGTGGCGCACATCCTCGACGCTAAGCGGGCCGCTGTGATTGTGGTATGGTGAGTGGTCCAATCCCTGCAGGTGGGCGGACTCGCTGCGTAGGAAGTAGGGAAGGACCTCGTTGTAGCTCCAGCCGTGATTGCCACGCTCCGCCCATGCATCAAAGTCCCGACGATTGCCCCGATTGTAGATCATGAAATTTATGGAACTGCTGCCGCCGAGAACCTTGCCACGCGGCAGGGCGCACTCCTGGTTGTGCATGCCGCGGCAGGCGAAACTCTGTGGCACTGAACGATAGTTCCAGTTGGAGGCAGTCATCTGCAATGAGGGCGCCAGAAGGGGCATTAGATGCATGATGTCCTCCACGCCGCCAGCTTCGATGAGCGCCACTCGCCATTGAGGATTCTCGGTGAGACGAGCGGCCAGCGTACAGCCAGCTGCACCAGCGCCGACCACAATGAAATCATAGCTGGCCAAATTCTGAGGCACTGGAACCAGACACAAATCAATTGCACAACGTTAACAGGACTAGATCCGATTCAACTTACCGTTTGGACGCACTGTCTGCTCCAGGATATTGCTCAGACCCAGCAGAGGCAGCTGGTCCAGCAGGCGAGTATTCGCTGAACTGGCCACAGAGAGCGTAGTTATCAGCGTGAGAAGCAACATTTCACTGAATCCCAGTCCAAACGGGATTAGGTCTTATAAATCTGCCCTGAATTCCAATTAGCGAGTTCATCAAGTGTCAGCTGTGACTCAACTACATCTGAAAGTACTTTCATGTATACCCGTAAACTCGGCTCGCAGTTATAAAAATTATACAAAATATACATTTGTAATATATACAGTGAGAGACAGCTTATTAGGCACAGAGTCAAAGAAAATAGGCTACTTTTTTACATAATCCTACCTAGCAGGTGGGGAAACCCCAGTGTATTGGGGTCATATATTAATTTAGGTGGTTAATACCTGTACCTACCATCGCTCATTGGAATTTGTGAAAAATAATTAATGATTAGTTTATGGCAGGCAATTACTTTTTTTCTTTGACTCTGTGCCTAATAAGGTGTCGGTCACTGTATATTCATATATATAGTAACAGACTAAGAAATGTATCACAAACAAGTGGGAACTTTGCAGTCGGGCGCAATCGACGGCGAAATACTCTGTTACCAGTTGATAACAGTTGTGGTCCTAAAATGTATTTTCGGCTTTTCAAAGGTGCTTGTAAATTTTGTGACGCTAGCTTTAGAATTGTGTGCGATATATGGTTTTATCGATTCTCACCATCTGGCATGTCTCTTTTCTTTATCGATCTTTCAGAATTCAATAACTCTAGTTTACAAATTATGGAAGGTATGCTCATTCCAAATGTTAAACGTCCACACTCAGGGGGCGGCGGGTGTGGGCGTGGTCTGAACATATACATATATGCCGATCTTTGAAGGAGGTTAACAGCGACTCACCTTCCAAGTTTGGTGGCATTATCTTTAAAATTGTTAGAGCCATACGCCTTTATCGATAACACTTTCAGAAATATCGCTACTTCCGACTATGAAGGCAGATGTAGGCGTGGCTAGAAATACTTGCTATCGATACTACAATGCAGTTACCGTTTGGTACCAGTTGGGCATAGCCGATATTGATCTTTCGAGAAAAGAAAGATGAGTGAAATGTGTGAAAAATATTCAATTTAATTTATGCTTTAAAAAAATAAAATTGCATTTAGTAGATATTTAATAAATAATTAAAACTAAGCTAAAACTGCCGATGGATGCATGCATAGTGTTGCTACAGGGTATGAGCAATCATAATATTCAGAATGTTCATCGATGCGACACCTTTTAACTTCGAAAACACTCCCCAAGAGTCTAAAATTACTGCAGTCTATCGATTTGGAAACCCGTTAGACTTGTTCTCGTTCTCATTCTCGTTCGTCTTCTCATTCTCCATTCTTCTTTATCGATTCTCATTCGCATTCTCCATACTTTCGACTCGCATTTTATTGACCCATTTACATTTTTGAGTCATTCAGATTCAGATATAGGTCAGTTGAGGCTTCAGCCCCAATCGGCCCTGATCAGGTCAGCCGCCTTCTCGCCGATCATAAAGGCCGCCGCATTTGTGTGTGCTGTGGGTGGCAATGGAATGACGCTGGTGTCCACCACACGTAGCTTTCGCACGCCATGCACCTTGAGCTGCGGACTGACCACAGCACTGGGATCAGTGGCGGGACCCATGCGGCAGGTGGCCACTTGGTGGTGCAGTGTGTACGACATGGTGCGAATCGAGCAGCGCCAGTAATCATCCGATCCAAAGCTGAACTCCTCACAGCCAGGCACTGGGCGATCGAGTAGTGTGGTCCCAATTGCTTTTAGGGCGGGCATTTGAGTTATCCGGATGGCCTCCTTGATACCATCGAGCAGCTGCTCCACATCCTGCTCGGCGGTAAAGTACTTGGGATCAATGCGCGGCCATTCCAACGGATTGCGATTGTGCAGCCAGAGGCGACCCACGGATTGTGGTTTGAACTGCATGATGAGGAAGGTAAAGTGATCTTTCTGGTCCCTGGCCAGCTTTCGATACATCTTCTCATAGATTTTTGGCTTAAAGTTGGCGCCACGCGCCAATGCAGTGCCATCATCGCTGGCCAGGCTGCCAGCGACCTGAATAATCTCAATGTCCGGCTGCTGGGCCGGCGTCTGAGCCGTTGGCACCTTGATAAAGGTAAGCGTCTCCACGCCGCCAATGCTTGACAGCTGCGTGTCCGCGCGGCCCAGCAGAAAGTCCTTCATCATGGGCGCTGTGAACTTGGAACTAAAGAGGGATTGGCCCGTTGTATTTGTGACAAAGGTGGGTCCAAAGTGGCACATGTGATCGTACAGGAGTTTACCCACCGGCAGCGCCTGCACCACGGGCAACCCGATGGCCTTCAGATTGTCCTCTGGTCCAATGCCCGACAGCATCAGCAACTGCGGCGAGTTGAAGGCGCCCGCCGACAGGATGACCTCCTTGCTTGCACGCACCTGATGGCGAATACCGGCGTGAATCAGCTCGACGCCATACGCCGACTTGGTAGTGTCATCAATGAGCACTCTGGTGACCCGCGCCATGGTTAGTATATGCAGATTCTTGCGTCGCAAATTTCGCACTGGCTCAATGTAGGCACGAAAGGCGCTGTGCCGACGACCCTTGAGTGTGTTCGCCTGCACATAGGAGACGCCCAGCTGGGACTCCCCGTTGTAGTCGGTCCTAGAGTGCCCCGCCTGCTGTGCGGCACGAACATACGCATGCGCCAATTGAGTGCGATAGCTCACATCCTCGACGTTAAGCGGACCGCTGTGATTGTGGTATGGTGAGTGGTCCAATCCCTGCAGGTGGGCGGACTCGCTGCGTAGGAAGTAGGGAAGGACCTCGTTGTAGCTCCAGCCGTGATTGCCACGCTCCGCCCATGCATCAAAGTCCCGACGATTGCCCCGATTGTAGATCATGAAATTCATGGAACTGGTGCCGCCGAGAACCTTGCCACGCGGCAGGGCGCACCGATTGCCGGGCATCCCGTGGCAGGCGCGTCGCTGTGGCTGCGATTGATAGTTCCAGTTGGAGGCGGTCAGCTGCAGAGTGGGTGCTAGCACTGGCACTTGGTGCATAATGTTCTCCACGCCGCCTGCCTCAATCAAATAAACATTCCAATTGGGATTCTCGGAGAGGCGAGCGGCAAGTGTGCAGCCAGCGGCCCCGGCGCCCACCACAATGAAATCATAGCTCGAACGTGGCACTGTTCGGGAATTCAGTTAATTTGAGATGTTGCCTGGATTGGTGTCGAATAGTAGATGTATCTACTTACAGTCCGTGTACAGCGGCAGGTTGATCACATTGCCCAGACCCAGTTGACGCAGCTGCTCCAGATTGAGCTGTTGGGCCATTGCCCCGACCACTGACAGTGCCAAGGCAAGAGGAAGTAGCTGTCCAAGTGGATGCTGCTGCCTGTTCGTCGTCGACATCGTTTGATAACTGTTTGCTTGGCCAATTTGCTGCCGACTGAAATATTTTCTCTGATCCATTTGAATGGTGTCTGCGCACAGTGGAACCAGTTCAATATTAATTAATTACAATAATTATATTAATTGCTGATAACTTGACCTGTTGGTGAAATGATTTTTTTTTTTGTTCTTTGGCAGGCAGAGTATAATATCAAAATGAATAGCATAAATCGAAAAATTGTACAGTTTGTTGATTGGTTTTTTCTGCTATCCAAAACTCAATTTTAATAAAATATTTTATATTGATTTAAGTTTCTATTTGAGACCAAGTTATATGAAATTTACAAGCAAACAAAAATCAATTTATGATACAGTTTGCCTCGGTTTTTCCTGGTCCAGACGCTAGCTTCATATATATATATATATATATATATATATACATACATATACACCATATAATTTTCCTATATATGCACAAGTGGCTTGCTTTTCATTTCAAACGCATTTGTGCCAATGTGCAACACTGGTTATCGGCATCTTTTTTTTGTATCTGGGTGCTTGCCTATTAGCGCTTCACTGTTTTTGAGATCTCTTCCCTTGCGACCCCCCGTCCACATGTCTTGGCTCCGCATTTATTTTGTTGTTGCTTAGTTTATTTACATTGCGGCAGTTTCTTGCCAATAACTTCTTGTCTTCACTCTTTATTGTGGTTCTGGTTCTGGTTCTGTTTCTGGTTCTGCTGCGGCTTGTGTTTATTACCTCGCATTCAGCTTATAGCGGAAACTATAAAAAAATCATAAAAACTCTTCCACACTCGACTCCATCGTGGATTTGGATGCTGACTCATCAGCTGCCCGCCCACCGCGTTTTGTTTGAATTATTTTTGTGTTTTGTTTTTTCATTTTTTGTTTTTTTTTTCCCCTTGACTAAGTTGAAAGAAAACATAATTACGAGTCGGGAACGCATCATGCGCAATCAGAGCAGATTAAAAGGGCTTTGGACTGACAGCCACCCTGTGCCAGCTTTTGTCCACATACACCCCCTACCCCTAGCCCTACCCTACTCCTACCCCTCAATCCACACAGTCCGTTGGTTGGCAGCAAAAAACAACCCCCAGACATATTGAGATTAGGTATGCAATTGTGGCTCCATCCCTCCCTCCCTCTCAATGGGCGACCACTTGCAAATCCGGCAACTGGGGCTACCAGAGTATTGGTCATTCAATCACTTTATGCAGTCAACCTATCTGTTTATCTGTCCGTCTGTCTATCTCGAAAAATACCTGCCGGGCCCATTGTGAATTCATGAATATTTGCTCCTTTGATAATGAAAATTCCGAACTTAGATGGATGGGGGGGTCGAAGCGGAACGGTTGCAGGATAACCACAGCCAAAATCCGCTCTCAAATTTTGGCTACGAGCAGGGAACCGGAGACCCAACTCAGAGTAGGGTTGCAATGCACAGATTGGCAGCATGCTGTTAACATGACATGCAAGATTCATGTGTACCACGCATAGAAAATTGAAATTAACTCTGAATATATTTCAAACTTGATTGTTCATTTAACTTTTGAAATCAAGTTTGCATATTAATGGCACTTAGATGTCGCCAAGCGTAACTCATCTTACTATTTAGAGAATATATAATTCTAAAATCAAGGATTTTCAATTTCAGGGTTCATTTTTCTTAAATTTAGAAAAAATATTTATAACTTTCAGGGTTTCACAGGTTTTTCTATTTGGATTTGTTTCTTATACGATTAATGGTATTAGTATTTTAATATTTTCCATATACAAACATTTCAAATTGCTTAAAAGACTTAATTTGAGTGATTTCCCACTAAGCCAGACAAATATATAAGCAAATTTCATTTTATTACATTTTAATAATGATTTTTTCTAGAAATGCAATTCATTATAATAAAAAATATTTTTTATCAAAATAATACAAAATATTAAAAAAAAATCAGAATAAACATATTTGTGGTATTGTCGATTTAGACCCGGCATTTTTCCTTTCTAGTTTCTAGTTTTTTTTATGGAATTTTTCTAAAATGGAAAGCTTTTTTTGTGAATGTAAGACTAAAAGTAAATTACTCTTGTTCCGTGTTAAGTTTTAAATTAATCAAATATTTCAGCTGAATTGAATTGAGTAACTATATTTCATAGTTTTTTTTTTGATTTGTCTACAACAGTATTTGGCTATTTGGCAAATAGAAGTTAAGTTGAACTTGTTGGCGTTGTTGGCTGATAATCAAAAGCTTCTTTGAAGCTCCAGTTTGCTTCAGAAGTTTGCTGCATACTCCTAAGCGCAGCTTTTGAAAAGCTTTTATTGATCTTGCTTGCCCAGCATTTAATTGAAAGTGTATTGAATACATAAATGCTTGTGTCTTAATTGTATTCTCAAGGCAAGAACTTGAACACTGCTCTGAGCACGCCAATCAATAGGCTAACACAAAATTGCTACAATTATGTGCATAGCATAAAATTGTGCAATTAACAATCGACTGGAAAATACCCTATCGATCGATTTAAAATTTGTATTGCTCGCAAATGAATTGGAATTTGGTATGGGAAGCGCAAGCTTAAGGTTAAACTTGAACTTATTTTGGTGTTTTAGATTCAATGGGAGTCAATTATATTTAATATATTCTGTTAATTGAATCCAATCAGATATGCTCATTGGCCCATATTGTTCATAGTCAAAACCCCTTTTTTTCGCACTCAATATGGTAATAAAATGAAGCCAAATTATTTGAGTGCTGCTCGCAGATCGCTTCCGCAACAATAAAAGTCGAAAAACAGCATTTTATAAATCTAAAAAACAGAAAAAAGAAGAGAGGCTAAAACAATAGTCAAACACGAACAAAAAGGTGGCTTTTGAATTGGGCGAAGTTGCAGACTTCATGGCTTCCAAATGAATGATTTTGTTGGTTTTATTGTTGTGGTTGTTGTCGCTGTTAATGCTGCTCTTGATTAACATGAAACTGGGCAAAAAGGCAGTGAGTAAAGATGACAATAATGAGAACGAATATGAAATAAATAAAAAGATGCAGACACATATGTAAGAGAGGAAATATTTGATATATAAACTACCAATGAATACAGATAAATGTTAAGAGAAAACAGATAGGTGCAGTCTCACACACAGATACATATTCATCAATTCATATTCATATTCATGTTCAAATATTCATATATGGTATAAAGATTCACAATAAATATTTAATTACATAATACATAAGTGATAAGCATAAGCATAAGCAAACAATTACGTAAATATGTTGATAGCTTCAGCAACAAATAGAGCAAAAAAAGAAGAAGCAAATATAAAATGAAATTTGAATTTCAATGTCAATGTCAATGTCAATGCCACTTTCAATGTCAGTTTCAATGTCACCGGCCTGTACCCAAATATGGAAGTCAGAAAACGCATTATCAAATGGTTTATCGCCATTCTCAGATCTTTGCCCGAGTGAGAGAACCTGTTCGTGTATAAAATTTGAAAAACAGGGCTTATAAATTTCATAGAATATTTATTGTTGTCTTAGGCGCTAACTTAAATAAAAATTATAAATCAGTTCATTATGTAAAACAGACAGAGTCAAATTGCTGGCAAGATCTAACTAAAGCAGCGTTCACAGTTCAACAAACTGGGACTAATTGAACGGTGCTTACACCTGATGTGAAACTAATGCTAAGCTATGGAAAATTCAGATTTCGAAATGAGGCTTATTTGATGAAGCCATAATCCTGCTTAATCATATCGGCAGCCTTCTCGGCAATCATGAAGACTGGCCCATTGGGATGTCCGGACATGATTTCAGGCATAATGCTGGCATCCGCCACACGCAGATTGCGTATGCCATGGACACGCAGACGGGCGTCGACAACCGCAGCCCGATCCGACTTGGGACCCATTTTGCAGGTGCCCGAGTAGTGATAGATGGTAAAGGTGAAGTGGCGCACGTAGCATGCCCAGTAGGCCCAGCTCTTATACGGATGCTGTTTGCATGTGGGTATCTTGCGCTCCCACAGCTTGGCATCGATGGCCTTCATGCCGCGCTGCTCCATCAGGCTGATGGTCTTTAGCAGGCCACGAACCGAGATGTCCACATCGTAGGGATGGGCAAAGTAATTGGCATGGATTAGCGGATACTTGAATGGATCGGTGTTCCTTAGCATGATCCGGCCGCGACTCTTTGGTCGCAATATCATTGGGAAGATCATAAATGCATTAAGCGACTTGTCTTCAATCTCGGCGAACAGTGAATCGTAGATTGATTTCTTCAGGCCAAAGGCACGTGAAATCGCTGGATTGGAGGACATGGAGCCGCCCACCAAAAAGAGCTCAATGTCTGGCCAGCCATCCTCATCGCGCTCATGATCCAGATCCCAAAAGGCGATCGCCTCACATCCGCCGGGCGAACCATAAGGACCCTCCCTGCGATTGAATCGAGTCAGCCAGGTCGGGTCGGCAAAGTCCGCAAATTTCAGTGATGTCGCATTCGTTGTAAATGTCACCGCCGGCGCTGTATGATCCTGCAGATTGTATCCGACAGCCAGATCCACAATGGGCTTGATGCCCACCTCACGCAAATGCTTGGCGGGACCCACACCGGAGAGCATCAGCAGCTGTGGCGTGTTGATAGAGCCAGCCGATACGATTACCTCCTTGCGGGCCAGCACCTTCTGCATGCGTCCATCAGTCTGCAACATGATGCCATAGGCGGTCTTTGTCTGTGGATCGATGAGCACCTTGGTCACCAAAGCATTCTTCTTCACATGGAGATTGCTCCGCTTGCCCTTGAGTGGATAGAGATAGGCACGATTGGAGCTCCAGCGTGTCGAGTTGCGTGTGGTGGTGTGCAGGTAGGCGACACCATTCTGAATGCGTCCATTGTAATCTCGATACTTTAGACCATCCTGTTGGGCCGCATCCACAAAGGCCTCTGCAATTTTGGAGCGCCAGTTGACGTAGCTGATCTTTACTGGGCCATTGCGTCCGACATAATCCTCCTCGGCGTCTGGGACGCTGCTGCCCTCGTATTTCTTAAAATAGGGCAGCACATCCTTCCAGCTCCAGCCGGGATTACCCAATGCCTCCCAGCGATCGTAGTCACGACGATTGCCCCTTGTGTACATCATGTAGTTGAGCACGGAGCTGCCGCCCATCACTTTACCACGGGGCCAATTGCAGCGATTATTGTTCATGGCGAGGCAAGCGTGATCCGAGGGCTGTGTGCGATACTTCCAGTTCATCTCGCCGAGCTGCAAAAAATGTGCCACAATGGGCACATCCATGATCAGACGCTCCGGTCCGCCCGCCTCCAGCAGCAACACTTTCCATGCAGGATTCTCGGAGAGGCGAGCGGCCAAAGCACAGCCAGCGGTGCCGGCGCCGACCACAATAAAATCATATTCGCCCTCCATTGGTCTGGTATTGTCAAAGTTCTCCAGATCCACATCGGTTTGCCCGCGTTGCAGAAAATTTATGGCCTCGGTGATCACATTTTGGCTCTGGGCGATGACCATAGCTAGGCCTGTCAGGCACAGCAGCAGCAGGCACAGCAGCCTTTGGTTTGCAATTGTTCTGGCCATGTTTAAGCACTTCACTTGTCTTTTTGTGTCACTTTTTATTGAAAATAAAAAAAAGAATAAAAAATAGCTGTGGTTCTCTGGTAGATTCTTGAGGGTTGCTCAGAGTTCTAAGACGATGCCTGCGGGTTCGTCTCTTATGGTGCGTGCTGTGCGCGCATGCGTGGCCCGTGCCTTAGGTTCGAACTCGTAACTGGTAATGCTGACAATCGCGCTGACCAAGTTCAATTTAATATTAAATACGAGCGCCGCCGTCTCGGCCAAATCGTGTTTTTGCCAATGTTTTCGGCTGTCGTTCGATCGGCAGCGTTATCGTCGTTGTTGTTGTTGTTAACGTTTACTGCCAAGAATCTTCAGACTAGCAAACAGCAGCAGCAACAGCAGCAACAGCAGTAACAGCAGCAGTAGCAGCAGCAGTGGCATGACTATGGACACGTTCACAAAAGCCAAATAGAAACCGCACTCTGACATTGACTTGAGCTGATTGTTCACACGATCAACGCAGTTCGATCATTGACCAAGTTGCGGAAGCCACTCAAAGCTGTTCAGCCAAATCAAGCTAAGGGAAATCAAGGGCCAAACTTCACTCGGTGTCCCCCATTGAGCTCAATGCGGAAGGGCCTTAAGCACGGTCACAATTCACTTTAATAAGCGACAATCTGTCAAACCATTTACGAGCACAACACATAAATTGTCTACAAGAATCTCTGGGCTGCTCGACAGCACTCTCACCAACGTTCTTTGTCCCAAAGTGGTTACAAAATGCATTTAATTAATTTTTGAGCTGGCCAAGCCATTTTAGGGGAGGTAACCACACGTCAAATCTGCACAGACGATCTTTTGCGCCTGTTGCATGTCTTGGGCATTTATTATATACTCCTCATACTTGTACTTGTACCTATTTTTATCCGATCTTCTCGTCTGCAACTTCTGCATAAGCATTAAAAAACATTAAACAATTATCAAAATGTTCCCCGAACGATTCAAAATGTAACAGCCCAGATAACAACTGATATGTTTTTTGCGGCATGAGAATTCGTAGTCTTCCCATTTTGCAGACAAAACGATCGTGGACATGTTGAGCAGATCAGTAATCATTATAATCAATTTATACAATTATCTGACTGCAGCTTGATAACAAGATTACCCATCGATCTTCTGCTTTTGTATTTTATTATTATTGTTATGCTATTTGGCTAGACGTAGTTGTGATCCTGCTTGATCATGTCGGCGGCCTTCTCGGCTATCAAAAAGACTGGCCCATTGGGATGTCCCGCAACCAGATAAGGCATAATGCTGGCATCCACCACGCGCAGATTGCGTATGCCATGGACACGCAGACGGGCGTCGACAACGGCACTGGGATCGCTCTGGGGCCCCATTTTGGCCGTGCCCGCATAATGATAGATTGTAAAGGTGAAGTGGCGTGCATAACACGCCCAGTAGGCGCTGGTCTCGTATCCATGTTGTCTGCAGGCGGGCAGCTGCTTCTCCAGCACACGGGCATTAATGGCCCGAAAGGCTGGCTGCTCCAAAAGGCTAATCGCCTGCTGGATGCCGCGCACTGTGATATTGAGATCATAGGGATGCGCAAAGTAATTGGCATAGATCAATGGATGCAGCTGTGGATTACGACTGCTCAGCTTGATGCGGCCTCGACTCTTCGGTCGCAATATCATCGGAAAGACCATGAATGCATTCGCATCCCCACGCTCCAATTCACCATAGATTTGTTCATAGATGTCCGCCCGAATGCCAAAGGCTAGTCTTAGTGCTTGATTTAAATGGATGGCGCTGCCAACCATAAATAGCTCAATATCCGCCCAGCCCTTGCTACGCTCACTGGCATCCAGTGCATAAAAGGAAATGGCCTCCACGCCGCCCGGAACACGCAACGGTCCCTGGCCACGCATAAGGCTACCCACCGCATCTGAGTTGAGAAATGTGTTTAGTTTCAGTGAGCTGGTATTGCACAAAAATGTTACCGCCGGCGCCAAATGATCCTGTAGATTAAAGCCCACAGCCAGATCCACAATGGGCTTGATGCCCACCTCACGCAAATGCTTGGCGGGACCCACACCGGAGAGCATCAGCAGCTGTGGCGTGTTGATAGCGCCAGCCGATACGACTACCTCCTTGCGGGCCAGCACCTTCTGCATGCGTCCATCAGTCTGCAGCATGATGCCATAGGCGGTCTTTGTCTGTGGATCGATGAGCACCTTGGTCACCAGAGCATTCTTCTTCACATGGAGATTGCTCCGCTTGCCCTTGAGTGGATAGAGATAGGCACGATTGGAGCTCCAGCGTGTCCCGTTGTCAATGGTGGCCTGCAGATAGGAGACGCCCAGCTGTGACTCGCCATTGTAGTCGCCGCGTGGCAGACCCGCCTGCTGCGAGGCCTCCACAAAGGCATGGGCAATGGGCGTTCGATATGCCGAATAGCTAATCTTTACCGGACCGTGGCGACCGGGTCGAGCATGTCCCGTGTCCGCGTCCGGTATGAGAGAGCCCTCGTATTTGCGAAAATAGGGCAAGAGCTCATCATAGCTCCAGCCGGGGTTGCCCAGACGCGACCACTGATCGTAATCCTCTCGATTCGCCCGCGTGTACATCATGTAGTTTAGGACGGAGCTGCCGCCCATCACTTTGCCTCGCGGCCAGTTGCACCGATTGTCCTTCATTGCCAGGCAATAGCTGTTTGAGGGCTGCGTGCGATATTTCCAGTTCATCTCGCCCAGCTGCAGATAGTGCGCTACAATGGGCACGTCCATGACGTAGCTCTCCGGACCGCCAGCCTCCAGCAGCAGGACCTTCCATTTGGGATTCTCGGATAGACGTGCGGCCACAGCACAGCCCGCTGTGCCAGCGCCAACGACGATGAAGTCGTATTCGCTAAGCAGCCTAACGCGTTCATCCAGCGACTCTAGATTCATTTGACGCTGGCCACGTGACAGCAGATCCAGAACATCATCGATGGCATTGCCACCATAGCTCTGGGCAAGTGCGTCGCTGAGGCACAACGCCAGAGTGCACAGCATGATCAATTGCATTCCCACCGATCGATTCAGTGTTCCAGACAGTTGCGCCGACAACAAGCAACTGATTCTCTTACAGAATGTAAATTGAATATCAGTAAGCTTGATTGCTGCTTACACCTGCAAGTCGATACCCATTAAACAAAGAACCCAGTTGTGAAATATATTTTATTTTTACCCGAGCTGGCTGGCTACAAATAAGTGCATATACAGTGGCCCACAGCTTATTTGGCTCAGTGGGGCTCTTCAGAATGCACATAAAAACATATTGACGCTCGCGGCGATTATCATGCCATCCCTTTCTCACACGTGCGCTAGCATATTGATGCATACAGAAAATGTTTGCGGCTGCTGATAGAAATGAGATCAATGTGAGAGTCTACTTTCGACCATAACTTTGGGCAGTTGATCAATAATATGCATATTATGTATTAGTTAGAAGATTCTGTCTTTAAAATTGTAGCATAAATCGCTATCGGAAATCGAAATGTATCGATATTTCTGAAACGGTGGCAGTTATCGATCAAATAAAGCAACCTTGATCTGCGCTTGCTATATTCCAAATTTTTGAGTCTCTAGCTCTTTTAGTCTCAGAGATCCGCGTGTTCATACAGACGGACATATACATATCGACTCGGCTGTTCATCCTGATCAAGAATATATACCTTATGGGGTCAAACAATAATATAAAGAGCACGTTTGAGAAAAATAGGCAATGCCAAACTCTAATTAAATATATAAAATATAGATGCCTGCATTAAAGAATATTCCTAAACGTTGAGATAACGAAAACACTACAATCAAATATCATATTCCTCAAAGCGTAGTTTCAAAGATCTCTCGGAACAAGTGTAAAACCCGGCTTTGAAGCAAATTGTCTGCAATCAGCTGAATGATTCGACAAATTTTTATAGCGCCGCCCCTGGCTTGACTGATGAAGGGTCATCATTGTGCGGATTCGCTAGAATGCTTGAACATTTTATAATTGTTTCCGTTTGTATGTGCATTATTAAGCAACAGACTATGCGACACCAACAACAACACAATTGCAATGCCAACTTATTGTCATTGTTCGAAGTCATAAACGGTCTTTAAGAATCTTTAATTGTACTTTAGAGGCAATTTCAGATACGTTAAATGTTATTTCCACCATTTGAGATATTCTGAAAACGGTTAGCTCAAAGTTGAAGTGGAAAAAGGAAAAATTAAACAACCACGAGCTTATAATTATTTCAACATCAATTAGTTGATTAACCAATTTACAAACTATAAAACTGCATAGTCAAATTTTAATTCATGTCATTAATCTCAATGACTGAACAATTAGAAAGAAATCAATTATATTCTTATACAATAACAAACAAATCAATGTTTAACATGTATTTCAATAGCATCTCCAAATACGATTGACTTACAATCCATCAAAAACAAAATTAGAATTAGAATTTATTTAAAAAAAAAAATACATAATGTCGAAAAAAATGTAAAGTGAACATTTTCAAGTTAACAGATAGAAAAATGTTGTGTTAGAGCTCAAGTTAGACAACCGCCAAAAGTAGCAGAAATATAGCCACAAACTTGAGCATGTGTCAAGAACCAGATTAACTTGATTTAAGCAGTCAAGTTTTCGGGGTATTTATTTTTAATTTATTTGGTATTATCTTCTGTGGCTCAGTGCTAGAGTTGGAATAGAACTTGCCGTTAAATTCTTGACCAAGCCAGTTGGGCCGCTAGTGACTAAGGCTAGACAAGAATCGCTGACACTCAAGCGGCGGGATCTGAGTCAAGGTGGCGCCGTTGCCAGCTGGTGGATTGCACAATAGTTGGCAACGCTGCAGCGCGTCTAACGGCAATTAAAGTTTTCGGCCAACTCGTTAGTATGTTTGTTGTTAGTTTTTGCTTTTCCCAATTTGTTGTTAAGCCAAGAACTTTGTTAGCTGTTGGCTTTGACCGACTTCCAAGCCGTCTAAACTGCGGTCAAATGCGTTTATATGGCTTGAATTTTATTTATATTTTTTGGTTTTGGTTCTTGACCGCATTTTGTGGGTGTGTCGGGATGCCATTTTTGAACTTTTCGCATGTGGCTGCAATATTCTCCCTTAATCAAGCAACGAGCTCTTGTTGACACAGCTGCTGTCTGAGTATCTCGACGGTGATTCTGCGATTGCCTACTCTGGTAATGACTGACGGTTTTTACAGTTCCCTCACCATGCTCTCCACTTGCCACTAATATGCCATTGTTTTGGCAGCAGTCCGCAGAATTCTGGCTTATGCGCTTGAGCGAGTCTCGTTTTTAGACTGTTGCCCTTTTATTGTTCATAATTTACATATCATACTATACTTAACTACTCGTTACTGGGGTTTCTTCGATTACCCTATAAATTAAATGAGGTATTCTTAAGTTTTCTATATATCTGAATATATTTCGTCAACTATTAAAATAAACAGATAGACTTTAGCTTTTTTAATATTCATTTGTGATAATCTTTAAAAACGCTTTTGTGAAGATAAAAACAAAATTTTTACGTTCATATTTACAAACTGAAAGTTTTATAATGATTGGGTAGTTATCACCCGAGACGTAATCTTTTAAAGTTAAACATTTTTTGATTATCTAAGAACATAAAGAAGCCTTGACTTAATATTTTTTTTTATGCAGATCATGTAAAGTCAATTGAATGAGTGTACTTAATTCAACTGTTCCAAACGTATTGTAGACTTAAAATAGTTTATTAATGCAAAATATACAACAATTTAATAAAATGTCTTCTGAATTTCAAGTAGCTAAATGACTTTGAAGCTTAAGTGTATTTGCAATTCGTATTGCTCAAACTCGGGCAAATTGTTTTGCTACATTTATGGCGTCGATTGTCGATTGTCGATTTGACACTAGTTAATATTTATTTTGCATACAGTTAAATTATAAGCTTAGACTGAGCCCCTTTCAAATGACTAAACACAAAAAATCCATAAAAAACACCAAACAAAACATGAAAAGCGTTTTTTGCAGTGGTCAATACAAATCTTCTACAAAAAAAAAAAAAAATATATATATATATAGAAACTGAAACTGAAGGTTGCCAGACAAACATACAGCGAAGGTGCAAAGGTGCAAAGAAACCGAAAAACCGAAAACAAGCGCAGACTGCAAGATTAGAATTGGAATTAAATGGCAAGAAACTGGTTGCTTTTATGGGTATTAATCATTGCTTGTTGGTAAATCAATTAAATATTTTCACTTTTAATGATAAACATATCCGTAGCTTCATAACATTTTTAAGTTGTATTGCTGCATAACAAACTTTTTTCTTTTTTTTAATGTTGTTTAATTAAGCGCCATTAAAAAAATCTCTTAAAAAATATAAATTAAATTATCAAATATTAAAAGGTTATATTAAATATGTGATCGTATTCAAACAAGTACTTTAATGTTCGGAGAGTCCCAGAAAAAACTGATCAGATCAGTAATTTTTAAGCGTTAGTAAAAAAAATTAGTCAGAGCGAGAGAGAAAATAAAGAAGAGATAGGCAAATCTCTGTACAACAGGAGTAAGATAAGTCTACCAGCTAAGCTTTCTCGGAGATATGAACACATTGAACATTTAATCCAAGGAAGAGTCTCTCAGCTCTCTATTGAGTGGGGACTTACCACGTTTTAAACGAGTAAGATCATTCAGAATCTGACACTATTGTCGAAGCAGCTACAGAGCTGTATTAGTTTCCCTTTCATTTCAAAAAATTTTGTACACTTCAGACATCAGTTATTTTGTTGTCTGGCTTTTCGAGCATTCTAAATCCAAATAAATAAATAAAATACTTCACATCCGACACGCTGTACGCAACAAAATGTCCAGCTCCGGGGTTCAGCAGCAGGAAAAGCATTCGCCAGACAGGCACGTTAGGAGCATGGATGGATGGATTGATGTGGCCATATCGAGCAATCGGGAGCAAGTGAAACTGGCACTGCACACCAAGCTGGAACCAACTGAAGAAGTAGCAGCTAGCCAGTTGTGTTTGAAGCAAGAGCAGGAGCAGGAGCGGGAGCAGGAGCAGAATTCAAATCTAGGCTGGCGGCGCGTATTGATCCGCTGCCTCAGCTACGTCAACGAGCGCATCGCCAAAGGATTTGGTTTGAAGCGCCAGCAGATGGAATGGTATAAGGACTGCTGGAATTCTCCAGGGTCGCGTCCATGTTCGCCAGTGAGTCGTGTGTAACGCTAAGATCCACGCTGAACGAAGTGCCTCAATATATATTATTATTATAATATAATATTGTCGACTTAACACATGTGTCACTTATTTCGGTGGGTTTATCGGAGCTTTGTTTCGATCTTGTTTTGACAGCTGTCTGCACCCACTTTGTGTACTTCCTTCCTTCTTATTCTTCCGCCCTGCCAGTGTTTGAGCTCATTGTGAATACATCCACGCAAAAATATTTGTGATCGTATTTTGTTTTGAGTATCATTAAGCTGAAATACCAAATAATTGCACACTTTAAAGTGCTTTTGAGCTGAGCACAAACAAAAGTGCCACAGCAAAAAAATTATGAGCTCCAGCCGCTTGAACGACAATTGACGGACAATCGATGATTGTCTGGGCTCGGATATTAACATTGTTCACATGCTTACCAATTATGCGTACAATGCTCATACGAAAATCCCAGAAAAATATTTTTGAATCGAAGTCCAAATGTTATTCAACCCAATTGATGGGCTATTGAACGGAACGCGCTGCGTCATCGGACGGACAATCGATAAGCCGATTGTCCGATTTATTATATTACCTTACGCATGGAGTCAATTCAATTAATTCAATGATTAGTTATAAGACGATAATTTAGTTACACCCAATGAATAATTTCCTTGCCTGTTCGATATATAAATATAATTGTCAACATTAGTCTATGATAATGCGTAACCTTTAACATGATGCGATAAAAACTACCAATGTACAGAGTCGGATACTTCAAATGGGACCGGTTTAGCGTCAAGTATTTTCGTGCATCACTATCATTAATAACCATGTTTAAATGTGACGTGGTAATTTTCCAAAGCAACGCTAATAATTAATCTCTTGCCCTCTCTCTCTCTCTCTATCTAACTCTCGCTCTCTCTGTCTGTCATTTTAATTTTTACAGGTTAGCCGAAAACACAAAGTCTACCTTGTGGGGGAGGGGGGAGGGGGGTTGCATTAAAGCGTGCGTGTTAAAAACTTCTTAGCCCTGAGATTCTGAATATATTATTTGTTTTTATTGGTTTCAGCTTAATATCAAGTTTACTGGGTCTGGGTCAACTGGGTGGTTAGGTGCGTGACTCGCCAGTTGTCTAACGGATTTGAGTGGAAATGTTAATTGAGAATCATATCGGAAATATATATATATAAATATATAACAAGTTTATTAACCTCTAAGTGGAACGTAACGACGCATTGGCGCACGAGTTAGGAATTTCAAGCATTCGAAGAAAACAATATGAAGCTTACGGAGCAGCAGCTCTCTATGCAGATGATTTTACTTCCGTCAGCCATTGACCTAGTTGATGGTTCGCTTTGGCTTCGCCTTGCATTGCCAAATGCTTATAAATATATATTTTTGATACTTAGATCAGCGAAGGGCAACTTGGTGACCAAAACCAGAAGCTAACCAGACCAGTAGCAGAAGCAGCTAGAAAGCTTTCAATAGATTGCAGCCAACTTTTGTGTGGGGGCGTATACGTAGCGCACAAGCAAAGAAGTTCGTTGGCCACTGGTTCAGTTCAAATAGTTTCGAAATGAGCTGTTCTCAAGAATTTTAATATATACACATCGCAGCCAGCAGACCAAGTCTATCATATCATAGATGATGCTGATCGGGAGATGACGTCACGACTTCTACTCAACCTTAAACAAACAAGTATAAAAAGTTTAAATGCTCTACTACAGTTTTTGACCAAATATACACAAATATTTGACTAATTGATACCCTCTAGGCTAGCTTATCCCAACCATAACTTTTTTAAAGCTGAACTGATTTACAAAAGCTTTGTTTTTTTATAGCCTAAACTCATTGAAATTAGCTGAAATGGGTCTAATGAAGTTGTGCAAAAGTATATAACAGGCAAAAGAAAGCATATCCGTTTCTTATAAATAATATATATATTCGCCAAGTCTGCATGAACGAACTGCAAGCTTTCCTATATCATCCAAAGAACAATTTTTAATGATCGATAACATTATCTATATCCCCAAAATCGAAAGGGTTCGATTATCGATATGACAGAACTGTATGAACATGTCCCAATTAGTTGCAAATAACAAACTTTGCGTTGCCTGCTTTTAGGCAGTTCACATAAATGTTTGTTTCAGCTCAGCTTATTACTATGTGATTAATTACAAGAAAAAACACTGGTTAAAGGATTGTTTGCACGCAATGGGAGTGCTGCCAAATATAGGTATTTATATATATAGTAGTGAGAAGAGACCAATAAGTGCAATACATACGCTTACACACGCTGGCAAGCTTGGTATCTGGCAACTTACCATCTGTTAAAATATTTTTGTTTAAAATGAGTCGACATATTATTGCTGCGGCTGCATATTTAATGCATGTAAAAGCCAATAAAAACACGAAATTAAAAGGAGCAGTCAATAGCTTCGGAAATGGCTTGTTTCGAGAAAGGAGGAGCATTATAAGCGAGCAATGGTTTTTGCCCTGAAATCGCCTACACCTCTCCGCAAGGCGACATCGATCGTCTCAAAGGCATCCTCGGGCAACTATCTATTCTTAATCCCATTAAATCGGTTCGACCTCCACCAATCTGATAAGCAGCTCTATTTCGACATTTTCAAATAATATAATACAACATAATTTACATACATACATATATATATATATATATATGTATATATATGGGCAACTTCAAAATGCCATAACTTCGTCAAAACTCAACTGATTTTAAAAAGCGAGGGCTTTTTGATCATAGTTTTGCCCCTAAATCAATCGTACATTTAAAGTTGAAAACGAAATTCGAGGTCGGAAGACAAGTAAAAATTATAGCCCGAAAATCGATATATCGGTGTATGGGCATAGGTCGAAACTTCAAAATGCCATAACTTCGTCAAAACTCAACTTATCTTCAAAAGCGAAGGCTTTTTGATCATAGATTTGCCCCTAAATCAATCGTACATTTAAAGTTGAAAACGAAATTTGAGGTCGGAAGACAAGTAAAAATTATAGCCTGAAAATCGGTATATCGATATATGGGCATAGGTCGAAACTTCAAAATGCCATAACTTCGTCAAAACTCAACTTATCTTCAAAAGCGAAGGCTTTTTGATCATAGGTTTGCCCCTAAATCAATCGTACATTTAAAGTTGAAAACGAAATTTGAGGTCGGAAGACAAGTAAAAATTATAGCCCGAAAATCGATATATCGGTGTATGGGCATAGGTCGAAACTTCAAAATGCCATAACTTCGTCAAAACTCAACTTATCTTCAAAAGCGAAGGCTTTTTGATCATAGATTTGCCCCTAAATCAATCGTACATTTAAAGTCGAAAACGAAATTTGAGGTCGGAAGACAAGTAAAAATTATAGCCTGAAAATCGATATATCGATATATGGGCATAGGTCGAAACTTCAAAATGCCATAACTTCGTCAAAACTCAACTTATCTTCAAAAGCGAAGGCTTTTTGATCATAGGTTTGCCCCTAAATCAATCGTACATTTAAAGTTGAAAACGAAATTTGAGGTCGGAAGACAAGTAAAAATTATAGCCCGAAAATCGATATATCGGTGTATGGGCATAGGTCGAAACTTCAAAATGCCATAACTTCGTCAAAACTCAACTGATTTTAAAAAGCAAGGGCTTTTTGATCATAGATTTGCCCCTAAATCAATCGTACATTTAAAGTTGAAAACGAAATTTGAGGTCGGAAGACAAGTAAAAATTATAGCCTGAAAATCGATATATCGATATATGGGCATAGGTCGAAACTTCAAAATGCCATAACTTCGTCAAAACTCAACTTATCTTCAAAAGCGAAGGCTTTTTGATCATAGGTTTGCCCCTAAATCAATCGTACATTTAAAGTTGAAAACGAAATTTGAGGTCGGAAGACAAGTAAAAATTATAGCCCGAAAATCGATATATCGGTGTATGGGCATAGGTCGAAACTTCAAAATGCCATAACTTCGTCAAAACTCAACTGATTTTAAAAAGCAAGGGCTTTTTGATCATAGTTTTGCCCCTAAATCAATCGTACATTTAAAGTTGAAAACGAAATTTGAGGTCGGAAGACAAGTAAAAATTATAGCCCGAAAATCGATATATCGGTGTATGGGCATAGGTCGAAACTTCAAAATGCCATAACTTCGTCAAAACTCAACTGATTTTAAAAAGCGAAGGCTTTTTGATCATAGTTTTGCCCCTAAATCAATCGTACATTTAAAGTTGAAAACGAAATTTGAGGTAGGAAGACAAGTAAAAATTATAGCCCGAAAATCGATATATCGATGTATGGGCATAGGTCGAAACTTCAAAATGCCATAACTTCGTCAAAACTCAACTTATCTTCAAAAGCGAAGGCTTTTTGATCATAGTTTTGCCCCTAAATCAATCGTACATTTAAAGTTGAAAACGAAATTTGAGGTAGGAAGACAAGTAAAAATTATAGCCCGAAAATCGATATATCGGTGTATGGGCATAGGTCGAAACTTCAAAATGCCATAACTTCGTCAAAACTCAACTGATTTTAAAAAACAAGGGCTTTTTGATCATAGTTTTGCCCCTAAATCAATCGTACATTTAAAGTTGAAAACGAAATTTGAGGTAGGAAGACAAGTAAAAATTATAGCCCGAAAATCGATATATCGATGTATGGGCATAGGTCGAAACTTCAAAATGCCATAACTTCGTCAAAACTCAACTTATCTTCAAAAGCGAAGGCTTTTTGATCATAGATTTGCCCCAAAATCAATCGTACATTTAAAGTTGAAAACGAAATTCGAGGTCGGAAGACAAGTAAAAATTATAGCCCGAAAATCGATATATCGGTGTATGGGCATAGGTCGAAACTTCAAAATGCCATAACTTCGTCAAAACTCAACTTATCTTCAAAAGCGAAGGCTTTTTGATCATAGATTTGCCCCAAAATCAATCGTACATTTAAAGTTGAAAACGAAATTTGAGGTAGGAAGACAAGTAAAAATTATAGCCCGAAAATCGATATATCGATGTATGGGCATAGGTCGAAACTTCAAAATGCCATAACTTCGTCAAAACTCAACTTATCTTCAAAAGCGAAGGCTTTTTGATCATAGATTTGCCCCTAAATCAATCGTACATTTAAAGTTGAAAACGAAATTTGAGGTCGGAAGACAAGTAAAAATTATAGCCCGAAAATCGATAAATCGGTGTATGGGCATAGGTCGAAACTTCAAAATGCCATAACTTCGTCAAAACTCAACTGATTTTAAAAAACAAGGGCTTTTTGATCATAGCTTTGCCTTAAAATCAATCGTACATTTAAAGTTGAAAACGAAATTCGAGGTCGGAAGACAAGTAAAAATTATAGCCCAAAAATCGATATATCGGTGTATGGGCATAGGTCGAAACTTCAAAATGCCATAACTTCGTCAAAACTCAACTGATTTTAAAAAGCGAGGGCTTTTTGATCATAGTTTTGCCCCTAAATCAATCGTACATTTAAAGTTGAAAACGAAATTCGAGGTCGGAAGACAAGTAAAAATTATAGCCCGAAAATCGATATATCGGTGTATGGGCATAGGTCGAAACTTCAAAATGCCATAACTTCGTCAAAACTCAACTTATCTTCAAAAGCGAAGGCTTTTTGATCATAGCTTTGCCCCAAAATCAATCGTACATTTAAAGTTGAAAACGAAATTCGAGGTCGGAAGACAAGTAAAAATTATAGCCCAAAAATCGATATATCGGTGTATGGGCATAGGTCGAAACTTCAAAATGCCATAACTTCGTCAAAACTCAACTTATCTTTAAAAGCGAAGGCTTTTTGATCATAGTTTTGCCCCTAAATCAATCGTACATTTAAAGTTGAAAACGAAATTTGAGGTCGGAAGACAAGTAAAAATTATAGCCCGAAAATCGATATATCAGTGTATGGGCATAGGTCGAAACTTCAAAAGGCCATAACTTCGTCAAAACTCAACTTATCTTCAAAAGCGAAGGCTTTTTGATCATAGTTTTGCCCCTAAATCAATCGTACATTTAAAGTTGCTAGTTGAAACATATATTTCATTGTCGAAATAAATAAGGTGTTCTAATTTGGAATTTGATTTAATTAAATGAGTATCTACTAGTCGAACACTCTCAATCCAATCATTCTCAATTGTTTTTATCAAAATAATTACATTTATTAAATAGAATTTTGTTGAAATGAATTTATAAATAATATGTGCTAGAATGAATGCTGACTTATAAATAGTCAAAAATATATGTATGTATATCTCTAAAATTCCTATTGAATATAAAAAAAAAGAATTAATAATATTTGTAATATAAATTAAATACATAAGATAAAACAATAATTATGTTTAAATTAACTAGAGTCTAGAAGCTATATAGCGTACAATACAACTATGACTCGATTTCATGCATTTTGCCATTACATCATTTTGATATACATATTTGTGTGGGAGAGATATGAGAAAGTGATTGTTGTGTCGCTTGGCGTTATGTGAACGAATTGTTGTTGTTTTTGTTTGTTTGTTTGTTTGTCTTAACACTAAATTGAAACAATGGCAAACTTTTGTCTGGGACTACATCTCAAAAGAAAAGGCAACTGAAGAAGTTGCCTTCACAATATGCTCGACTGTCATTATAAAGCTAGTTGACCCCTGAGCACACCTAGGATAACAGCAAGCAAACTTGGCTAGCTGCTTGTGATGATGTCAGTAGCTGTTGCTGTCAGCGTCACATTGTTGCTGCTATTGTTGGTGGTGCTGTTGTTGCTGCTGTTGTTGCTGCTGTTGTTGCTGCTAGTGCTGCTGTTGCTGCTGTTGCTGCTGTTGCTGCTGATGCTGCTGATGCTGCTGATGCTGCTGGCTGCCGTCTCGCTATCAATGTAGCTATCCCGACGCTTGACCTTATACTCTGGATTCTTCAGCCAGTCCTCCTTGATGAGATCGGCACCTTTCTCGGCTATCATGATGACGGGCGCATTTGTGTTGCCGCTGCTAATCGTTGGCATAATGCTGGCATCGATCACCCTCAGGCCCCGCACCCCATAGACGCGTAGCCGGGGATCGACAACGGCCTCGGCATCCCAGCTGGGCCCCATTTTGGCCGTGCCGCAGGGATGATAGATGGTCATAGATATGGTGCGCACCTGGCACTCCAAATACGCGTCCGATAGAAACTTGTGCTGTTTGCAGTTGGGCAACGGTTTGCGCCACAGTCGACTGCCAAATTGCTTAAAGACCTGCGCCTCGGCGACGCGCAACGCAATCTTGGCGCCCTCCACCAGCGTCTTGGCGTCAATGGGATCATCGAAATAGTTGGCATTGATCAACGGATACTGAAACGGATTGGCCGAGCGCAAACGTACTGTGCCCCTGGAGCGTGGTCGGAGCAGCAGCGGCATTATGGTCCAGCTATCCTTGTTCGCAATGGGATGATAGACTTCCTGATAGACAGACTCCTTCAAGCCCATCACCTTCTTGACGCGTGCCCCATTGTCCGAGTTGATCGAGGCGGGTGCCATGTGAAACTGTATGTCGGGCCAGTCGATGCTCCGATTTGAAAACGGTGTATGGACAAAAGCCAAACCCTCAACGCCGCCCAAAGTCGTCATCGGTCCACGCTCGCGCAGCACATACTGAAAGGTCACCGCCGTTGGATTGAAGCGATCCTGCACAATGGCCACCGGCTTGTCTACCAGAAATGTGAGTCCTCCCATGCCCACATGATCCTGCATATTCTCGCCCACCGGCAAATCCTGCAGCACACGTATGCCATGCTTTTCCAAATGCGAACGTGGTCCCAATCCCGACAGCATCATCAGCTGCGGCGTATTGATCGCACCCGCCGACAAGACGATCTCCCGCCGTGCGGCAATGCGATAGACCTTGCCATTCTTCACAAACTCAACGGCCTTGGCCCGCATGGTGCCCGGCTCGATGATAATGCGCGTCACATGGGAGTTCATCGATAAATGAAAGTTCGGACGCTGTCGTATGGGGCGCAGAAATGCTTTGGCCGTTGAGCAGCGCGAGCCCCGTCTAATGGTGCCCTGGGCGATCATGAAGCCCGCCTGCTGGGCACCATTAATGTCCCGATTGTCGTAGCCTAGCTGGGTGCCCGCCTCCACAAAGGCGGCCACCAATGGCGTATGCCAGGGTGACTCCTGCACGGTCAGCAGTCCGCCCCGGCCATGATAGGCGCTCTTGGCCAAGTAGGGATTCCGATTATCCTCGGATTTCTTAAAGTAGCGCAACACCTGCTCATAATCCCAGCCGGGATTGCCCAGCGCTGCCCAGTGATCGTAGTCGTGCCGATTACCACGCACATACAGCATATAGTTCAGCACTGAGGAGCCGCCGAGGACGCGTCCGCGCGGCCAATTGCAGCGATTGTTCTGCATGCCCAGACAGGCCTTGGTTGAGGGTTCCGTCTTGTAGCCCCAATCGAGTTTGCTTAGCTGCAGATAGGCCGCCAGCGAGGGCACGTCCGAGATCTCGTTTTCATCCGGACCCGCCTCGATGAGCAGCACCTTCCATTTGCGCACCTCGCTCAGTCGATTGGCGACCACCGCACCCGCCGACCCACTGCCCACAACTATGAAGTCATATTCGGGCCACAAATTTAGCTGGTCCAGGGGTCGCGACTCTGGATCGACGGCATCATAGCGATAGTAGGTAATCGCTGCCAGGAGCAACGGTATCAGCCACAGACCAGTGGTAACCACACCAAATGTTGACTTGATCACCGTCGTTATAAAGAGCAGATTTAACACCATATTCCTTGGGTTACTCGATGCTTTGAAATGGGAATCGCTCGATTTGTTGTTGCTGTTTGGCTTTCAGTTTATGTTCTATTTTCTAAGTCTCTCTTTCTCGCGATCTCTCTCGCTCTCTCTCTCTCTCTCGCTCTCTATCTCTCTCTCTAGCGTTTCTTTCTCCTGTGCATGGCGTTGCCTCTGCGACCATCCGAACCGCTGCCTCGCGCTCCTTCGGCTCCTCCACTTGAATGGTTCTCGGCTGCAATATCTGCAAGAGAACAAAATTTAAATTGTTATTAGTTTTATTAGTAGGGGAAAAAGAACATTTGGTTTAACGATATATTCACATTGAGTTATCGATATTTCCGTACTTCCAGGCCTGAAGGAAACCTATTACTTTTGTGCCCTTATTAAGTGTTCTCTGATGAGATCCATTCGTTCCACTTGGAAATATATTATTTTTAAATACCAATTCAACTTAATCAGCTCCAGTCGGCCATGAGCCAAAGAAACCCGATGTGATTTCGTGAACTTCAGTTCAGTAAATGGCCAGAAGAGCTCAGCTAACTGCTCTGCACTGTGGCCAACTCATGGACCAACCAACCAAGACTTACAGTGGGTACCGCTAAACTACGAACGCTTAACAGATTTGTTTTTCAATTTGCTTAACTTGCACTCGCTCGAAGTATTCAGTTTCAAGAGGTTAATTGTGTAAGTCAGCAGACAGCAGTCGGCAAATGCGCAACCCCAAAAACAGATACACCCCACCAACCCACCAACCCACCAACCCACCAACCCACCACCCCACCGTCCCACCGCTCCCACCACCAACCATTAATGTTGCTGCAACCGAAACCGTTGCTTGCACTAACCATCCTCAATCAGTTTGTTATTGTTACACGATTGCATTCCGAGCATTATTGTTGTGGCAATAGCTCTTCAAACGTTGCCACCCCTCCCCTTGTTGGTTTATTGTGTGTGTGTGCCCAAAAAGGGCCACTGGCGCTGCGACCTTGAAGACTATTGCGGCCAATAAAGTTTAAGTGTTGTAAAACGTAACCGCGTTGGCAGCCACTTCAAATGCGGCTTATAACGAATGTAAGCCACGCAAAATTCCGTTTAAAGCTGCACCAGCGCCAGAAACAACAACAACAACAACAGCAACAGCAACAATAACAGTAACAACAAATAGCCACAACAACCACAGTGAATATACAAAAGATATATTTTTCTGTTGTCTCTGTCTCTCTATTTTTGTCTTTCAAATCGTGGTTCCATTCGCTTTTATTACAATATCAACGGGCTCTGATGTAATAGCTACCAAATTGTTTGTTGTTGCTGCTTTTTCGTATAATTGGTAAACTTAAAAATCTACATACGATATGTGTATATATCTATATATAACATATATGTATATACTTTTTTGTATGCTGTTGAATTGTTGTCTATGTATCGGCCTAAACATAATTCATTTGCCTTGTCACTCGGTCAGCCGTTAAAACGCCACAACAAAAACAAGCAGCTGTTGTCACGTTGTTGTTGTTGTTGCTGTTGCTGCTATTTTGGGCTGTTGTCGCTAGTTGTTGTTTGTTGTTATCGTGCGGGTGTTGAAACGTGCAGCATTGCGTCGCTTGCCTGTCTGTCTATGTGATTGTCTGTCCACAGTTAACAGCTAAGCTCTTTGACTATTCGACTGACGGCTCGCCAAAAAAAAAAGCGAGAAAAAAATACACAAGTAGTTCCCACCAGTTGAATCATAAATTTGGCTTATGAATAACTGGCAACGCATGAGAAACTATATTTTTATTTGTGACGAATCTGACTCTATTGTTGCATGTACATCAGGAAACGCCTAAGCCTGATAGAATGACATTTTTGGCAAAAGATAAGATAAGAGGAAAAAGATAATGAAAAGTTGAAATAAAAATATTTCTCGCTTAGCGGCATAAAAACATAAAAATCTGAATATATATGCGAATATAAAATTGTGATTAAAACGTGCCTTAGCTTCACTCAAGATATCAATCTCCATCTCTCTCTCCCTCTCTTTTGCATCTCTCTCAAACTACCTCATATAAAAGAGACTCTCTCAAAATTTGCTTTATTTGGAAATGACAGTTATCTCGTTAGATAGGCACATAAGTGAGCGACATGCTACAACGAATGGTAATAAATTGAATGGAATACCACAACTACAAATGAACACACATGTTGCAATCATGCAAAGGAAGTCAGTAGAAGTAAATTCAGATTTGCAGAGAGCAAAAAACACTCAATCAGAATTCGAATTTTGCAGCTTGACTTTGAGCAATCCATTTTACCCTATTAACTAAATGGGTTCTTTTTTGTGTTTTGTTGTAAAAAGTTACCACACTGTGCCACTCTGTGCCACACTATGCCACATTGTGGCATATCTTTCTATTTTGCCGCTTCGTTGCGCCCAAGTGAAAGGCCAAAGGCTTCTTCAGCCTTAGCATTAGCAGCTTTAGCTGCAGCAGTGGCTTAACTGCTGCCGAAACAGGTGCTTGCCTCAACAGTAATTTGGCATATTTTTGGCAACTGCAAGCTGTAGCTGAAGTTGAAATTGAATCTGAAACTGAAACTGAAACTGGGGAGCTTAACACACGCATTTCATTTGCTCTTTTCGATCTTGTTGTTGTTGTTGTTGTGCGAAAAAACAAAACGTAAAAAATTTGTTAAGAGTGGACAAAAAAATGTTGCATGAAATTGGGTCAGCGGCAAACGAGTTTACACAGCTAAAACTGTGAGTAGGGGTATGAGTAGAGGTGGGGGCTGTGGGGAAAAGGGGGGGGCAACTACAAAATGTGGGAGGGGGTGATATGGGCTTGCCTGTGTGGTGGCAGTTGGGTCGCGTAAACCAGTTGAGCATCTCTGCAAAAGCGTGGCTGCTTTTGTTACCGTTGTTGCTCTTGCCAAATGAGCTCTTTGCTTGTGTGTTTCTCTATGTGTGTGTATGTGTGTGTGATTGCTGTGCGAGTGTGGGTGTGTGTATCGGCTATTGGCCTTACCATTTTGAAGACCGAAATAAGTCAAGTTTGACACGCCCACACAGGGCACATGTATGTATCTCAATGTATCTATGTATCTTGTATCTGATGGATGCGCACTTGACACTTGACAAGTGACAACAAAGTGAGCGCAATTAAAGTCATTTTGTGCGTTAATTTGGTGTCAAGCTCAGCGGGCCATGCGGCCAAAGTCAATGGCCAACAAAACAATGCTAACATCATGAGCATGAGCTCTAGGTTGTAGGTTGTTGGTTGTTGGTTGTTAGCTGTCGGATTGCTGCTGGTGTCAGTCACCTTGACTGTTATTAGAAGCACACAATGCCACAGCAATCAGTTCAGGCTGCATTTGCAGCAGCAGCAGCAGCGGCAGCAGCAGCATCAGCAGCCCCAACAACAGCAAAACACATTCACAGCAACTTTATTTAGTTGCAGCTACAACAGCAACCACAACAACAATTGCCTTTTAGTTATTAAATGAACAGTTGAATGCGTAGCGGCAAATTTGTTGCTTTATGGTTATTTATTTAGCTGCAGCAGCACCCAAGAAAATTGCAAAAATGTTTAATTGCTGCTGCTGGTGCTGCTGTTGCTGCTGCTGCTGCGGCTGCGTGTCGGCTTTGCATTAGCCAACGTTAACGCTGCAACGCGTTTTCGCGCGTTTGTGTCCTAAGTCTTTTGTTTTTTTTTTTTGCAACGCAACTGAAGCAGATCGAAAAGTTCGACTAGCAGCCGAGAACGATGGGAGTCGCCACAAGCCAAAGAGGATGACCGAAAATCTAAAGGCAGTTGCCAGTAAGCCAATGATAATTGTATGTTCTTGTTTGCAGTTGGGCTTACTGTCAAAATTAACAAGCAGTTAAACTTGTTGCCAAAACGGGTATTTTAACGCGTTCACTGTTGCAACTGCTACACCAACTGTTGCAGACTAACAGTAAGATGTTTAGATATAATTTACTGGTGTTGCCACCACTAATATTAATTATATTCTTTTGGCGTTGCCACATTTGTTCAATATTTGAACATTTGGGCTTTAACTTTTAGTCAGCTGCACATGCGTGGTATGGTTGCAACCGATGTACTCCGTGGAGTACAAGTTAGGGTATTGTTGCCTGCCCAAACTTGCGAAAAGAGCTGTTGCTGTTGTAGCCTACTTATCTACGAAAGCGTCAATGTTTTTCTTGCTTTTCCTTTTACTCGTGTATGCCATATACTATCTTTTTTAAATGTATCCCACAGACATGAGTGTGTGCACAATTGCCGTTGCAATGTTGTTGCAGTTGTTGTTGCTGTTGCTGTTGTCGTGGGCGATTGCAAAATGTTGCCGCTTGCAGTTGCTGCTGTCATAGTTGTTGTTGCACTTGAGTGCCTTTTCCATTTGCCCAAATCTTGTTCATTTTGTGAAGGGTACTCCCAGCTCAATAGTTGCCTTTTCCCTACATCAGCAGCAATGTCAATAAGTCCGACAACAGTTGCTGTTGCTATTGCTGTTGCTGTTGCTGTTGTTGGTCGCTGTTTGCTATTGCACCTGTTGCTGTCTCAGTGCAGCGGAAATAATCAGCCTGACCTATGGTCAGTGTTTCACTTCAATTGCAATTCCTTTCACACACACACACACGCACCCGCACACACATACACACACACACACACACACACACACATGTTTAACGTTAAACCGTTGCTTACTTGAAATTCTGCGCGCACAAATCACACACGTTTGCCTCAGCGGGTTGCGGCGTTGCCTTAGGCGTATCCTGTGCTCATCCAAGCAAACACACAGAAAAAAAAAAAATAAACACCAATTTATTTTGATCATATATCGATAATCGGTAATCGGTCTGTGCGGAGCACTGCGTCCGTGCGGCTGCGTTGCACGCTTTCAACTGAACGCAAAGTTTAACGCGAAATCCGTGCAAACGAGCCAACCGCAGCGGCAGCGTAAACGACAGCGTCGGCAGCATCGGCAACTGTTTGGCAACAGCAGCAGCAACAACAATTGCTACGAAAACAGCAGCAGCAGCAGCAACAACAATAACAACGACAGCAACTAAAGCTAAAGCAAAAGCAAATGGTTAGCAAGCGAGCAGCTGTTGCATATTATTGGCACATCGACATCAAACTTGTTGCATATCAAACATGTTCGATGCGCTGATAAGACAGACAAACCATAATTTATCATTTATATGGTCAAAATTATGACGACAAAGTCGATTAACTCCAGCTTATATCGAAATGAAGTTCATTGAGAAATACTCTGGCCTTTGGAATATTAAATCTCTGTTTGATGAACTTTTTGTAAGTAGAAATAATGATGCATAAAATAAGAATAATGATGAAGATAAGGGTTTTATTTTTGATAATTATAATAATTATTATGATGGTGCAGATAATTAAGAAAGATTGATTGACTAGACTCTTCTTCTGGTAAGGAAATTATGATAACGATAAAGGTAATTGTCAGTTACAGACTCCGTTTAAGTTGCTAAGAGTCGATTTTTGCTGAGCCATGACAATCTTCAGTCATTTTTAAAGCTATTTCGTTCGATCTTAGATAATGTAAGTAGATTCCCTTTAGAATTAAAACAAGTCGAGTAAGCTCGACTAAAAGATACCCTAAGCCCAGCCGTTAAATATATTATACTTTTATTGCCAAAATTGCATAATCAAATGTAAGCAGGACTACAAGTCTCATTTATAATGTGAGCACAGGCACTGAAGTGTGAACAGTTATTTAATCAATTAAAACTTAAAATAAAAAATAAAATAATTAAATAAAGCCTATGATAAAGTCTTATCTGAGGTTATTAAAATGAAAAATGGCCGAATGTTTATTGCCAGAGTTGTGAAAACAGTTGCAAGTGTTGACAGCACCCACTGCGATCAATCAGTAACAATAACACGGTTAGTGTTGTCCTCAAAAATTGTGGTTAACACACTTGCTGTTGCCACTTATTGTTGCTGTTGTGGTTGCTAATTGCCGCTTGTTGCTTGCTGCTTGCATGACCGCATTCCACGAATTACATACGCATTCCCCAGCAGCAGATGAAAATGCGAGGGAAAACAAAAAAGAAATGGGAAATAAAGTTATTAACTAATTAAGATTTGGCACATCAATGATTTTTGTGTGTGCGTCAATTTGTGGTGCCATGCGGCAACTGTCCACAAGCTGTGGCAGCCAGTTGCTCCATTTACTTTTTTTTGATTTATCAAATATCCCGCATGCGACAATAATTTATATAATCTTTGGGTAAGAAAACGGGGCTGAAGTGAAGGGAGAAAAAACTGAAACTAAAATAACTAAAGATTTAGTGGCAAATGTCGAAATATTTTTGAAATTTTTTCTTGCTTTTTTTTGTTGTTGTTGGGGGTTAATGTGCAATTAGCGCGTGTTGTTGGACGCGGATAGGCAACTGCACCTGGCGGCTTCAAGCGCCAAAATTGCCAAAATCCATTTCGTTGATGGTGCAAAAATGAAATGCGACCGCCCTCAAAACATGTCAAAAGCCCAACAGGTGAACACTGTACGAATAGCGAGAGTGCTCGACTAGCAGACATCCTCGGCTGCCCTTTGCTGAACTAACTTTCATTTTTATTATCTAAAAATAATGATGTAAATAAATGGTTAAAATAAAATAGATACAATATCAGAAATTCAGATAATAGTACAGTTCTCAATGTATCGTATATACTGTTGTGTTTTACAGACAATTTTGTAATCATTCTTTACAGGGTATTCAACATTTACAAGACTTTCATAATCTAATCTAGACAATCTAGTTGTCTTCCACAACCCAATAAAACCCTTTTTCGTCCAGACACACCTAGAGGGTATGGCAAAAAAAAAGCTCAAACATCGGCATAAAAATTACTTTCGCTTTGAGCGTCAGGAAGCGAATAAACCATGAGCTCTTAGCTTCAAGTGGTTGGTAACGCGGAGCTGCTCCGTTGTAGCTGCCACCGCATCCAATTAATGGCCAGTTAAAGACTTTGCTCCGACTAAGGGCAGGTGCCAACAACAATTTCCAACAGAGACAGCTGCTGCTGCTGCCTGCGCTGCCTGTGCTGCCTGTGCTGCCTGTGCTGCTGTTGCCTACGTGAGCCCAATCAAGTGGAAGACCCGACACCTTCCAGCAGGCGCCATGTTTATGACGTAAGCATTTCCATCGAACTGCTCAAATTTGCTTTGGTTTTTTATATGTAATTTTTTCTTTTGACAATGCTGCCAAGCGTTTCCCAGATTCCAACCCACCGCCCCCCCCGCACACGCCCCCTCTCTCCCCCCCCCACACACACATTCATCTGAATCGCAAACAAAATTATATGTCTCCGGATTTGGTTGAGTTCGCTTTGGATTCGGTTGGGGTTCGGATTGGGTTCGGTTCGTTTTATTCGGATTCGGGCGGCATAATTGACCAAAATTAAGCAGACATTATTCAATTTAGTGCTGTATCTGAAGACAGCTGCTTTTGCCGGCTTTTGAATACTTGTTGATGCCGTTCGTTTTTTATACACATACATGTGTATATTTTTGTTTTGTTTTTTTTTTTTTTGTGTGTTTCTGTTTTTTGTTTTGATACTCGCTGCGTCGTCAAATGTGTTCGGCATCACGTCGACACATAAGCCCGACCTGCGGCATTTATGGGATAGTCACGGAGCGGAATTTCAGATGGAGTATTTGCCAATGCATACCACAGCCATAACTCGAGTACCCCATTGCTATGATTGATTCGCACGATTCGATTTAAGCGTCTTTTCGATTGGAGGCTCACTTTCAACTCGACTTGACGCTTGATTGCCCTAAGTAAATTATCTTCATCATTCACAAATATGTTGATATATATATTTTGGCATTGTAAGTTTGCAGATAGATAACCTAACCTAACCTAAGTTTGCAGATACCGAGCTAGCACTTTCTGTGGAAATTCTCAGCAAACTAAAGCTATTATTAATTTGTTTATAAATTAGATGTTATTTTATTTAAGCTTTGATCTATGAAGATTTCGAATGTATACATCTTATCTCCGTAACTTTGATGATATTTGCAACATTAATTTTGATTCAAATTACAAAAAATTTGAATTTTTAAATTCCTAACTTAATATCGCTGTATATCAATCCGTAAACATGCAAGTCAAATCTAAATTGCCCTTTACACTGATCTTTGCAATGATTTCGAAATTAGAGATAAATGTTTTTGGACACCGAATTTTTGTATTTGTGTGAAATTAGCTTTTACTAATTTTGTTATAATAGCTCGCAAGATTTGCAACACCTGTTAAAATGGATGTTGTAATATGTCTTTCAAATATTTTCTGCAAACTGTGAATTATCCACAAGATGCTCCTCTAAAGAAAACAAATTCACGTCCACGCCCAACTTCGCTTGCAACAACAACAACAAGAGCAACAGCAACTGGACAGGCAACATCTACAGTAACAACAACAACAACAACAATAACTGCATAAAGTGTAAACAACAACAATCACGAAATGTGCCAATTGCTGGTTGTGGTTTGTTCCCAGGTTGAGTGTTGCATTGCTTTTGCCTTTCGGCTGCCACTCAGCCGATTAATGACCCAAATTTGTAGTCGCAACGCACTGACCACAGACACTTTGAGCACCACTTCGTGGTGTTGTGTCTTCATCGTCATCATCATGATCTTCTTCATTATGATCAACTTTTGCTGTTTACCTGCTGTTTGCTTCGGCTCTGGCCATCATCATCATCCTCATCGTCATCGTCATCGTTGTCGTTGTAGTTGTCTTTCACATAACACTTTCCATTATTTTGGACTCACGTACACCGCCTCGATTCGCTAAGTTGCCCCCGCCCCTGGTACACCCCCACTGCCGCCCTTGTTCCCCATATAAATGGCGACTATGACTTGGCGTTTCTTTTAAATCAAATCAAATATTTGCTTAAGGTCTTGGGCGACTATCTAAAGGCCTTATGTAAGAAACGCCTTGGGTGGTTTATGACCACATCGCAGCTCATCACTTTTGCACCATAATGACTCGATTTGTATTACCCTGTAGCTGTTCAACGTGGGCACATAGCTAGCATAACAATTCTAATCTTTGTTAGGGTATCTACCAGCTTGAGCACTCTGCCATTTTTAAAGCCACGCGCAAGTTGCAAATTGTTAATTGGGAAATGTGGCTGCCAGGCAAATATGAAAAAAAATAAATCAAGCTTTGCGACTTGCAATTGAAATGGTCAACCAATTGGGCCACGTTGCCGCAGTGCGTATTGATTGAGCGCATTAGCTGCGCGCTGCTAACTGGGCTAAATGAGTGAGTTAACTTGCTTAACTACCTGGTTTTAACTGTTGTCCAGCTAACACCTACGAAATAAAACGTGAGCTGCCACAAATGCCGCCAATGCGTAACTTTTAGGGTATAACCTTGGCATACTTGAGCACCTGTAAAATGCAGATAGACATAAGTAGAGAGCGGGAATGAGGGAAAGAGATAGTGAGTGAGCAGCCGTAGCGCGTGTATGCAGGAAATGCCCCAGCGGGCGCGCTCTTAGTCACGGAAATTATGTTATGCTTCCATATGATTGGCAGTAAAGTTTTTGGTAATTTGACATTTGGTCAGGCTTATAATTTTGACGGCTAAAGGCGGAAGTCAAAGAAACACCCAAATGGCTAACATCATGTATACGTGACAGCCGAAAGCATTTCACAATGTTGCGGCGGTGCGTGTATGTGCTAAGTGCAAAAATTCGACTGGGGTTGTGTATTGGCTACATAAGCAATATTATAATCAATTAAGCAATGTTAAAATATTATTATGAACGTTCGTCGTTATTCGTTTAGCAATCAATAATAATCGACTTTACCTGCTCAAATAACTACTTGTGTAAATAGCGAAAAAGTTATGCAAATTTGTCAATATGGCTTCTTCCATTGCGGTGCATTTCTGCGCTAAGCCAATTTAATCAATGCATACTTTCGGGCGGAAATTTAAAAATGAATTTTAAGAAATCAAAACTTAATTGCGAACGTTGTTTTTAATTGGTAATATTACAAATAAAAATTGATGTGGCAACTAATTAATGAATGTATAAATGTTATTAAATAATACTCAAATTAATAGAGTCTCAGATTAAATAACAAAATATAATAATAGTAAAAATAAAAAAAGAAAAACATTTCACAAATCACCATTCACATGCAGCTTCGGCTTATGTACACACATACATACATATGTATGTGCTTAGCTGAGTCGAGCTCCTAGGTTTGTGCTTATACTCATACTTAAGAGTGTAGAGAAGCATAAAAATAATTACAGAATTTCAATGGTTTATTCATTTAGTAACTAAAAATAAATAATAAAAAAAAAAGAAATACATTTAATAATATCAAATAGTAATAAATAAAAAATAATTTTATAAATATTCAACACGCGAATTAAATAAAATAATCAAAGTTATAACAATAAGTGTATCATTAGTCAATATTAAATAATAAGAAAAAAAAAAACAAACATAAAATATGTAAAATAATTACACACATATTTGACTAGCTGTTGAAAATTAACAATAGACATACATTTAAAATAAGCTAGCCAGCGGTAGCAGCAACAGTATTTGCTTCTGTTGCAACAGTATTTGCTGCTATTGCTGCTGCCCCTCTGCGTGCGCCCCAATCCTCCTTAATCATATCGGATGCCTTCTCACCAATGGCGATAACTGGCGCATTCGGATTGCCATTCACAATGGTGGGCATTATGCTGGCGTCCACAACACGTAATCCGGAGACGCCATAAACACGCAGCCTGGGATCCACAACGGCGGTCACATCCCAACTGGGACCCATGCGGCAGGTGCCCGCCGGATGGTAAATGGTGAAGGTGAACTGCTTAATGCAGCACGCCCAATAAGCATCTGACTGGAATGCCAGATGCCTGCAACCGGGCAACGGTATGTTATGCAGTCGTGAGCCAAAGCGCTGAAATGCCTGCGTGTTGGACACATTAACGGCCAGCTTGATGCCCTCGACGAGCACATCGATGTCTTGCTGGTGTGCAAAGTAGTTCGGTATCAGCTTGGGCGGTTGCTGTGGATTCCGCGAATTCAAACGCACCCAGCCAGTGCTCTTAGGCCGTAACAGCAGCGGCAGTATCGACCATGTTTCGCTGTGCTGCAGTGGCTTATAGACGGTATTGTAGAAACCATCTCTAAGATTCAGTATCTTGCGTATCTGTTCACCGCCATCCGAATTGATTGAGCTGGGGAGAAAGTGGAATTGCACATCTGGCCAGTCGATAGCGGGATCCTGAAATTTCGAATTCAAAAAGGCGACACCCTCAACGCCCGAGAATGTCATTGGACCACGTTCGCGTAATATATACTCCATGGAAACGGGTATGGTCTGAAAGCGATTACGCGTCACTGTCAGCGGTGCATCCACGACAAACGTTAGTCCGCCGAGACCCACGTGGTCCTGCATATTATTGCCCACTGGCAAATCGGAGACAACTTGTATATTATGCTCCTGCAGATGATCCGACGGACCGATGCCACTCAGCATGAGTAATTTTGGTGAATTGAGTGCTCCGGCACTGAGTATGACCTCACGGCGCACAAAGACCAACTGTTTGCGTCCACCTTTCATATACTCGACGCCGACGGTGCGCTTCTGTTTGTCGAGCATCAGCCGTGTCGCCTCCGCATGCAGCAGCACATCGAGATTCTTGCGCAGACGAACGGGTCGAATGAAGGCTTTGCCGGTACTGCAGCGTGCCCCGCGCCGTATGGTGCTCTGTGTGAGCATAAAGCCCGTCTGCTTGGCGCCATTGATGTCCCGATTCTCGTAGCCCATCTCAATGCCCGCCTGCAGGAATGCAATGGAGAGCGGTGTGCGCCATGGCGCCTCCTGCACCGTCAAATAGCCGCCCGTTTCATGATAGGGCGTCGTCGCCAGATACGGATTGCGTACATCCTCCGATTTAAGAAAGTATTTCAGCATATGCTTGTACTCCCAGCCCGGATTGCCTAGCGATGCCCAGTGATCGTAATCGTTCTTCGAGCCACGCACATAAACCATCGCATTTAGAACGGAACTGCCGCCCAGGACCTTGCCACGCGGCCAGAAGCAGCGATCGCCCTTCATCGCCTGGCAGTACTGACGCGTCGACGATGGCGACGTCTGGTATTTCCAGTCCAGTTCGGTCAACTGCAGATAGCCAGCTAGTGCCGGCACATCCGAGATCTCTGTCTCATCGCCGCCCGCCTCCAGCAGCAGCACAGTCCAGTTGCGCACCTCGCTCAAGCGATTGGCCACCACAGCGCCAGCGGATCCGCCACCAATCACCACAAAGTCATACTGGCGACGTATCTGAAAATGATGTACAAATTATCAGTGATATATCTTTCAGTCTGTCCACGGGCGGATAACGAGTGTTGAGTGACTAAGATGAGGGCATTAAATAATCCCCTTAATCGCTTCAACTCCAGCAATCATCAGCTTTGTTTCCATGCCAAACTGAATTCAGTTTTACCTTTCCCAGGCAAAACTCTTGACACAAAGTTCCCAGAAATTTATTACAATTATTACTTTAATGCTAATTTCCATTTCTTATTTTTTTAAAAAGTTTTAAAAAATATGTTTATCCAAATCTTTGTTTTAAAATGTCTCAAACTGATTTTGCAGGGATTCATTAATCCATTAGAAAGCTAAAAACATGATCAACTTCTTCAACTCATTTTGAAAATATTTCTTTTATTTTTTTCCAAAATTCATTTAGTCTGGGATTCTATATACTATTTGTCTTTTTTTCAAGAAATTTTCTGAGAGAAGAGATAAAGCCTTATAGATAACTAGGTGTCCTGGGAAACTACTAAAAATATACTCGACTTACGACTGATGGCTCCTGGACCTTGTTCTCGGGATCGACACTTTGATAACGATAGTAGTTCATGCCGATCGCCAGTAAGGGGATCATGCCAAGTAAAGACGTCATTGTGCCAAACGCCATGATTCAGTAATTGTCAAATCCAAGGATCCTCCTGGCAAATTCTGGCCGCAACACTACCGTTACAAGCAGCCGCCGAACTGCTTGCGCTACCACCAACACTTGTCCGTTTGGAAGGATTCGTATAGCCGAAGCTGGCACTGGCTGGCGCACTGGCTGACAACGTTGAGGTGGTTGTGGAATCACCGCTGCCACCGCCAAGTATCTTGGGCGTGTAGTTGCGAATGCCGCCCGGACGTGCCGACTTGAAGTGGGCGCGTGCACGCTCGTCCTCCTCCAAGATATCCAGATAGGACTTGATATACAGATGGTGGCTCAGATAGTGCTTCTGCTTGTCCTGCTGCGATCGGCTCGACTTGGTCGACACCAGCGAACTGGGGCAGCCGCTGCTCGAGCTGGCCGAACTGCTGCTAACCACCGACAGTGATGACAACGAGGAGCAGTGGCACGATGAGTTGTAGATGCCACTATCCGAGCTCTGTGAGCTGCTGCGCAGCAAATATTTACCGTTTAGCTTGGCGTAGTGCGAATCACTGTCCGACACAGGCAGACTGCTGCGATGATGTTGCGCCGACGCGTTGCTGGCCAGGATCTTGGTTCGTTCGTAGGTCTGCTTGGACAGATTGTATTTGTGGCGCAGCCGATAGTTGGCCTCGTAATCGTCCTGGGTGCTCTGCGAGCTGCAGCTGCTCGACAGTTGGCTGGCGGGCGTGTAAATGGGATCCTTGTTGCTCCTGCGAACCGGCTGACCACGCTTCGGATTCAGGTTGTGGCTGTGGTTGTGGTTGAGGTTTAGGTTGTGGTTATGGTTGTGGTTGTGGTTGTGGTGTTGCTGCTGCTGTTGCGATATCTCTTGGCCCATATTTCAACTGCAATATGGACAGAACTGAAATGCGAAAACAAAAGCAAACAAATGAGTTAATTGTTTAAAGTAATCCAGTGTGAAATTAACTCAAAGCCGGCAAATCATTCAAGCAGTTACACCCAATTACAGTTAAGACAATCTACACTATATATATATATATATATATATATATAGGCAACTAATTGCCTTTGCGTTCCGCACCTGAACAAAAGTGTGCTTTTATTGCAGAAGCGCAATTAGGCATTTGTTTTGCTTTTTGCTCATTGTCAGAGATTTCACAATTACATCCACTTATGACTGTGGAAAGTGATTATGAGTCACTCGAGACAACAGCGAAGTGGACAACAAATATATAATAATATTTAAAACAAGAGTCGGATAAAGATATATCATAGAGCAATATAAATATGCAATTTGAAAACCATCAGAAATTATTCACTCTGTTTTAATCCATGCAGCAAATCTAAACACATTTTCCGTCTCCATAAAGCAAATGGTTTTTCTACTTACTTAAATTAGTAAATCAGCAAATCATTAAATCAATGAAATTTTCCATTTCCACTTCTGTTTATTAACATATACATAGTTATTATATTCTTATTATAAGAAAACAAATCTCACCGCCTCAAAATGATAATCTCTCCGAAAACTGTCAAAACTTTTTTAGTTTTTAGAAATAATTTCTATTATTTAAATTAGAAAAGGCTTATTTTTCTGCATTTCATAAAGTTATTTCTAAGTAAAAAGAATATAGTAATAAAAAGTAGAAGAGTATTCAGTGTTTTGGGACTTTTGAGAGTTTTTATTTAATGACACTCTGAAATGTAGCTTGTCTGGCAAAATTTATGATAAAGTCTGTTCAAAAATTGGTGTAATTTTGAGCGATTTTGCATAAGTTATTGTCTAGTTAATACAATTGCTTGTTTGGAAAATTGCAGCTGCTCGTCTTGTCTGGTTTTCAGTATATTCCTTCTCACGGTCACAATCACAATTGCGAACTTCTTATATCATAATTAAATTATTATTATTCGATGTCGTCTTTTATTTCCGAGCTCTCTGAACTATTTAATTACTAACGGCTACTGTGCGGAAGTGATGACGTCGATTTTGCAATCATTGGCCAATTGTTGACGTTCATTTGCATAACAAGCAAACACGCACATGCAAACGCACACACACACACACACACACATACGCGTGGTGGCAAACAAAAGACTTAGCCAACGAACTTGCTTACATTTTTCGCAAGCACCACAAAATGGAAAAAGAAGAGAAAGAAAAACTAACCCAAATGAAGTGAATGAAAAAAAAAAAACGTTATCAAATCACAGATTGAACGATTTCAAAACAGCATCTCATTGTAGACATGCGCGATTGTACGTGTCACCCGTCTGACAGCCCCCCTGACATCTTCTCCCCGTATTCCCATCGTCTGCGCTAACTGTTTTGGTTTCGATAATCTGGCTAACATGCTGCGATTATGCGATGCTATGCGATGCGGTTCAAGTTTTTCAAGTTCAATGCCGCCAATGGCGGAAAATCACAACTTTACAACTTTGCATCGCGTCGCTGTTTTCAAAATTTCCCGTTTTTCACTTGTCGTTGTTGTTGTTTATTTGTCTTGCTGTGTTTCAGTTAGTTTAAAATGCAATTTCGTTATTTGGTTTTGTTTGAATGTCATTTATTGAACCGCCCAGCTCTGCACCGCCTGCCCCGCGTTTGAGTGTTTGGTTTAATTGCACACAGTGTCCGCTAGACTAGCTGCCGTGGTTTTTCCAGTCTATGCAACAACTTGTTGTCGTGCTCAATTTAAACAGTGAAAACAATCCCCACACACACACACACACACACACACACACACATACATACACACACACGAGTGGGAGGGGGTGGGCTGCGGTTTATTAAGCCACAGCTGTTACTGTAGTTGGAGTGCTCTCAACCATTTTGTTTTTTCTTATAGCTTCCTACTCCTTGGGCAAATGCTTTATTTGTCTGTTGTTTTTTACTTGGTCACAAACACTAAAAAATAAAAATTTGATTCACTTTAATTACCCGCAATACAAATAATAGACAATTTTATGAATTTTTGTATTGTTGAAGTTTCTCGACTGCAGCCGCTTTGCGATTTGGCAGATTGCGCGGTTGGCTTGTAACTGAGCCATCAACCAAATACGAAAATCTTCACATAAAACATCGAACCAAAAAACAACCGTTAAAAAGCGAACGCAATCCAAAAAAAAAGAAAAAAAAAAACCAAATACGAAAATCTTCATGAAACCGAACAGCAACCGTTAAAAGACGCACGTCGACAGTGCAACATGTTAATTTATGCAACGCCCTTGGGACAGACCTCATTTGTGATTTGGGCCAGCGCCGGCATCATCGTCAGCTCGAGCTCTCCATCTGTTTGACTTCCAGCCAACTTTAGCCATCCTCTTGTGATGCAATCGCTTTTATTTCATTGGCTTATTTAGGTCTTTTTGCATTCATTGTTGAAACGAGCGATGCTTTACATCATATATGTATATATATATATATATATGTATATATATATATATATATGTATATATATAAATGTGTATGCGTGGACCCAAAGAGTTCCCTTCTTCGCCTCCTCTAGCCGAAGTGCCAACTACGGCTATATAGCTAAAGCTTCAATTCCATGATGAGCTGCTGTCGTTTGTTCGAGCCTAGGTTATTGTGGCATTGTTTTTGTTATGGTTGATGTTGTTGTTGTTGATGTTGTTGTGGTTGCTGTTGTTGCTTTCTTATGCAATTTACACAATTGTTAGAAACGCTGCTCTCGCATCGAGTTATACAGTTGGTTCGGTGTGTCAATTATGATTTGACAGCTTTTAATTATGACTGGATTTACTTTAGGGTATTATAATTGATGACATTTGCTGGCTATATTCGGCAAACACACACATACACAATGAGTACCGTTTGTTTGCGTTTGGCTTTGCTCTTTAGTGGGTCACTCAGCGTTGCCATAAAGCCAGCTAACAGCTAACATCCAACTGCAAGTCTTGACACTTTCTCACCTGAGTCACGCTCGTTGCGCCTGCTGTATCGCAAAACAAAACGCTCGGCTAATTAGCTAGGCTAGGCGGCAGTTGTTGGACAGCTTGGCTTATTAGTCGGCTACCGGCGTCAAGCCCCATTCACATTTCCGGCGCCAGTTGTTAAGCTGTTGATGTTATCGATAATATGTAGCAATATCTAATCTAGATCTGTTGATTATTTCCCAAATCACTCAACAAACAAAAGATTTTGTTGCTGCAACTCCTTGTTATCGATAGCATATGCTGTATGCTCTTTCCCTGCACTTTCAAGCCAGCAGGCAAGCAGCCCAGCCATCTGCTAATCGGCAACATTGAGTCCATAACTTGTGTGCAGTCTGTAGCATTCTCCCCTTTTGTCCACATTAGCCGATCTTTCTTGGAAATCGACGTGTGTGACAAGTTGTAATCGCATTTTCTTTTGCCAGTTTCCCTGCTACGCTTCGCTCGACATACATATGTGTATATGTATGTGTATATGTATGTGTATATATAGGTGTGTGTATGTATGTCTGCCAAGTTGGCTCTGAACTTGATTTCAGTATGCCCATTCCAAACAATCAGGGTTTCTGTGGCTGTCTTTGCGCGGGTATCTAGCGAAGTGCCAGTTTATTGGCGCTTACTTTCCTTTCTTCAGGTTTTCCGCCTAATCGTTTTATGCAGCAGTAGCAGGCAATTGCCGCATGGATCGGCTATTTATAGCATCGACGTGCTTAAATTGATAATAATTTGTGAGCTCTCGGAGGTGCGAGACGGCCATGCCGAAAAACGTAGAAAGTGTAAACGTGCTCTAAAAGGGTAAGTGATCGTTTGTGCGTGTGTGTGTGTGTGTGTGTGTGTGTGTGGGGCGTGTTGGCCTGGTGATAAACCAAGAGAGCAGCCACTTAATCGAAATGCCAATTACATAAGAACTTGCAGGCGCATTCCAATGTGGCATCCAAAATTTGTATGGGAACTTAAATTGAAGGATTACATAAGCGAATTGCAAGCGTTACGCGCTTTCCAAAAAGTGAAAATTGGGACAAGTAAATCAAGAGCTTGAGCTCTATGTGTGTGTGTGTGTGGGTGTGTGTAATTTCTTAGTACAAGATGCTTTGTCAACTTGCCTCCGCTTGTTGTCGCTGTTTTTGTTGTTGTACTGCTGTTGCAGTTATTGCTGCTGCTGCAGTTGCAGTTGCAGTTGTCTGTTTGCTGCGAGCGTTGCCTCGTGTGCAGTTTACCACAAACGCAGCCGCTAGCCACTTTCCTTTGTTTCACACATTTTGTTAATATTACTCTTCACTTCGTTTTCTTTGTTTGTAATGTTTCATTAACAAAAACCAAAAATATTTGTATATATATTATTATAACAAAAAAAAAAATCAAAGTTTTGGAAGTTCGCCTGGGTTTCTTTTAACGTGCGTTAATTTCCTTTTTCTTGCTGTATATGTTTTGTGATTTTAATATGTAAAGTAATTTGTTTTATTTATATAATTGTTGCACTCGTCACGACGTTCGTTGGCGACGCTGGCAGCAGGCGCTGACTGTACGATACGCACGCCACGGGCTTCTCTTGTTCAATGAGCAAATCGCATGAGCGCAGTCGCCACTCAAGCCCCAAAAAGCTCTCCACGCGTCGCAAAAGGCCCAAGTCCAAGTCAAAGTCACGCCAAAAAAAAAAAGAAAAAAAAAACAAGAAGAAGAAACATAAAAATAAACAACAACAGCAGAAGAAAAAAAGCTGCCTTATGACCATTGCGGCTGCACTTTCGTTTTCAATCGTCTTCGCCTCTTCTGCTTTAGACTCCCCTCGCTCGCTACGCCTTCCTCTATAAGCTGGTTTTTTCTTTTTCTTCTTCTGCGGCTGCTGCTGCTGCTGTTGTTTTTTTTTTCGACAGCTGAAGAAAGCTTTCGCTGAAAGCTCTCGTAGCTTGGCCTGACACTGATCGTGAACGATTTACAAGTTTGCTCCATCCATCTTATTATCGATTTTGTGTTTGCGAATTAAGATCACTTGATAATTTTATTACACATTGCACACAATGTACACACTCTTTTCTCCCTGGGTGTGTGTGTGTTTGTGTGTATGCCTTTTTTGGCCGGCTACATAACTTTGAGACCTTTAATCAGGGCGTAAACACGGTTTCTCTTGCACCTACCATGTACATTGATTAAGTTGTTTTGGACTGCTTTGTTACTCTATTCTACTGTGTTCATTTGCATTATTACAAATTTTAAATGAAAACTTAGTCTTTGTATTATTCAATATTAATAATCATAATACAGACTGTTAAAGAGTCTTATAGTGCCACTAGCCACTCGCTGTGCAAGATTTTATTATGCGCCACTGTTAAGCCAAAGTTACCAAGTTAAAAAACTAATTTAACATATCTACTAATCTACTAATTAGCTGTCATTCGTTCAGCAAGTCTACGTTTTTCCGTTTTGAAACATAGTAAGCTCCATTTTCAAGATTGGGTGCAATGTCTTCCATCTGTGATACGTTGAACGACCCCCAGAAGAAACCCACGCGATACTTGCGCATGGTAACTCCACTTTGTACCGCTATCTACATTTGCTACACTATCTGTCAACGCCGCATCTGGCATCTTTATTCATTCATTCATTAAGTCACTCAAGTGGCTTGAAACGTTTTTTATTTGGCTTTTGTGTTTTGTGAACTCTATACGCAAATTCGCTAATAGCGTGGATTGGATTGTATGGGTTGGGGTGTGGTGGGGTGGTTGGTGTGTGGGTTGCACCTTCACAAAGAGGGCACCCCGTCAGTGAACTCCACTCTACATGTGCAGAGCAACGACACACAACACAACACACCACGCACACCTAATAAATTAGTTAAGTGGAGTCAAATAAATTTTCTACGCATGGTACTCACATATTACTTGTCTGTTGGCCGCTTCCGACAATGCCCGTTCAACTGAAGTTTGCCGCAAGGCAACTGTGAAATGGTATTGGAACAGCTGAGTAATTCAGGTTGACATTGAAGTCACTTTGGTTTTCGTTGGTGTTTGCAACTTTCATTTCGCTGCATTTTGGGCGGTCATTGCGCTGGCCAAAAACTCAAAACTCAGCGAGGCAAACAACTAGGGTTTGTATACATATTTATGCGTTGCACTTGAGAGAGTTTCTAGCAACAGTAAATCACCTGCGAGCCACCCCATCTCAGTTACACCTTGCAGCAGCTTGCAATTGAATTTATGGTCGTTTTCCGCGACCCAAGCCACACGGATCCGACTTAAAGCCGGAGTCGAAATAGCATTTGGATTCAGTGCAGCAAAAACTAGAATAAACAAATGATAGTAATAATAAAAATAAATAACTTAGAACGTCATTAGATCTCGACTGCACAATACTCTGTTCATCAATTATAATAGTTAAATTGGCAGATATTTTATTTATCTGTTGCAATAAAAACCCGGATTTAAGAAAAGGAAAACGTTTCCTATTTCCATGTCTTTACGTTTGCTTCGTCTTCGAACTGGGTCGTGAAGTATGTAATCCACGGAATTGGAAATGTCTCCATGAAAAATGTATATATTCTAAATAAACATCCCTGGTCGGGCCGATATAGCCAGGCTCGTCTGTTAGAAAAATAATCCCTCTGCTTTAAAGAAAATTTGATATGTCTTGAAGCACATTAAAATGTAAGTCGTAGTCAATTTGATCTTCGGTATCCGTTCTTACCTTAATTAAATACTTTTAAGTTAGGGCTTTATCTTGTGAGTTACAATTATATAGGGGGTTTTCAAACCTTATGTACCCATACAATAGAGTATAGTATAAAACTCACTTGAGCTGTTATAATTCAATTCAATTTGATAATAAAAATCATTGGCCAAGTCTGGACGCTGCCGCCTCTACGCAAAATGCATTATTCAAGACACATTTTATTGTTTCAGCTATATGCATCACTAATTTATTTGCTTTATTTTTTAACGGTTCGGCCCCGTCTCCAGATTAACTCGGGCTAATTGCTATAATCTTTGGAAATGAAAATAGTCTTGTAATTGCAATTGTAATCGTAATTGTTTTTGAATTCCATTTAACGGTTCCTTGGCGCTTCTAATTGGCAAACGCATTGAGCTATCTTTATGTATTTAATGTATTTTTTTCTTTCTTGTAAACTAATTTACGCGATTATTTGTACAATGAGGAAAACTCTATGGATTACGATGTATTTTATGCCATACAGATTGCATAACATCTAAACTGGGTATTGTTTTCAAATACATTCGGAAGTGGTCCCCCAGCAAGTAGTCTGTCTAGTTTCCGCTTTAGCAAAATCATAGATAATATTTGCTTATACCAAAATGCTAGTTTAACTAAAACGGTATAAATCGGAGCCAGTGGCAAAATGATGGCATTGATCAATGAAAATATATCGTTTATTTTTTATGATTTGGCAACATTAACACATTTTATGTGCACGTTAATTTGGCTGCGTCCCATGTTTATGTTGTCATGAATCTGAATAAAGCCATTTGTCTTTATTATCTAGCCATATACGTTCAAATAGGTGTGAAGACAATAACTTGAGAACCTTAAACAAATTAAAAATAATATCCCAAATAAAATATATTAATTTATAATACATTGTTGCTTAGTGAATATCAGAAGTCTCTGGCTGAAGATTGCGCACAATCAATTTGTTTGTATTTGTTAAAAGTCCATATTGATGCTGGACAGTGAAATAGGTGCGAGTAGAATAAAATTAAGAAAACTTTAAATTTATTTAGGGATTTTAGTTGCAAAAGGTTTGAATATTTGTATTATAATAAAGGCTAACTGAGCTATCAAATAATATGCAATTGGGCAAGGACATCAATACAAGGCAAAGGATAGATGGTCTCAGAACTTCTTTACAGATGCTCTAAAGAAATTTCATCCTTAACTGAGAATCAATACTTTTGAGTCAGCAGGAGCGATTGAAAGCGATATTGGGAATGATGTAGCTTTATCAAGCTCGCCTGCGATTAGTTACAGTACAGGAACTTTGCTTAGAGCAACAAATTTAAATTGCTCAACAAATTTTTATTTGATTAACTTTAGCACCATATAAAATGGTGAATGGCTTCCAACACAAAATTAACAGTGGGTTAGGTTTATACATACATATGTATATGCTAAGATAGCTGCGTTTCACAGATATTCCGAACTCACTCAGTTGATGGCTGCTTCCATATAATTTTCAATAAGTTCTGGTTATGTATGATGACAATGACAAGTCGAATATGCAGTAGAATTTAATTCGTTTGTTTATTTTCAAAAAGGCTAAAATATAGACAATTTTGGATTTTGTACTCCTAATTTCCCTAATTGCTATTTGTTTCACTTTCCAATCCCGTGCTATAGTAGGATCTTGATAAATATATAGAAATCTGATCATGTACACAGTTGTCCTCCATCTCCTTTCGGATATATAGTATTTAAAACATACATTTGTCAGTAAATAATGTTTTAATAAAATTAAACTAAGCTTAATCAATTTGAATATTTTTTTCCAAAGCTAAATGCAACTTTCATGATTTTTCATTGCAGGTAAGCTTTAAAGCCAAGCTCAACTTTTGGAGTAGCAATGCCACTTAAAGCTCTAAATAAGTCATCACTAACGATTCAAACTTTAAAGCTTAAGACATGAGGTTTGAGAAATCGCTCAAAAGCACAGGTTTGACAAGCACTGCTACAAAATAATGATATACGTATGTATTATAAATTTTTTTTATTTATTCGTTAAAGTTCGTATCCAACTTACGGGCTAATTGAGGTACTCCAAGTGTACGCGACGATGATAAAAAAAAATTGTATATGTATATATATATATATTATCAGACACTCGCACAACAAAATATTAAAAAAAAAGTGCTACATAAGTAATATACATAATGTATATGTATGTAAGAAACAAACAAACATATTACCATAAATGACTCGATATTTACAAGAAGCGCTTAAGTGACTAAGGACAACGCACATAAATAGGAGCAGCAAAGCGAACTTAAGCTTAATAAATTAAGTGTGCGATGTTCAAGCATGCGATGAGAATTAACTATCTAAGAACTACCCGACTGACGCGCATAATCCAATAACACAAGCTTAAAGTGGCGACTAAGCTTTCGATTCATCTGAGCAGAGAAACAACATAACTTGGTTGGATAAATATTAAAGAAACTCAAGGCTTTCATCACGACAAACTAAGCTTTTGGAAACTTGAATCCAGCTCATTTGCAGTGATTTGAGACTACACCTATGTTAGAATAAGAAACTGATTTTGGTTGTTAAAATTTGAATACTAAGAATAGTAACCGAATTTTGTTGACAGTCAAGAAATAACATTAAAGCTTCTGCCAGTAAAGTGTTTAGAAAAGAGCAAGTAGTGGAAAAAACGGGATATGCAATGTATGGAAAATATATGCGTAGAAATATTAAAGCTTTTATAGATTGACTAAGTTATTAAAAAAAAAATTATAAATAAGTAAACTGTAAGCTTTGGGAAACCGATAAAAAGCTCGACTTACTAGAGCTTAATTGCATTGACTGAGTACAGTTGAGCTTAGTTAAAGCTCAAAGCGCTTGCTACAAGATTTATCTAAAGTCGAAATGCCACTTTAAGCAATTATTATTGAGGGGCCAGCTTACAAGTTGACCCCTCTCCTCTCCCCCCACTCGCTACGAGCTTGGTAATTGCAATTGACGCACTGCCTCCGCGAGCGTCTGATTGGTGGCGCTCAGCGATCGCTTTGTGCGCCACTTCTGACCCGTCTGCGGCTGGGTGGCTGGCGTTAGCCACAGCTGCTTGATGAGATCGGCACCCTTCTCGGCGATCATGACGACGGGTGCGTGGATATTGCCGTTAGTGATTGCCGGCATGATGCTGGCATCGATGACACGCAACCCGGGCACACCATACACCCTCAGCTGTGGATCGACCACGGCCCAGGGATCGCTGGGCGGACCCATTTTGGCAGTACCGCTCATATGGTAAATGGTCATCGTGTACTGCCTAATGAAACAATTCCAATAGTCGTCCGTAAACAGTTTCAGATGCTTGCAATTGGGCAGCGGCTTGCTCCAAAAACGTGCACCAAAACGCTTCATTGCCTCCGTCTCACCAACGGCAACTGCCGCCTTGACGCCTTCACGCAAGACATTCACATCGTCCGGATGCGTGAGGTAGTTGTGGTAGAGCAGTGGGTAGCGCAACGGGTTTTTCGATGCCAGCTTAATATAGCCGCGACTCTTTGGTCGCAACATCATCGGAAAAATGCCGAAGACATCGCGATTGTTGACCTCGCCAAAGACCTCCTTGTAGAACTCATCGGTCAGACCGTGGGCAGTCTTCACCTGTGACCCGCCATCTGACATCACCGAAGCGGAGGTCATCATGAAGTTCATGTCAGGCCAATCGTCGCTGGCATTCGCGTATTTGGTATTGATAAATGCCACCGCCTCCAGCCCAATGCTGGACGTCAGTGGCCCATCCTCGGTGATTGCATAGCGCAGTGCCGTATTCACATTCACCATGCGCTTCATCACAATCGAAATGGGATAGTCAATGAGAAAGGCAATCCCACCCACGGCTATGTGATCCTGCAGATTTTGTCCGACGCCCGGCAGATGCTGGACCAGCGGTATGCCCACCCTGCCGAGCTCCTCGCCATGCCCAATCCCCGACAGCATCATCAGATGCGGTGTGCCAATGGCGCCGGCAGCCAATATCACCTCCCGCGTCGCATAGACATTCTGGAGTCGGCCGTCCCGGATGAACTGCACCCCAGTGGCGCGTTTCGTCTTCGGATCCGTCAGCACTTTCGTTACGTGCGAGAAGAGCGCAATATGCAGATTGGAACGCAGTCTCGCCGGTCGTAAAAATGATTTAGCCGTTGAGCTGCGCGACCCACGTCGCATGTTGAACTGGTAGAAACCGAAGCCCGTCTGCTGTGCCCCATTCACGTCCACAATATCGTAGCCCATTTCCTCGCCGGCCTGCAGAAAGGCCGGCCCAATGGGAGTGTTGTACGGCGAATCCTGCACTGTCCAGAGACCACCTAAAAAATTAAAAAAATTCATAAATTGGAAACAAGGTATTCAATCTTATACCGATTAGGGCCTTTGCTGAGCTTTTGCTTACCTGTGCCATGGTAGCGTTTGTTGCGCGCTAGGTAAGGATTGCGCTGATCCTCCGACTTGCGGAAGTAGGGCAAAATCTCCTCATAGGACCAGCCGGGATTGCCGAAATCCGCCCACTGGTCAAAGTCGCGGCGATTGCCGCGTATGTAAAGCATCGTGTTGAGCACGGAGCTGCCGCCGATGACCTTGCCACGTGTCCAGCAGCAACGTTTATCCTTCATCGCCTGGCAGGCAGTCGACTGAGGCTGCGTGCTGAAGCGGTGACAGACACACATAGTGTGACAGACAGAGAAAGAGATAGAGAGAGAGAGAGAGAGAGGAAAGATGTAGTGAAAACGCAATCAATTAGGGAATGTGTTGGCATTGCTTTCATCATTAATCAACAGGTAAACACAGTACGACAATAAAATCGCATTAGCTACAGCTAACCAAGCCACGCCCACTCCAGTATGTCAAAAGCCCTTCGGCAGCGTCAGTCGCTTTGAACGCGCCATTGACCATCTCAGGAAAACAAATACAAAAAAATTTAATAACAAACAGAAGCCGGCAACAAAAGCGCAAGCGGTTAACAGTTGTTGGCCACTGGGCAACTTTATTACAGTATCGCCAACAAACAACAGCAATTGTTGCTGATGGCAAATTCATTAGCAAAAAAAAAAAACAACATCGATTGAAAGTCAGCATTCAAGCTGTGCATTGTGTGCAACATTATTTGGCTTTTAGCTCGATTGCCTTGCGGCACGAATGGTTCATGATTGAAATGAGCCACTCTAAGTATTCATTATGAGTATCTCCAAGTAGTTACACGCTACAAGGAGTAGCCTGCCTTGAGATATAGCTGTAAACTATAAGTACACATCTAGCTAACAAAATATCAAATGCAGCCTTAGTTTAGAGGTCAAGCCACTTATTTATTACAGCAATAAAATTGGCCCGAATCTTATTAAGTCACTCCGAAAACTATAAAACTTTTCTGTATTTTAGAAATAATTTTTAAATATACCAAAAAATAGCTCATCAAATTAGAAAGGTTAGCTTTTGGAAGACACGGTTTGTTGCTGATTGTAAATGCATATGTAAATGTAAATAAACGACACAAGCATATTTGCTCTGTATTGATAATAAGAAAAATATGTTGGTTTTTAAATGAACACACTTCGTTCAGGCATTCCCTTGCACATGCCACATTCCACTCCCACCAACTGCACCAATGTTGATCCCAATGCTTGACTTTCAGTTGTTTACAAAACGCCTTCCACTTTCTACGCTGTCCTCTCTTTGCGCAAATTAGTTTCATTTGATATCCCGTTACGCGTTAAACATACAGGAAACCGTCGGCAGCCAAAACACGAACTGCAATTTTAATGTCAGCAAATGACAATAACAAAACACAAAATAACCAACAATCAACAATTAGCTAGACAAGTGCAGCAAAACTGCAGCACACCTGAAAACATGATAAAACAATTAAAATCGCCTTAGATCATGGTGTGATAACTGCAAAATACCCTGTAATCATACCTAAACGGAAGTAGATCATTATATATAATATAAGAAATTGATAATCACGAAAGTTACTAACCACAAATTGTAGTCTCTTAGTTCAGAACGGCAGTCGATGGAGTGGAGTGATCAGCACTCTTAGCTACTGATGCGATTTTAAAGCAGAATATGTAATATATAATATATATGTATATATAGTCGATCATACACTTTTCATAGCTTTGCATAAGTACAGCGTATGGAAAAGGGGAAACAATATGTCAGTTGCGGAAAACCTGGTCAAGCCAAAGACAAACAAAACGTGTAACGACAGAGGCAGATTAAGTTTGTGGATATTCAATTGAAATGCTTTTCTTTTGTTGTTGCTGTTGCGTTTGTTGTTGTTGTTGTTGTGTTTTGGCTTAATGTCTCATGTTCATCAGCAGCTGATAATCTGTGTTTATTTATTACGCATTTATTTGCTATGATTATGCCATGATTGCCGGCTTGGGCGTCAAATTAGCTCAGTTGGGGGCTGATTAATAGGCTGGCATTTAGTTGGCTGGCGCCTACCACCTGCCATTTACTGTTATACCACTGTGCCGCATTGTTTGGCGTATTTCGTGCTGTTTACCATGCGCTTCGAGCCAATAAATCATTCAAGACATTGAGTCACATCGAAGTGGCAGAGAGTTAGAGTCTGTCATAAAATATCGAACTTTCCCTCTGCTCTTCCCATCCCAATTTTTCAGTTCCAAATGACGCAATTTACGTCGGCTTGTGTGTGTTTGTTTATTTTATTAGCCATTTAACATTTAGCGCACATAAATGTTACCAATTATTGTTAGCTGTTTTTTGTGGCCCCCTTTGAGAGTACTTATATTGCTTATTACACATTTTTGGGCGGTCGCCTCGTGCTTTTTTTCTTTCTTTTTTTTGTGTTTTGGTTTTCCTTCGTTTGCCTTCCAAATTCGACTGTGTCTAAGTGGCGTGCCACGCAATACCAGAGTTGAGCCCACTAAACACAAGCATTTAAATAGTGAGCTATATTTGTATGCCAATAACAATCGCCAGATATATTATATATTAACCTTCTTTTTGATCAAAAGTCCCCTTTATCACTCTTTATGTAGAGTGCTGCTCGAATCTACCTTATGCAAAAGAAAAAACTATAATTTTAGTTCTGAATTGATATTGAAAGAGGCATGTGAAATATGTATGTGACCCGAGCTAAAAGTAGGCTTAAAGTTGTTTTGTTTTCTAGCCGAACCTTTTGCGTTAATGAACTTTTGAATAAAATTAAAGAAAGTAAGCCATAGAATATTCTAAACGAATGCGTTTACAAATGAGCTTCATATTTCATTAGAAACCTGTTTATGTTCATAGTGATTTTTATCGCATTTCAATGATTTGAACATGATTTAAGCAATTAACATTTTTAACCAACCTGAATGAATCTTAAAGGGATATTTGTAAACGTCTAAGAAATTGTGTTAATTGATTTGGTCAATTGTAGTTTAGGCTGAATGCAAAACAAGTTCACATTTGCACAAAGCTGTTTATTTGTTTTATTGTAGTTAAGCTCTAATATTGCTCCATTATGGCAAATTTAGATGGTAATTAAATTATCACCAGCCAAATGCAGCAACCCAATTTATTTGGTACAAACCTCAACATATATTTGTGTGTTTGTAACTAGCTGAAGTCAAGGTTCCAATTTGCAACATTAGTCACTGCATGATAATTTATTTACCATTTTTTTGCTCTGTCATATTTGGTAAATAGCATTAGGAAGTTCGTGTCCTAAGTCTTTTGATTTGAAATGGACCAAAAGAAGGCAAATTGTGAAATTGGTTTTGGTTTGGCTTCTTACACCAATTTTTTTATGACGCTGTTCACGTATCAGTGACAAATGCGTGAGTGTGAGTATGAATGTGCGACAGTGTGTGTGTGTGTGTGTTGGAGCAACGCTTGCTGTTTATCTCCATGAGAGTTTGTTAAGCAGCTCAGAGAAGCCTGTCACGCTCTCGTAGACAATAAAACGCAGGCGAGCGTCGACTTTAACTGTACTCATACCCTGTAAAAAGGGTATGCGAATTTGTTTATATGTATTGTTATTTATGTATTGTTCATTATCTGTTAATGTGCCCATGTGCAAATCTGCTATAATAAAAACTTGTATGTTTCCCTCGTCTCTGAATTTTAGACAATTGCCCCGAAAACTAGCAAAGATTTCTTGTTTTTCAAAATATTTTCTAGATATACGAATACAATTTTCTGAAAATTATTTCGATTTATTTTCTATTTTTAAAAAATAGAAAGCCTTCTCTTCTTTTTTGAGTGATAAATCCTTATTAATAATATAAACTATTTCAAAGAAGTCGAAATGCAAATCATTTCAAAAGTCGAAAAAATCCTTTCTAAAAATCAGAAATTCAGAAAATTGTAACGAAATTTGTTTGGGCGACTGCGGTCATAGAGTTTGGCTGTTTAGCTGCAAGCAAGCCTGCAAATTATTTTCAGAAATTAAATTAATTGTTATTTGCTAGTGCAGAGTTGTTTCGCTTTGTTCTGCAAGTGTATCTAATATTCGGTTAAGCACATATTTGTTGCTGCTGGTTTGCGTTTCATGTATTTTTGATTGGCAATTGTGCTCATTGCAGGCAAGCCGCTTGCTACAGCTTTCTGCCGCTGCCGCTGCTGCCGCTGCTGGTGCTGCTGCTGCAGTTCTTGTTGCTTGCCCGATGTGGGTTGGTGTTGTGTTTCATTTCACTTCATTTCAAGCCATTCCCAGCGCCAACAAGCCTGTAACCGATTAACCCACTTAATGCCATGCGATCCGGTTTTGACCATTTGGCATTCGTCGACGCATTCAGATTGAGAAACTGCTGTAGGCTGTAGGATATGCCGATACGGGCCAGATCCCCTTTGCAATCGAAACGTTTAACTCATTTAGCTGCGAAACATTTTTGGTGTGACTTATGCCCAACATCCGAAAGCTGTGCTCAAAACAGTGCTGGGCCGCTGACATTTATGACTGAACGTTGAGGATTGTTTCATGCCAGACACAACAACAACATTAACAGACGAGATCTTTGACTGAGTGACCTGTGATGGACCAGCAGGTGGAAGCGACACTCTGACTTTGCATCAGCTTGACAGGTGTGTTCCTAATCTGTGCGTGTGTGCGTGTGTGTGTGTTGCTGTTGCCTAATAACTCATAATCAAAACAAATGTTAAAAGGCAGACTGCCGTGGCATTTGAATTACATCACTTGTGTTGCACACAGCTGTCTAACACAGAATTGTAAACAATTGTAAGCAGTTGATTTTTTTTGGTAAATCATGTTGCTAGCATTAGAGTTGGTCAGAGGATATTCCTTGTATTGCTCATACTTCTTGAAATTGCAGCGTTGCCACTTTCTAATGCATTGCACATCTGGCAGCTCCAAAACACGTTTGATATCTATGATCTGTCAGTAATTGACATTTGCTTGTCCAGTTTACAGGTTTATAACATGAACCAATTAAAAATGGGTAAAAATTGAATAATAGTTTTGTGTAAGTGTATGTAACAGGCAGTTAGCCGAGTCGGCCTAGTCAAGTCCGTCGGTGCGAACAGAAGCCAACAAAAAGTAAGCAATTTTATATTTACAAGATATTGGATACCACGCCCAGATGAATTTAATTTAATTTCCCCACGTTTCGTGTATATCGATAAAAATCGATTTTCGATAGCATAAATATGTGTGTGTGTGTGTATACTGAAGTTCCAGTTAGCAAATCCATCTACTAAATAATTGTTAAAATCAAGCAATTGAAAGGCTGCCAAATATCGAAAACTTGAAAGCCAAAAGTGACTTGATTTTCAACACATGCAAATCATTGAAGTGCAACAGAGAATGTTGCAAGCAGAGTATTTCAGTTTCGCTTAAGAGCCAGCACAAAACTCAACGAATCTCGTTGCTTGCGTCACAGGCAACAACAAATACCAAATATCCAAAGACAACAGATATACATAGATACGTTTATAAATGATGCTGGCCAGGGATTAAGTTTGGCGCCCATGGGCGACAGGGCTCTTTGGCCTTAGCCAAGCCGAACTGAGCCAACTCAACCGGCAACTTGTTGTTGTTGATTGCCCCTCGCCGTCTGCCACTGCCACAAGAAGGTGATGCAATGGCGCAGAAAACAGGCGCTGATTGCCACACACTCTATTCAATAAAGCTCCACGAGTGTGTGTGTTAGTGTGTGTGTGTTTATTTCGTATGCATTTTGCCGGGAGGCGGCTGGCAACAGGTAACGGGCAACAAGCTGCATTCACTTGCATGGAATAGACGAGGCGAACCAAATAAAATGTGATGTGAAAATGAAATTTTGTGGCATGCATCAGTTTGTGGTCGCATGCTTATGCCGATGGCATTCTGACTGGCCAAATAAATAAACATGAAAAAAGTGAAATTTATATGATCGCTAGGGCTTGGTCTTGGCCCTACAGAAGTACAGTTATATAGATTACGGTATTGAAAGGCCTGACAAAATATTTGGGAAGTAGAAGAAAAAGTCAACTCATGAATAATAAACAATCAACTGGCAAGCAACATGTGATCAACACTAAAACAGCTAGAAAATCACAGATAAAAAACTGTTCCTAACGGTAGAGCGTTCTAATTCCAAGTGGGCTTCCAAGAGAGGCAAACTGAGAGAGAGAGAGAATCGAAGAGAGAGAGAGAGAGGGAGAAAGAATTGATCGAATTTAATTGCAAAGTCACTATTTTCTTTTTGGCTCTCTGTTCTACAAACCACATAAACAATTCAAGTTGGAAGTCACGTAGGCAGCACTAGAAGACACTCAAGTGACTTTCAGAGACCAAATAAGACCACATAAGAAGGCATGCTCAACTAGCACATACCCTCTAAAGGTGGTCAAACTTCTATCGTCTAAGTCTGGAGATGAGTGCAATTGAACCAGAACTGCCTTAGTAAATGTAAACCATGTATTCCAAGATTTGTAAAAGTTACAGGGTATATAGCAAATGCACTTGATGATTTTTCCGTTACACAATGCGTTCACTGTACAAGGCAATTTGAATTGTGTTCATTACAAATGCATTGTTCATTGCTGCAAATTAAAACTGTGCATTCGCTAAGTATTTCCTCACAAGATCCATTTGCCAATGTGCGAAAAGAGTCGGCAAATAGCCAAACAGAAATTTGACAGATTGCTGCTAGCTGAAAGACCAAGAGGCTGTGGCCCAACCCACATTGGATGCATTACAAACTAAGCGTGTTTATCATGTTTCAACCACAGACCTAATTGTCTAAGCGACGATTGCAAAGAGGTTCCACTGACTGCAGTTTCACCTGCCAATCAAACATATTTATTGAGCCAAGTGCAGCCACAAAATCATCAACACGATTTAGAAATTTTATAGTTGATATTTGGAAATAAGCAATAAAAATTCCATAACTAAATATGCCTTATTTGTATCAATTAATAAACATATATATATTTTAACAGCGTTTTTCATGTTTAAAGGCATTGACCGATTTATAAACTGAAAACGTGCTGCAAATATTATCAATGAATGACATTTACTGTAACCAACTTTATTAGCCATAACACACACATTCAGCTTGAAATTTACTTTACTTTGGCACGCACCCAATAAACTAATAAGCGCCTTTCAGCTTTTGACCATTTGCATATCGCAGTCAACACAGCCAAGCGATTATGCCACATCCAACATGTGGAAGTGGCAACTCATTCAGGTGACACATCAACAAACCACAGCTCAGACTCGATGCTACTTGGGGCGTGTTTAGTTTGACTTGACCGAAAGGTGGCAAACTGAAAGGCCGAAAGACTGAATGACAATTGTGTACTTAGCTTGTGGTCGTCGACAACTATTATAACTATTATTACTATATTGTTTCGTTTATTTTTTTTTTGGGGTTTTGGCTGTCCTCGTCTTCACAAAGTGTGTCAGTGTGAAGGCCTCGTTTACAGAAAGAGAGAGAGAGAGAGAGATTGCCTCGCCTCGACTCGACTCACCGATACTTCCAGTCCATTTTGGATTTGTGCAAATAGAGCGAGAGCAGCGGCACATCCGATATTTCTGTCTCGTGTCCGCCGGCCTCCAGCAGCAGTATCTTCCAGTGCGGTACCTCCGATAGCCGCGAGGCCAGCACCGTTCCCGCCGAGCCACCGCCAATGATGATGAAATCGTAGGCCAACTCCACCTGCTTCACATTGAACGGCCGATTCTCCGGGTCGAAGAGATCGTAATTGTAGTACGCAATCGCAGCGATCAGAAATGGTAGAATTGTTAGTTTGCCAACGCCGATAACGGCGGTTGTCAGCTTGATGGCAGCCGCGATGCCCAAGCCCAATTTGGAGGCGCCCACAGCAGCGATGCCCGCTGCGGCAGCTGCTTTCGAGGCGGCGCTGGCTTTGAACAGCAGCCCACCCACCGAAACGGCGGCGGCGCCCAAAACAGGCACAACAACCATACTTAATATATATATATATAAATATAAATATAACACAACAAATATATATATATATATATATATATGTAGATCTCGCTTCGATCCTTAAAGCACTGCTTCAGCTTTGCACACTTCCCTCTCGTCTCTCGCCTTTGCATCCGTTTCGCACTCAGCACATTTTTCTCGTTTTCTTTTCTTTTTTTTCCTAAGAATTGGCCTTAAACACTTTCATTCACATACATCAATCGCGATCACGTTTTCAATTGTTGTTGTTGATGTTGTTGTTGCGCACTTTATTGCTGTTGTTATTGAGCACTTTCATTTAGACACTCAAAGCAAACACAACGGGGGAAAAAAAAGTGTTGAGCAAAAATCAACTAAAGTGCGAGGCGCGCCGAGTCTTCGCGTAAAATTCCTCGTCGCGCTTGGAGAAAAAAAAAAGAGTTGATAAATTGAAAAAGGCAACCGACTCGTTTGGCAGCCGCTGCGTTTCTGAGCCACAAATGCGGCTCGGGCACGACGTTTTGTCTGCTTCGCGTTGCTTGAGATTGTTGCAAGCGTGGGGAAGCGGTTGCGCATGCGCACGCCGAGGAGCTCTCTGCTCGTGTGCGTGTCTGTCTCTGTGTGTGTGTGTGTATGTGTGTGCACACTCTCACAGAGTAGAGCTGAGCGCGTGACACGAAGAAAGAAAGTCATTTGATAATTTTAAACGGTTTTCACATTCGTTCGCTTTTTACTGGCAGCAAATATTTATACATGTATGTATGTGTATAATACATATGTTTGTTTATTTAGGTACTTTTGTGCACTCTTCTTTGTGTCAGATTCTAAATTAGTTTACTGGTCAAGATAATAATAGTAATAATAGAAATAACAACTTCGTAATCGGGCTGAGATCGGGCGATCCATCATTCCATTATCCCATTTCCCTTACATCCTTGGTTTTGAACCATACTGGTGTGTTTGGGTAAGTTCCAAATCAATGGCATGCCTTCAAAAGTTTATAGAAGCATAATTTTATCCAGTATTATCATATACTACCTGTATTCAGCGTGATACGAGAAACTCCAAAACTTTCAAGACAATCCGACGTGTATTTAGAAACATATTGGGTGTCATGTGATCCTCTTACATACTGATATCGATATCCTTGGCTGCCATATCACAACCATTTGCAATTCGCCCAACATAACAATTAACTAATAAAATGCGAGTAGATATGTTAAAGAGTAAAATGATTCAAGGAATCGAGGGTAATTTGCCTGTCAATTTAATGTATTTAGATAACATATTGAATTTAGATTTGATATATAAGAAAAATGTATATTTATTACGATTGATTGGTAACATATTTCGACACGCGCTCATCTCTGGCGCAGCAGTTAGCGCAAATGGAGAGTGCGTGCCAGATTGTTTGCTCCTTTTCGGCAGCTGTTGCGAAACGGTTGAGTATTCACTCTCACACTCGCACTCGCTATTGTGCTCGATTGCATGGTGAGCGCATAACCGATTGGCAACCGTTTGGCGCTCCTGCCTCGGTGCTCTCCACACTTTTGAGAGTTGTCCGCAGTTTGACTGGCTCTGAGCATTTTGTCGTTTTCGGATGTTGGACACTTTTTTGTTTTGATAGGCTTTTTACTTGATATTACTTATCGTAGTTCTCTTTTAATTTCACTTAATCAAACGGCCTTCACGCTCACTTAGCGACTCACTCACGACGATCTCCGGCTTGTAAGTAGGTGTACGTGCTCACGTAAGCCATTGGCCCAGTCGGAGCAGCGCCATAAGGAACAAGAGTAATGTCGCCATCTCCCAAACGGCAGCGGATGCAAAACAAAGGCAAAAGAATTGCTGCAAAATTATAATAGTTATACTGGAATGCAATGGCAGCAAAAACCGGTTGGAAAACTCAACTCAATTGCCGAAATGATTGGAAAAACCGCAGGAAAACAATTATTTTGGTATGAGCCAATCATTGTTGGCTTGGAATCAAATGCAATTCAATTCAATTGAATGATGACTAATCATATTTATTACCATCAAATTGAACAGTAAAGTACCGCTCTTAAAGTTAAAGCTCATTTTAGTAAGCGTTTTTGTTTAAGCTGTAGCTAAATTGGTTTGTTTTAAGATGGTCCTATTTATGGTAACATCTAATGCAACATATCTCAATGGGTTAGTAAACATGTCTGATTCTTGCAAATAATTCAGACTTACCATGAACAAAGGCTTGAAACACATTAGCCGTAAGTTAGTAAGTTGGAATTTCGCATTCCAGTCCGTTCTTGAGGCAACAAAAGCAAGCGATAAACAAATGTACCGCAATTCCACTCATCAGCGGTACTCCGATTATTTATCTCAATCAACTGTTCAAATCACATCAAATTCAATTACGTAAACAAATCATGCTAAAGAGAGTTGTGGAGGGGTAGGTGGAGGGGAAGCTCTCTCTCTCTCTCTCTCTCTCTCTCTCCATCTATCTCAAAGACGAAGCGAAAGAAAATATAATGACCGCCAATTAGCAGAGCGACAATTAAAAGCAATGTGGTTGTTGTTATTGTTGTTATTGTAGTTGTTGTTGTTGTTGTTGTTCATACAGCTAATTTTACAAGGTCAGACGACAATCGGTTTTTTTTTTTAGCGTTTTCTTTGCTGTGCGTGAGTTTTCCATGCGAAAATTTGTCAGTTCCGCTGGGAAACTCCACGCGAAGATGAAATATGAAACGTCACTAGCCAAATATTGTTGACCAACTTGAACAACTTGGCCATGTGCTGAGCAGGCCCTTAAATGAGATGTGAAGTCGTTTATTACGGCCTAAGAATTGTCAAGGGCTGAGAAGTGGGGCATTTATTTATGTCGATGTCATTGAGGAATGCAACAGTGAGCCATATTGTAAAGTGGCCCATCTCCAAAGTTAAGCAACGAGTCCTCCAATTGCCCCCGTAAAACCAAATTAATTAACGGCCTCTCTTATGAAATACACGTTCAACGTTTCAACGTTTTTTTTTTATTGATTGCACATCAGATTTGTGGACCGTTTTGTATTATGAATGTAAAACATTTGTTTATTATTATTATCTATATTCTTATTGATGTTTTGAGGATTTTTCATTCACGTAAATGAAATTTTATACTCATAATTTGTTCCCATTGTTTTCTCACAACACTTTTGCAGATAAGTGTTTGCTAACAGATGGCGATGATAGGCAATTTTGTAATTGCTTAGTTTACTTTTGATTTTGTAAGGGTTTCTCGTTTGCATAAATGAAATTGAATACTCGTTAATTATTATAATTTTTTCGTTAAAACCAAACACTTGGCATTTGCACTACGAGATGACAATAGGCGGTTAGGAAACTTAGGTGGCTAAGTGACCCATAATAAACCACTTCCGCCACAATAACGGGCGGCACATAAGAAAGCACGCAAGTATCCGGTACTTTCAGCTGTTTTTTACTTAACTTTTTGTCACTTGCCAAATCAACGCCAACATTTACTTAAAAACAATTAAAAGTGCAATGCAAAAAAAAAAAACACTAAAAAACACGCATCTTTGGGACTATTTTGTAAGAAGCATCAGCAGTGACAGGCAGTGCGGGTGGCATAATGAGATATATATGTATATATATATATATATATATATATATATATCACACAGCCATTGGATGCACCACAATGGAATGAGGCAATGAAATCGAAAATGAACCTAATTAAATGACAAAGGCAAAAGGCAAATAATTTGGCTGAAGTTGCTGAGCAAACACAGAGTGACAAGTGCACGGCGCTGTCGATGTGTTTGAATTTGTAACTCGTAACTGTATCTATGTATTTGTCAATACACATGTATATATACATATATATATATACATATGTGTGTGTGTGCACGTGTGTGTATCTCATGCCAACCACAAAGCCAATCGGAGCGTGGCTTATTGCACGAGCAGTACGTGACCTATTCCCAAACTTACGAACCAAACCAAACCAAACATAAACCACAATCGGATGTTACTTCCCAGATATGTATGTACATATGTGTGTGTGTGTATGAGTGTGTGTGTGTTACATCGGTAGTTGCTGTGGTAACTGGTAGTTGGCAACTGGTAGTCGTTGTGGTTTCAGTTGTCTCTTGACTGACATCTATCATATCTAATCTGTTGCCTAAATGCCAGCAAATGAATTTGTTGCCCCGTTCGCGCATAATTCATTGTCAAATCAGCGTAACGCATCTCTGATGGATCTCATTGCGTACTCGTCATGATTTCGCATTACCTACAGTACCCTTACCCTTACCCTTACCCCACCATACCGTACCCAACCCTGTGTGCTACCGGCTCTTGGCCAAGTTCAGCTGTTAGCCGATTGTGTGCGCGTTAATTACTTAACCCTTACGCAGAGTGCCTGGGAATTCGGTCAGATTGCATATTCACCTGTGTGGCAAGGGATCTGGGATAATTATTTGTTAGATTGTTACTAATGAAAATAATTACACAAGTTGCCCATCTTTAAGTACATATTAAGCGATATTAATCGTTATCCAGTTAGCCCCAATAACAAAAGAAATCAAAACAAATGGCAATTCGCTTCAAGCTGCGTGGGCCACTTTAGTTGTGCTCTGTGAGGGGCACTTGAGCGACCCACCGATTAATTACCATCAGTTTGTATGCATGGCAAACAGTTTGACGAGCGAGCACCAAGTTGCCTCGATGCGGCGTCAAGTGGTATGCGGCATAACAACTACCCAAAATTCGCCACTAATTGGGAAAAGTGAAAGCTATCAATCAATAGCTACAATCATGTCCCAGACCCAGACCCCGACCCAGTTATTTAGGTACAACTTTATTCATGAAAAATCCAACAAAAACCAGAGAGTTTCGACTTGTGCGAAAACTTTTGACATATTCCGGTAATATGATTATCGTATGGCTGATGCTGATAATGCTGCAATCAAACATTAAAGAAACGATTCAAAATTTAATCGAAGGGGCAACAACTGAAAGATAAAGAAAAGTTTGGAGTTATGGTGAACAATTCTCCATATACTTGGATTCCTTATATTCTTGTTGACGTCGATTAAAGGTATTTGATTTTAAATGGTATTTAGTGTATATATAAATAAATAAATAAATAAATAAATATATAGATATAAATAAAAATGTATATATGTATAAATATCCACATACTGCTTACTTTAAATACCGCACTTAACTTATGATTACGAAGTGTTTCGCAGTCGACTAAGTGTGTGAATTAATTACTTAGATTAATCTGTAAAATTAAAGTAAAATTATTAGATTAGTTTAGACAATTTTTCACTCTCTATCACTGGTGTATCTGTAGTTGAGTTCGAAATAGAGAATGGATTTCTGGGCAGTGTTACTGTTGTCGTTTTGTTTTGTCGTTTATTACTCCTCTGCGCTTCAAAGCAGACATAAGTATCTGTTCCTCGGGCCTTGCTCCCTTCTTCTTTTTGTTGTGTTACAATTACGAACGAAAGTTGGAATCCTCGGATGTTGCTCCAAGCGTCTTGTTTGTGTGTGAACCAATAATCAAGTGTCATCTCACATCAAGCAAAACATGACAAACAAAAAAATAAAAATGTTTATAAAAAAACCTGAAATCCATTTCATATTTTTGCTTACATTTGTCACGATTTTTCAGTTTTCAGCACAGAACGAAGCGTGAGCTGATTGTAATTTCGGTTTCGCTGGTAAATGGGTTAAGCAATAATAAATATAGTTATAATGTTTGATGCCTCTGTTGCGTTCAGATGAACTTTTCGAAAACGAAGAGCTTCTGTTGCGGTTTGAGAGTAGCTGTGCAAAGCTAAGCATGGCGCTCGATTTTAGACCCATTATGAACAAGCTCCAGCTATACAGTGACTCTCAAAGCTGTGCAGTTACGTTTGCAGTTTATCGTAGTTTCAAACCGCACATTTCTGTAAAGTTTGATAAGCTCTGAAATCACTTGCACTTAAACGTAGCTTAAACTGTTTGAAGGCGGGATTTCCGACCGTCTGCCGTGTATCTGCAGACTAACTGCCTTATCGATTAACTTTTAATTTTAGGATCCTCAAATTTTACAAGAACACTACTGCAAATTTCGACGCGCATTCAATTTAATTTAAAAAAAAAATACAATAAAAAGTAAGTTAATAATTTTATATAAGTGCATGGAGTTAGCCAGAACTCGTAAGATGCTTAGTTGTAGAACCTAAAGCTCCGTATGCTGACTGCTGCCGAGGTAATCCTCCTTGATCATGTCGGCGCCCTTCTCACCAATCATAATGCAAGCGGCATTCGTATTCGCGCCGACAATATCGGGCATAATGCTGGCATCCATTACACGCAATCCACTCACACCATGGACCCGAAGACGGGCATCGACGACGGCAGTGGGATCGGTTACGGGTCCCATGCGAGCGGTGCCCACCGGATGGTAAACTGTGGTGGTCATATGACGAATATAGCAGCGCCAGTAATCGTCCGTCTGATAGGCGAAGCCGTTGCACGCCTCCAGATCGACCTTGTGCAGCGACGTCTCGCGCTCCTTAAACGCGCTCGTCTCCGGCAGTCGCTTATAGATGTTCAAGGCGCGTATATAGGTGTTCACGTCCCGCTCATCCGTCATGTAGCCCGGATCTATGAGTGGCGCATCGAGAAAGTCGGCACTCTGCAATTCCAAACGGCCAGCCGAGAAGGGTTTCAAGTGCAGCAGATATGTGATGTATGTGTTGGATTTCTCGTTGGCCGAAAGGATGCTTTTGGCGACGTGCTCATTGAACCCAGTGGCGGTAATATAGCCGCGGAGCTCCGGGCTCTGCATCAGGCTGAAGAAATTGGTCGTCTGTATGTCCGGATTGGGACCGTGCAGCGATGTCGTATTGATGAAGCCCGTCAGCGCTGTGGCCTCGTGATGCAACAGTTTGCTATGGCGACCCATCAGCAGATTATACATGGCGTCCACCAGCTCCTCCTCAGTGGGCTTGCGTGCTGTGGACTTGTCGATCTGAAAGATGACGGGCAGACTCGCATGATCCTTCAGATTGCGACCCACAGGCAGGTCTAGCTTGACGGGAACGCCAACGCTCCTCAGATGCTCGGCTGGTCCGATGCCTGTACGGGGTGTTTATGAAATAAAGGTGGCATGTATTAATAGGTACCAAACGTAACTTGACCTACTTAATCTAAGCAGAACTATATTATATAAGCGATATCGGAGGTAGTCAAATTCCATGATTAACTTATTCAAACAAATGATATCGCAATCACAATTGCCCCAGCACTAAATATATGTAGGTTTTATAATAGCTTAATCCGTCAAAAGTAGAACTTTTATAAACGTTTCGGAAACTTTCGCTAAAACTGGCAGCTATCGTACAACATTTTCTCAACCCGTCCACCAAATATTCATTCATTATTATTATTATAATAATTTTATGTTATTGTGCTTTAGCTATCTTATCGGTCTTATACGATTCGGCCAAAGATTAAAGAGAGCGGCGATTATTTATGCGCATAGTTTGACATTGGCAAACCTTGGCAAGTTGCTATACGCTTGCAGAGGGGATTCTAATTTTGTCACTCATTTTTTGCAACGCACTGAACTGCTATAAGCCATATACATATGAATATACATATATATTATTGATCAGCGCCAGTTGTCCAGTTGCTCCTAATACATCTCAATTGAAAAGGCATTCTAAGATTGATGTTTCCTTATTTTGTTCACTCACCCGAGAGCATCAGAATTTGTGGTGTGCCAATGGCACCTGCTGAGAGGATGATCTCCTTGCTGGCCCGCACCGTGTACTCCTTGGCGCCGCGATGGATAAATGTGACGCTCTCCGCCCGCTGTTTGGCATCGAGATTGAGTCGCTTGACGTGGGCGTGGCGCAGAATGTGCAAATTGGGCGTATCCTTGCTCAGATGAGAGCGGGCGGTGGTAATGCGACGTCCCCCATCCTGAGTGCCCAGTATATCAATTTGGCCGACAAAGGAGCCCTCGGTGAAATCGGGCGCACTGCCGTATCCCATCTCCAGCATGCCCGCTCGTATTGTCGAGCGGAACTCATTGTCGGAGACATAGTTGTTGAGGCCCATGGGTCCGCCGACGCCATGATCACCCTTCTTGTAATCGGTTCGCGTGGAACGCAAGTCCTCGGCCTTGCGGAAATGATGCAGCACCTCGTCATAGCCCCAGCCGGGATTGCCACGCGATTGCCAGTCATCAAAGTCAAAGCGTGTGCCCCGCGCGTAGATCATTGCATTCATGCCGTTCGTGCCACCAAGCATCTTGCCACGCGGCCAATGGCAGCTCTCTCCCTGCATCGCCATGCAGGCGCGTCCATTCGGCTGTGTATGATACTGCCAATCCCACTCGGAGAACTGTGTCGCCATGTGCCACGCAACGAATTCCGTTTCAATGGGCGGATCACCGCCCGCCTCCAGGAGTAGCACTCGCCAATTTGCCTGCTCCGCCAGTCGACCGGCGACGACAGCACCCGAGCTGCCCGCACCGATGACTATAAAATCGTAGGGCTCCTGGAAGCCACCGTTCTGCTCTAGCCAATCACCTTGATCTGCCGGCCACTGCTGTTGACCGCTGAGATCACAAAACTTGGTTATCAACGTTTGCAGCAAAAGAGTCATCAGCGTATTCGCCGGACCCGCCGAACGGGCCGCGCACTGAGCGCTCAGAAACTCCATCGTTCTTGTCTTCGATTTGCACTGTCTCTAATCTAATCCGGTAACTGCTTCGGCTGCTCGCTGACGCTGCCCGTACGCAACTGTTCACCGGACATTGCCATCAGCCGGCATTTGTACGTCTCTGGCCGATATAGCTTTCGCATGCCGCACACATCGACGCAAATTACCTGCGCCATTTGCATTGCAAATAGCAAACAATATCTATACATATAGATACATACATATAGATACATACATATATATATATATATATATATATATGCATATATATTTACACTAGAAAACAAATTCTATGTTTACTTTGAATTCCTTGTCAGATATATTATTTGATTGCTCCAGATTTTAATATATTTTTTAAGATATAAATTAATTAAAACAAAGCGGTGCCATTTTTGTTTAATTATGTTAAATATCATATATACTGATCCCGAAAGTGGAGTGCTGGAAAATCGATAACATCGATAAGTATACAAATTTTCTGCAATTGTAAAGCTAGATTAATCAGTTTTGTAATTAAAAAGAAATTGCACATTTAAAATTGCTGATTTTAACAATCCCCTGCAAAGATTGCCGTACAACAGACACGCCTTTCCAGAAGTCTCCTTGCCACTGGTAACAGTGTATTTCGCAGAAGCTTGTTCCCGATTGTTCAAATACATTGTCCGTGTGGAATTGTTCGCGTTAATACCTAGATAGTACTTAACGTAATCCCATATTTTGTTAGTGGGTATTAATATTTATATATGTTTGCTTATAGACACCAATTCGCTGCTCTGCCGGACGCGCCTTTATCACTGAGCCAGCAGAGATTAGATGCAACATTCCAGCCAGTTAAGGCGAAGCCAGAACTACGACTGCAAACTGCTAAGCGGGGAGCAACTGATAAGCAAACCCACCCGTCCAATTCAATTACAGTATCTCAAATTGTTTTCCATGCTCTGCGATAAACCGACAGCAATCACTTGCCCGGCATTTCGTTGTGAGCAGTGCATGTTTTGTACCCAAACATCTGTCAGCGCCTAAACTGTTCACATGGGTTCGACCAACACGAACTGCTGGGCACCCTGCCGTCAAGTACAGTTAGTATTCGGATTTAGTCTCCCCTTCTCACTCTCTCTCTCTCTCTCTCTCTCGCTGTATATATATATATATATATATATATATATATGATTTTGAGCCGACAGTTTGTTACTGAACCGATAAATCATGTGATGACCACGCCCACACTTGCGCCCATAATCGCCAGAGCCGATATTTCGGAAAGTGTAAATCGATAAAATCGCATATCTCCCACAATTATAAAAATTATATATATACCTATATCTCCGGCTACAGTTATCAAACTTGGTAGGTTTTTTTGGCGACGCCCAAGGGCAACTTGTAGGATAGATTACGAGGAACTTCCTTCAAGGATCGTTATTTCTTGGCTGCACACACCTTGTTCCGAGACACCTGTTATCAGATGCTAAGGCTTTTTGGTAACAGAGTATTTCGCAGTCGGTTACGACGGACAGCAACGTTCCCTTGATTTGATTAAGTTTCTCAGAATTTTGAACGCAAGCAACGCAAAAGCCCAAGTTCAACTGTTGCTGAACTTTGCTGCAAGCGCATTCGACTTTGTCAGTTCAACGATTAATATTCAACAGAGCATCAGAAACGCGCACTCTACTTGGCTTAACAAATGGGAAGCACTTTGGGTGAGACATACCCACCTCGGCTGAGATCAATCTGAAGCAGGTAGCAAATAGATTACTTAATATATCACGCAATAAGTTTACTAATAAATATCTTTTGTATTACACATGTACATAAACAGCTGCATCTGTTTAAATAAGCAAATATCAAGTTTATAGAATTTTGAAAATTCAAACCAAAAATTAAAGTTACAAATCCAATCGTATACTGGTGCACATCCAATTCAATAGGGTAAGCATATTGTGTGTCCCTAGTTGATATAGCTTGGATTTCACCTCACGAGCTAGTCTTGACGTTATCTTTATCCCCCAAAGAGCATTTATTGCTGCCTGACTATCGTGTACGATGACTATAGCCGTCTTCCGATAGTTATGTTTCAGGCTGAACACCTCAGCTTGAAATATGCTGGTGTGCGTCCCTAGGGATTCATGATCGAATATCCGAGAATCCACCCTCCAAAGCATGTGCCCTGATTTGTGAGTGATCTTACTACCAGTAGGTATATTTTATACTTATCTTATATTGATAATCTGATCTTTGACAGCGTATTCTGTACATGGGTGTCAAAGTTTAGTCTGCTGTCAAAGGTGGCTCCCATGTATTTTACCTTCCTACTTGTTTCTAATAGGTTCCCTGAAAGCCATATTTTTCTCAACTTGTATCTTCTAGTAAATGGACGATGACTGTTTTCGTAAGGTTTACGTACACTCCAACATATATAATAGCTGATCAAAATTTGTGGCTTCCGCTTGGTGAAATCGAGAAACACAAATCTTGCAGAAATTTCAAACTTAATTTTTTATATATTTTATTTATATATTTATTAAAAAATAAAAAAAAAAGTATCAGTAAAATGAGATAATCCCTGTTTTTAAGATTACTATAAATAGGGCGGCAATTGAGCATTCTTTACGCTCCCCATTCTCTCCGTCTCTCTCGCTTCCATTAAAATTCATCAGGATGCTTATACTGTTTCTCAGTTTTGTTGTTGGCCCAATCCTGTGCAATGAAATCGGCGACCCGTTCCCCGATCATCACCGTGGCCGCATTTGTATTGGCACTGGGCACCGCTGGCATAATGCTGGCATCCGCCACACGCAGATTGCTGACGCCGTACAGCTGCAAGCGGGGATTGACACAGGCAGCGGGATCGCTGGCTGGTCCCATCTTGACGGTGCCCACCTGGTGGTAGCAAGTGGTGCTGAAGTATTTGGCATAGCAGCGCCAGTATGCATCGCTGCGAAACTTGTGCGCCTCATCGCACTCCTCGATGGGTATGTGGATCAGTTTTGCGTGATGATTGCGATACGATTGCGTTTGCTCCAGTTGCTCCTGGTAGCGTATGCCACGCAGCAGTGTCTCCACGTCTGCGGGCTCCTCAAGATAGTTGCTAAACAACTGCGGCGGCTGCGTGTAATTGGCGCTCTGCAGACGCAGTTGACCCACTGACAGCGGATGGGAGAGCACCACAAAGATGCACATCACATCGGAGTGGACCAGCTGGCGCTGCAGATGCGGCACGTACTTCTCCTGTATGGCGAATGAATTGAGGAGCGTATCCAGTTGATCGGGTCGACCGCGTTGAACGAACAAATGATGATACTCCACATCCGGATATCGTGAATCACTGTTCTCCTTCGCCGTATTGACGAAGCCAACCAGTGAGGTGGGGCCGTGTGCTGCGAGTGGTCCGCGGCGATGCATCAGATAATCATAGACACCGTCCAGTATTTGCTGCTGGCCTGACGTCTCTGCCACACCCTTATCCACCTTCATGAAGAGGGGCACCAGCACATGATCTTGCAGATTGCCACCGATGCCAGGCAGGTGTTGCACCACCGGTAACTTGAGCGACTCCAGATGCTCTCGTTCTCCGATTCCCGAGCGCATCAGTAGCGCTGGTGAATCGATGGTGCCCGCCGACAGGATCGCCTCCTTGGACACGCCCACTCGATAGGTGACGCCATTGCGGACAAAGCTGACAGCATCCACACGCTGCCCGTCGGCATCGAAGTGCAGCTGGTTGACCACTGCCCGTTTCACAACATGCAGATTGGGTCTAGCAGCCACGCGTCCTAGATGACCCTTGGCCGTGCTCGCGCGTTGACCCCGCTGCACGGTGCCCGGCACCTTGGCATAGCCCACAAAGCTGCCCTCAGCAAACTCGTCGACACTTGGCTGGCCCAGCTCCTTGCCGCCGTCTCGTATCATCTCCTGGATATGCTCAAACTGCTGCTCGAACTCACCCAGCGTCAAATAGCCCTGCGGATGAGTTGCATTGCCAACGGGACGCACAGACCGCTCGAAATAGGGCAACACCTCGTCATAGCTCCAGCCGGTGTTGCCCAGCTCTGCCCAGCCGTCGAAGTCCTTTCGATTGCCGCGCACGTAGAGCATCGCATTGATGCCTCCACTCCCGCCCAGCATGCGACCCCGCGGCCAATAGCAGCGTCCATCGCGCCACGCCTGGCAGGCCTTCCCGCTGTTCTCCGTGTAATAGTTCCACTTGAACTCTGTGCCCTCAATTCCAAAGAATAGCGCAGGTATCTGTTGGGAAACCAAATCAGTCAGAAGATTAATTCGTATATCGGCAATTTGGGGACTTAGACAGGTGTGTTTGCGACAGACCGAGTCGAGCTGTAAATTCGAATTGTTTTGAATCCAAGGTGTAAAGTCCTTGCCTTATTTAGCTAACAATGTTTTTAGCCCATGCAAGGGTTGTTCACAATTATCTATTTTCACTTACCATTATCCTATACATATATTATCCTGCTCGACATTTTTATCTTTCACATGTGTTACACATATTTCTGCTATCTTAAACATGGTCTCTGCTGCAGCTCAGCCACCTTGTAATCATATTTCATGAAATCCTGTTGCATTATTGGCAGTTCATCAGTTTTTCCTTTTACTGATACGACAATATTATCATCTGTGTCCTGGTCTAACAAACTGGCCATGTTTTGCACATCGAACTTAAATTCCTCAACTTCGTCTACAATATCCAAGTTGCTCTCAAGTTGAATTTAATGCGAGGATTCCAACATCATTATTTCACAACCCACTTTAAATATCGTGTGTTTTTTTTACACGTCACTCCTTATATATTTATTCATTAAAATATATTAATTGTGTTCAACAGTCTGCTTTTGTTTAAACAATTTCTTTTATGCAATGTCTCTTACCACTGGTGGGGGAGAACAAAGTAAATGATTTGTGTTCATTCTTGAACAGGTGTCTTCCAATTTCCCTTTTCATTGTCACAATGCTTTTGAAAAGCTTTTCAAAAGTAAAGAACAAGTAAATAACGTAAATTGGAGCACGCTTAATTATTATTTTTCAATCGACTCCAAGGGGTTCAGCAACTGTGCAAACTTGTCGCATTTTCGTGTATTTTCGTCATCTTGAAGTTGGTTGCTATAGTCAGAAACAAGTTCCACAAAACTGTTCACTTTTGGCAAAACTGAAAACAAATTTCTAGTTTCTAGTGTCTAGATCAATACTGCATTTAAATTTCGAAACATGTTTACATAGTCTAAATTCAAAGATCACTAAAGAATAATAATTAATAATTATTGTAATAATTCGAATTAGATCTATCTAAAGACAACAAACATTATCTGCCCCAGACGACAAGATTTAAGAGCTGCTCCTTTCATTGCTCTTAAGTCTTGTTAGTCTTGTAAATTTTAATATTTTAGGAGAACAGAAATAAAAAATTGATGACTCTTAATTCTCTTATTGACTAGTAGACATGACATAACTGAACGATAGATAAAACGCAGAGAGATAGCTACAAGATGCAACTGTTAAACTAGCCGATGGACGATATTGAACTTGTGACTTACCTCAGATTCTACAGGCGGATCGCCGCCTGCCTCCAGGACGAGGACACGCCATTGGGGATTCTCGCTAAGTCGGCTAGCGATAACAGAGCCAGCCGAACCGGCGCCGATAACGACAAAGTCATAGGGTTCAGTGAAGCCTTGGTTGATCGCCGCGATGTCGCCATAGTCCGGTGGCCACAGGGTCGTCGGCGCCACATTGCACTGAGCCACGAGCAGCGCCTGCAGCAGCGTCTGCACCATTCCGCTCCAAAGGCCACTACCAGCCGGCGTGCACTGTGCATCGCCGGGGTTGAATATTTGGCTCTGACTACCACTTGTTGAGTACATTTCGTAAGCGACTGTTTTGCGTTGTCGCCAGCGCTTGCAATTTATAGCTGCGATAAGCCGCAACCTGAATGTGTACATGAGCGATTGCGTGTATTGTAATCGGTTTGCTTTGTTTACCCTTTTGTCGACTCGTAAATCGCCAAAACAAAAAAAAAAACAAAAAACAAAAACAGCAGCAACGCCAACAACAACTCGTCAAGCAGCGACTTAGCTAATGTTCAAACCCGCTGACAGTTCCCTGAAAGCACAAAAGTTATCCCATCTTATATTGGCAGATACTGCGAATAGCTAAAGTACATCTCCACATTTGAATTGTATTCTTCTAACTGATAAGATTAACAATACTTAGATATGAACTCTAAATACTATGCTTAACTTTCAGTTTCGGTTTAGTGTTTTTAGGCGGACCAAACTATACATATTATACACATCTATAATATCTATCTCAAAATCCTTAAATCTTTAGTCACTTACTGTGATTGTCTTCTTTTTTTTTAATCAGAGCCTCTTTTTAAATGCTCAAATTGTAATGCGTTTTTCTCGCAGCATTTTGATTGAAGTGTGTGAGCACACAGTCCATATACAGTTAGAGCTTCCCAGATAATGTAACCCTGGCACAGAGAATGTCAATCAATGGCAGGCATTCTGTAAACGGCAACTCGATAAGTAACAACAACGACTACAATCACAACATAAACAAGAAATAACGTTGCAGTCGATCCTAACCGACTGCGAAATACTTTGGTAACTGTAGCTTTTAAATGATGGGAGATATGGGATTTCGGAAATTTTGGGCGTGTCTGAAAAATTTATGGTGAAGGTTCCTTGTAATCTTCCTTCCAAGTTTGGTAAATGTAGCTAGTAAATTGCGGGCGATTTGGGCTTCTGGGAATTTTGGAGGCAGGAGTGGACGTGGATAAACAAATTATTGGAACACGATCTTAATAATCTACCTTCCCAGTTTGGTAACTATATCTCTTTAATTACGAGATATATGTGGCCTTATCGATTTGCTATTATCGATGGCCGTAGCACTCAACTTTTCACACTGTGTGTAACTTTGTGATGCGGGCACAGTAGGTGTTCCAAGTTTCAAGTCTCTATCTCTAAGGGGGTAGAAAAAAGTTGCGCTCATACGGACAGACGGATAGACAGACAGACAGATGGACAGACAGCATGACGGACATTGCACAAAACCAATACGCTATGATACCTTTGGCATCATAGTATAAAAACTCTCCAAGTTTTGCTGACCAACTAAAGTTTTTGTCTAATATTTGCCATATAGGGCATTTTTATAAAACGAGTATGTGCAAAATAATCAGGTAAACACACTTAAGTGGCACAGTAATTTATGCGAGTAGACACCCTGTAAACATCTAGTCTATACCCTCTGCCAAATTCTATAGTCAGATTGAGAGTAATGCAATTCAGACGAATTGTCGATTAAAAAAAACAAAGATTATTTATGACAAATTAATTAGTTTAATTGAAGTAATAAACAATTAGTAAATTATTTCTTGGGCACGCCGATGACTCAGAAAATAAAAATTACACTAAAATTTGGAAAATATATATTGATGGTTGTGATGATATTTTATTCAAATTTGACTCAACGGTTACGATCATCAAGTCGGCAGTATATATGTATATATATACACCCTCAAGGTATTCAATTTTTTATATGCTTTAATTTTTATCCAAATAATAATGATGATTTTGAGATCAATTTATGGATTCTCAAATCTTTTTTTTCAGCTTGGACATTATTTTATTTTACATTTAACAACCTGCGCCCGATTGAAGGGTATATACATATAAAAAAAAAATTATGTATATATATATATATATATATATATACAAATATTGCAAAGTATAATAAATTAAATAGAAGTGCGTTTAAAGCGCCATCTGTTGGTCGTCACTCACAGTCCGCTGTTCATCGCAATGCGCACAAATTGAATGGGGGCCGGGGGCTCAGCATTGGCGGCAGCGGCAATTAAATTGTTCACCGGAAACAGATTGATGCCAATGCTGAGATCTGCAAATGGAATCAGTGCACACAATTGATATACACAATATATATATATATACAGATATGGATGATCGTAGAGCGCCAAGGAAACTCACCCGACAGATCGTTGAGCGATGGCACTGTTGACTCCTGCTCCACTTGTGCCCCTTGTGTGGCATCTAGCAGCAACTGTTGTTGCGGCAGTGCAGCAATTGTGGGCAACATCAGCAATCCCAACAACAGCAGCGACAAACGCAGCTGCAGCTGGGTGTGGGGTTCTTGGATCTGTAGCTCGTGCTGGAGCTGCTTTGGTCGCGTCATTTTGTTAGCAGCGGACATCGAATACTGGCCCGTGTGAAAAATCTCGAAAACCTTTTTGAAAATTTCAGCAAGGCATTTGCTGTGTATATGTGTGTGTTTGTGTGTATGCCGAGGCAGTCAGTAAACAGGTAAAACTTGTCGCATTTGGCATTTGGTTCAGCGCCCGCTCATAAATTACAACAAATACCTCAAAAGCGCCAAAACGCCAACAACAACAACAGCTGGCAGCAAATTGCGGCGCCTGCATTCAATGTCGCCGGAATGCGCTGGGAAATGCTTTGATTTGATTGCAACAGCAACAGCAACAGCTGACATTTTATACTCAATTAGCCACAAAGACTTAATCTTAGCCCTCGTCGCCCCGCTTTTCGCTCCGGTTTTAAATTATGACCACAAAATTGTGCTCAGAACTACCGGCAACAAATCACAATCGACTCTGACTTCCCGCACCCATAACTTAATTGAGACCGAAGCGATTGGGCACGCGGAATACATTTCTCGATTTGTTCGCTCTTTATTGCTACCCAGATTGCATAAAACATCAAATGACATTCATTTTTAAATTTAACACAAAAAACGAAATGTTGGTAAAAAAGAGAAAAAAGAATTTAAATAAATTGATTAAATGAAAAAAGAAATTGAAAAAAAAAACTATATTTATGTATCCCACTTCAGCTGAATTCCATTCAATTATTACAATAATTTTAAAGTCTCTTGCTCAAAATGTAAGCAGCCCATTTTGTGCTGTTATTGCAAGCACTTACTTACAACTGGGCTTCCAGTTAGTGTCCGTCTGCACGACGGACAGTACAGAGTACAGATATTGTTCGATTGCTTTGGCCCCGTTCAGAGTTTGTTTTGACCTTCGTTTTGCCAAACACGATTTTCGATTAGTTTCTGTCGTTGACTTCAAGAGCTTTGAAAGAGTTAAGAAAGGCGAGAGACAACTTAAAGCTAAGCAGTTAGGACGGGCGGAAGGGCGGCACGCGGTTGATTGTTGGTGGCTATTGCCAACCGCCATGCGGATAGTGGTGCCAATCCTGCTTTATAATATCCGCAGCACGCTCAGCGATCATTAGAGTTGGTGCATTCGTATTCCCAGTGGGTATCGTTGGCATAATGCTGGCATCGATCACCCGGAGTCCACGTATGCCGCGCACACGCAATCGGGGATCGACAACACCGAACGGATCGTGAGCGGGTGCCATTTTACATGTGCCGACCGGATGATAAATGGTCTGCGAATAGAATCTGGCCATGCACTCCCAGAACGCATCGCTCAGATACTCTACCTCCGGACAGTTGCGCCACTCGTAGATGTTCATGGTGGCATTCAGTTGTCGCATCGCCGGCGTCTGAGTGAGCCGATGCGCCAGCTTCAGGCCCTCGACCATGACGGCCATGTCCAGTGGATCGTCATAGTAGTTGGCGTGTATGCGCGGTTGGATGCGTGCATCCGACGAGCGCAACTGGAGATAGCCACGCGAACGCGGACGCGCCAACAGTGGCGCGATGACAAACGAGTCCTGATATATCATCGGCTCGTACGTGTTGGCATAGTTGTCCAGCGTGATGGCGGCGCCGCGTCTTCCGATCATGCCACCATCGGAGCCATAGCTATAGCTGCCCATGAACAGTTGGACATCGGGCCAATCTTCGTGCGTCGGCTGGTAGCGTGTGCTGGCAAAGCCCATCACTTCGCACACCGGCATCGCATAGAAGAAACCATTCCTCTGATGGAGAAACGCATCCACCGAATCCTTGTTCAGTTCCTCAGGCACAATGTGGGACATGTGCGTGCCATCCGCCTGCCTCCCGTCAAATGTGTAAATCGCGCCCGACGTCGAGATGTGATCCTGCAGATTGCCACCAACGCCAGGCAGATGCTGCACCACCTCAATGCCCAGCGGCTGTAGCTGGTCAGCGGGTCCCACACCGCTGACCATCAGCAGCTGGGGACTGGCCAAGGCGCCGGCTGCCAGCAGCACCTCCTTGCTAGCCAGCACCCGATATTGCAGCAGATCATGCTCAAAGGTGACGCCGAGTGCACGCTTCGTCTGCGGCTCAATGTGAAGTCGCTCCACAAATGCATTCAGCACAATATCCAGATTGGGACGTTGCCAGATGCGACGCATATAGCCCTTGTTGGCGCTGCAGCGCAGACCATCACGGAGCGTGCCATGCGGTGGTGCAAAGCCGCTTTGCGTGAGTCCATTAAAATCGCCATCGGGATGCGTTAAGCCCAATTGGGAAGCGGCATCCATGAACACCCTCAGGAGTGGCGTCGTCGAGCGATATCTCTCGACGCTGATGGGTCCGCCATGACCATGATAGCGACTACGCTCGTAGCCAGGCACACGCATATCCTCCATCTTGCGAAAGTAGTGCAGCACATTGTTGTAATCCCAGCCCGGATTGCCCAGCTGGGCCCATCGATCGTAGTCTCGCCGATTGCCACGGATATACATCATTGCATTGATGGAGCTACACCCGCCGAGGACTTTGCCGCGCGGCCAGAAGCACTGCTGATCCTCCATGGCCAGGCAGTAGCGATCCGATCGCTCTGTCAGATATTTCCAGTCCCAGGGTGTGCGCTGAAATACCGGATACATTTGTGGTAGATCCATTAGGTGCGGCTCATCGCCACCAGCCTCCAGCAGTAGCACACTCCACGCCGGATTCTCAGATAAACGGGCAGCCAGTGCACAGCCGGCGGAGCCGCCACCCACAATGATGAAATCGTAGCTGGGACGCAACTGATTAATGTATATTGTGCGGACACGGTGCGCCTCATCCACAATGTCCGGGCGATAGTCCTTGATGCCCTTGTTCAGCGACAACATGATTAGAGCTGAGGGAACGAGCGTGAACAGAAACCTCCACGTGGTCACAAACGTATTCACTGCCGGCATATTCGATTCGAGTCTCTGGCCAAATGTTGACTGAATTCACCAGCTCAAGTTTGAGCATGAGTTTGAATTTGATTTCTGGAATTGCACAATTTGCTGAGCCATCGCAAAACGCTGTTGGCCAAAAGCGGGTGCAATGACCATTGTCAGCATTCTCACTTGCATTTCGTAACACTCTTCGTATACCCCATCTGCCCAGAATTCTACATCCGAGTTGTTTACGCGAGTGCAATTGAGCTACTTTTACACCCATAAGACATACGTACATACAATAAAAGAGCAAAACACAAACAAGCTGAAAACAAGTGAACCCGACTACGCTACACCCTGTACCCAACTATTAAATATACAGAACAGTTTTATTGGCAAATATCCGTTCAAATAGTTTTACATCCAAAATATTAATTATTAGCCTCTGCCTTAATTAGAAGCCTCAGGCTTTAAAACTGTCGCTTTTATTGCTACCGGAAATCGAAATGTATCGATATTTGGGAATATCGGATGTAGCTATCGATAAAATGAAGCAAACTCGATAACTTATATTCCAAAGTAGAAGTCTCTTGCTCCTAAGGCATGTCTATATAGACTCGGCTGTTGATCCTTATCAAAAATATATATATATACTCTATGGAATGGAATATGCATTCTTCTGTCTGTTACATACATTTGCACAAAACCATTATACCCTTTTACGGATTTTCATTGGATTCAGGGTATAACAAGTCGGGCAAAACAAAGGCCGAATTAAAAATGCACAAATAAAACAACAGCACATCAAAAGCTGAAACTTTATTTACAGCGTTTCACGTTAAAGACCCTAGTAAAATAATCATCAATAAAACAAGTTAGAATGCTGAACTCGACTACGATATACCCTTAACTTAGCTATTAAATATATTCAAGTTTTATTGGCAAATTTCCCTTTAAAAAAGTATTGCACCCAAATGTGAGCAGGTCTGAAAGTGCACTCTTTTCTTATGGTAGGCTCAGGGACTACAGAGTAAAAAAAAAACTAAACTATAACTAAGCCATTAATTAGAAGATTCTGTCTTTAAAATCAGAAATCGAAATGTATCGATATTCCTTAAACGGTGACAGTTATCGATAAAATAAAGCAAACTTGATCTGCGCCTGGTATTCGATCGGAGATGCTTCCTTGTGCCTGTTACATACATTTGCACAAAACCATCATATCCATTTTTAATGTGTTAAGGGTATAATTAAAGATAACTTCCTTTTATTGTTAAATAAATACGTTAAGTAAATAGCAGTTATGCAGAACAGTTTGTTTTTGTTTAGCTTTTGCATTGAATACAACATCAGTCAACAAACTGCAGCAAAATATAAGCATAATATTTGAATGCATTGTTTATCACTTACAATCTGGAATGGCAGCAATACAACTACGTAAAAAGTTTGGAAGAATACCGTAATTTGTATACTATACGTACCAGAATCCGAATCGGAAACTAAATTCATTGATATCCCGAGTCAAAACTACTTCAATCCATAATCGTGACACTAACAGAGTCTTCAACCAAAATTGTGGGGGCTTAAGCATATTGGCAATCTGTACCACTCAAGTGGGTACTCGTCACAACAAAGATTAAAAATGTATTTCATGTTTGGGTTTCAGATTCACTTACGTATTAGCTGTGACCCAACCGAGATCTAAGTATTACCAGTCCTATATATTCAAATACCTTAAATGAATGAAGTCTGCTTTTAACTCAAAGAAATATCATTTAATGGTCACTGGTTCGATGTTGCATCAAATTACAATAAATACATACAAATTGCTTATAAATATTAAAAAAAAAAATCTATAAATATTATTAGAGAAGATGCGTAAAGTCTAGAGAGAGTATAAGAATTGAAAAAAAAAAATTAATGGAATACCAAACACTCACAAATCGATTCACACATGCATTCAGACTATCACACTTGAGCACACCCACACACACACACACACACACACAGAGAGAGAGAGAGAGAGATAGATATGTGGCTTATTAGACTAATGTATTCTTGATCCAGAACTCCTTGATCATATCGCTGCCCTTCTCGGCAATCATAATCACCGGCGCATTCGTATTAGCCGATACCAATTTGGGCATAATGCTGGCATCGATGACACGCAGTCCGCGAATTCCGTAGACACGGAGCTTGGCATCTACGACCGCATCCTTGTCCCAATACGGACCCATTTTGCATGTGCCAACGGGATGATAGATGGTCGATGTATACCGTCGCACCATGCACTCCCAATACGAGTCCGTGAACGGTGGCAGCTGCTCGCAGCCCGGCCAACGTATGCTGGACAGTCGTGACCCAAAACGTTGCATCGCCTTTGTGCGGGATAATGCCACCGCGATCTTGACACCCTCAATCAACGATTTCATATCAAACTCATCGGTCAGATAGTTGGGCATGATGTACGGATAGTCGAAGGGATTACTGCTGCGCAACTTGATGCTGCCCACGCTCCGTGGACGCAACAACATTGGTATTATGCTCCATGCGTCGCGATTGTTGATCGGCTCAAAGACCGAACGATAGAAGGCATCCGTCAGGCCGTGTGCTTTGCGCAGCTGCGCTCCACCATCGGAATTCGTTGAGCCCGACACAAAATGGAACTCAATGTCCGGCCAGTCCAACGTGGTGTTCGCGTACTTTGTGTTCACATAGGCCAAACCCTCAACGCCGCCGAGTATGGTCAGTGGTCCTTGGCCAAAGACCGCATACTGCAGCACCGTCGACATGGTATGGAATCGATTCTCCACTATCGAAACGGGCTGATTGACGAGAAACGTCAGTCCACCCAGTCCAATGTGATCCTGGAGATTCTCGCCGACGCTCAGCTCCTTGATAAGTGGTATGCGATGCTTGGCCAGCTGCTTGCGTGGCCCCACACCGCTCAACATCAGCAGCTGGGGACTGTTCACGGAGCCGCCCGAGAGGACTACCTCCTTTGTGGCGCGCACATGGTACAGCTTCTGATCCTTGACAAATTCGACACCAAAGGCCAATTTGCTGACCGGATCGATCATAATGCGGGTAACATGCGAATTCATCGAGATGTGCAAATTCGGACGCAGTCGTGCTGGACGTAGGAAAGCCTTGGATGTGGAGCAGCGTGAGCCGCGTCTCGTTGTACCCTGGGCAATCATGAAGCCGGTCATTTTCTCGCCATTCAAATCGCGATTGTCGTAGCCCATCTCAACGCCCGCCTCCACAAAGCTGGCAGCGAGGGGCGTGTGATATGGCGCCTCGCCCACCGTCAGATAGCCGCCAGTGGCATGGTAAGGTGTACTGGCCAAATACGGATTGGTATTGTCCTCCGATTTCTTGAAATAGTAGAGCGCATCACGATACGACCAGCTGGGATTGCCCATCGCCTCCCAGTTGTCGTAGTCGTTCTTCGAGCCCCGCAGATACAGCATATAGTTTAGCACCGAGCTGCCACCCAAAATTTTACCCCTCGGCCAATTACAGCGTCCGCCTTGCATAGCTGTAAAAAGAAGGGATTGTTTCTTAGATGTTTGTGAAATGGTTTTTTGCTAGTTAAATCCCTATGAAGAGAAAGTCTTGAGAAGATTATATAGTGTGGGAGGAAATACTTTAGTTGAAAAACCTTTCAGGTTAAATGCAAAAGAGAAAAATTCTCTTTAGCAATTCTATTAAGATATACTGACCACAAATTGGATAAATTGGTTGGATTAAGGCGTACGGACATTGAATTTATTGAGTGTATTTCTAGTTCGATAGCTGCGAGTTTGATAAGTTCGAATTGGATGAGTTCGAGCTATGCTCTGAGTCCGACGACTGTGGGAGATGATGCGATTGCTTCGATTGGATGGCAGTACTCGACTCGTAATTGATGCGTATCCATTGATACGATCCATTGACGTTGAGTACGTTGCCCGTGGTGGACCAGGAGATGCTCCACACGGGATCATCGATTGTGTGCAATACATTCGATAGACGGAGAAGGAAGAAGAAAAGCTGACTATATATGACAAAAACTCCTTTAAACGAAAACTTAGTACAAATAAACCCCACAAGGTAAGGGAGTGTGGATCGAGGGTACTTTCTAGTCTTACCCAAGCAAGCTGTGCCCGATGGTTCCGTTTTGTACTGCCAGTCAATTTTGGATAGCTGCAAATAACCGGCCATGAGTGGCACATCTGTTAGCTCTGTCTCATCACCGCCCGCCTCCAGCAGGAGGACATTCCAGTTCTCCACTTCGGTCAAGCGATTGGCAACCACAGCGCCGGCCGAACCGGCGCCAATCACTATGAAATCATAATGATCTAATATGTCGTCACTGCTCACATCGGTGGGCTTCGATTCGGGATCCATGATTTCCTCATACTGGAAATAGGCCACCGCTGCCATTAGCATTGGTATGAACCAACTGTTGCTTGTCGCCGCCGTCACCGCTCCCCCAATCGCCGATGCGGCGCCCACAATAGCCGAGCTCATCGCTGCTGCAAGCCTCCTTCAAGTGTTCCAAGCGACAGCGATCTCTGTGATACGTGATGTGTCTGCAATCCAACAAAATAATCAAATCCTCAATGAATATGTCATGAAAAGTCACGTTTCGTAATGTATGTAATCGGGTTATTCGATTCGATGCGGCAGCTTTTCATGCGCCTCAACATTTCGATCACGTTCTGCGGCATTTCGATAATTTCGTAACTTGGTTGTGGACTCCATTTGTTATGCATACCTTTACCGCTACCTATCCTCCCTGTGCCTTACAAAATGTCCGACTCCTCTTATCATCCGATCCGAATGGGTCTTCAGTTTAACGAGCTTTTATCTTCACTACAATCAATTATATACATGTATACATATACACACACACACACACACACATAGTTCTGGTTAGCTGTGCACTCATTCAGAAGCCAGCGCTACCGTTACTTAAAGCTGTCTCATTCATACATACATAAAAAAAAGCTTTGAGTATTGCGGGTAGAATATTTTGAGAAGCAAATTGCAAACACACTGAAAAAGCTTAGAATGCGACTGTTCGAATGGATTTCCCATTTTTGGAACTGATCGGTGAAAAGCGGAAAGAAACGTGGCATGGAACAAGGCAGAATATTTATTGTTCGTGATTGTCATTTCTCGAATAATAATTTTTGACTTTTATTTATATACATTTTAGATTTAATTACGATTTACATTTCGAATCAATTTAAAGACTTTTTCTTTCTTGCCAAACTCTGAGCTCTTTTTGTTATAGCAGCTAATATTACTTATGCTCCAATAATTATTATTTCAAACTCAATTTGTATTACTTTTAGATAAAATACATATTCAATATTTGAGCGATCGCTAATAATAAGCGCATTTGAGCTTCGGCGCTGTCTGCATTTTCTTACATACCTATCAAATGTGAGCTTTGTTGCATTTTTCTTCTTTTTCTTTTTTTTTGTTTTTGTTGACGTTGCGGTAAAAGAGCTCCCACATAAAAGTGAAATCTTAAGCGGCTTATAAAAAAAAATAAAAAAAAAAACAAAAACGGAAAACTATACAAAGTTTTGAATGCCGCTTTTCACTCATTATTTCTGATCGGAAAGCCAATCTACAATTGTAGTAGGTACACACACAAAGGCACACACAAATACACACACATATACAATATGCATGTGTGGATAACCAGTTTGCTTAGCCTGTCCCGGGTTGTGGGCGTGGCAAGCCGCCCTATCGATCGGCGGACTCGTTGAAAACGTTTCCTGTCGCGATGACTTTGCATAATCTTTGGCTAGCAGCGAGCTAAACTAACGGCTAAAACTACAGCAGCAGCATTAACAGCAGCAGCAGTTGTTGTTATTCTTCTTGCATTCGCAATTACAAACTTGTCGCTGATGTTGTTGCTGTTGTTGCTGTTGCAAACTGGTTGCTGCCGCTGCGCCGAGTTGAATGTGCGCTGCGCTGCTCAAGTTCAAGGTACCAGCTAAATGATACATAAAAAAAAAATACCAAAGCACAGGAACGTTGACAGCGACGTTGGCAGAGGCCGCAGTCGCAGCAGCATATTGAAGTCGCATGCGAATAGCCGCTAAATAGTTAGGCAGACACACAGTGCCAAAGAGAAATGCATAACAGCACAAGCTGGCACCAAACAGCAAAAACAACAGTTATCACGACGAACATTTAACGAAGCAACGATGAATCACTTTCGTTGAGAAAGCTTCTGTTGCGTAGGCGTTGCTGTTGCTGTCGCCGTCGCTGTCGCTGTCGCCGCGCTACGCATGCGTCGACGTTAGCTTTGCATTTTTGTGCGCGTTCTTTTCAAGCCGTGTTCTTGCTGCCTTCGCAGCTGCTGTTGTTGACTTTGATTTCTTTTTGCCGCTGGCACACTTTTGCATTGTAATATTGTTAACACATACATACAGACATACATTTGCCCTTCCTTAGTGCCCATTTCTTTTGTTGTTACTCACTTGTGCTCGAGAACTTTTGCAAATGCAAAGAAGCTAAGAGTTTTTGCCTTTTGGTTGGTGTTGCTTTTGCTTACACTTTTAGTGCGAGGTGTAAGCTTTATGTTCGATGCTGTTTTTGTGTTATTGTTGTTGTTTGCTTTCTTTAACACTTTCTTTCTATGCGTGGTATTGCGGCCTCGCGCTGCGACGTTCGCTGGCCAACTGAGGCATTGAGCCATTAAAACGAAGCGTAAACAGCCATTGCTACAAATGGCCACCACTCCAACTCGCTCTCTTTCTCTCACTCACACTAAGACACACTCACACACATACATTCTTTCAAAGAGTTGTTACGACTGCGCAGTCAACGCAATGCCCTTTTGGCTCTGGCGTCACAGGTTCGTTGTTTGAATGGTTGCATTGTGGGACCTAGTGCAGCTGACTGGAATTGAACCGTTAGATGATGGCACCTCCCCAATTGGCCAATAGCTTCTTCCTGCTTGGCTTGTCATGCTGACACCACTCTTGGCTTAATACGTATGCTCATCCATCAACTCTTTGACGTGTTTGCCGGCACGTAGACACACACACACACACACACACACACACACACAAGCACACACACACACACACACACACACATACGTACAAGCGAAGCGAAGCTTTAGCGACAGCGAAATGCTTTCACTCTTACTATATAAGCCACAGGCCATTGCGACTGTTTTCCCCCCCGCTGCCAAAAAAAAAAACAAAACAAAAAATGTGTGTGCCACAAGCCAACGATATTTGTGGGTCAGCAACAGCAACAGCTGCGCAGACCTGGCCTGCCCCAAAGACGTCAGCAGCGTTAACAAAGAACACCCAGCTGCATCAAACATGTAACAACATAAAACAAAAAAATGTTTGAATTGATTGGAGTTTCAAATACAGTTAAATAGGTGTGGAGACTTGTGAAATTGTTTCTTAATGAAAATGAAAACACTTTTTTGTCACATTTCTATGTTAAAACTGCAAGACAATGAAATAGGTGCAAAATTAAAAGAGAATAAGAATATTACTAAATAATGTGTCAAATAATCGCTGTATTTACAATACTTAACTTTGATATAATGAAAAAAAGAAAAATGACTCAGCAAATTATGCTTACGTTTATTCTTTCACTCTTGCAGGTGGCTGCTGTGGCTCGATGAAGAAGCGAACGATTGTCGGTGGCTGGGCCTGGGCCTGGTGGCTGGTGACGGATGTGCAGCGGCTCTCGCTGAATGTGATGACCCTGAATCCGATGTGCGAGAACGTGGAAACGGCCCAGGGTGTGCCGCTGACGGTGACCGGTGTCGCCCAGTGCAAGATCATGAAGGTAGGTGGGCGCTCGCGATTCAGAGTCTCGTTTCTCTAAAAATAACCACCTTCATCCGAGTATCTTTGTAACGAATTCTCCGAATGGGGAAAAGTACGATTTGCAGATTTTTAAGTTCTGCATGCAATTTCTATAGCTTTTATTCGTCCCCCTATCCCAATCAGCAAAACAAAATCTATATCTATAATTCTACATATATATTTAATATTTACATATATCAACTTTTTGTATTTGGTAGCTACGTAGAAACGCGTCTGAAATTTGGCTTACAATTTACCTTACATTACCTGAACTATGTTAATATGTATACGAATTCCAATTTCAATTTAATCCCGTTTCACACTTTTTTTTCTGTTTTGGTTTTTTTTTTGTTTTTTTTTTATATAGTATATATATGTAAATTTTAATATTTTTTATATCCCCCTTGAAAAAATCAAAATGCAACTCAATTAATTATATTTAGCGTTGCAAGAGCCTTAGATCTGATCCATCAAAAGTAAGTGTAGAATAATTCGTATCAAAATTCTATAAATTCCGTCTATACTATCCACATTATTGCTTGAAAGTCCAACTACTGCTTTAGAGATATTTGTGATTTGTATCTACTTATCGGAGTACTCCTAGAATTGCACTTGTATTCAAAGTGTCGTTTGTACATAGACATTTTCGAGAAGCGCATCTGAATCAACATCAATCATCAGTATGTGCGAGATATAAATCATATTTACCGCGATTCAAATCGTACTGCACACAGTCATAAGTTAAGTTATATTTCGAATAATCACAAGCACCCGAAAATGAATCAAAACATTCACAGTAGCTCAGACGTGAATTAATCGCTGCACAGTTATTCACTTTGCGGTGATAGATAACAAATCAGTTTGCAAGATATGCACTCATTCACAGTACTTCCGATTCGAATCACTCTTTGCACAGCCATTCAGTTGCAGTTGTAAATAATAAATTGTATTCTTTGGGAAATCCATTCAAATGACATGTGTGATTCAATGTTCAAAAGGGTTTTTGTTTTCCACATAAGTCTGATTTGGATCTAAATATTATACCAATTCCAAATTATGTTCTTACTCGATTATTTCATTTAATTATTACAGTCAACTTCGTATAAAAATAATGATTATGCTAACAACGAGGTATGTTTATTGTGTTATATCATTTTATTAACTTGTTTTGGGTTTCGTTTTGGCTTCGTTGGTCTTCAATAACTGTCTTTGGTTCTTGTCAACTTACTCGTCTATGGATAACTCAAAATTCAACTACAACAACATATTGTAAAGCACTCACACACACACACACACACACGCACGCACACACACACACACACACAAACACTCAGAATTATAAACTTCATCCATCCATAGAGTGTCATGTGTCCTGTCTTTAGCTGCCATATAATTTGCTGCATGTTTGTTGATTGTCATTTATGATTTACTTCACGTATTTAGCGTAGCACTCAGTCAATCTACAGTATAGTTAATAAGACGAGTGTTAAGATAATACTCGTGCATAGCGGATTAAAAATATATATAAACAGTCGAAATTTGTTGACATTTGTGTTTTACCTTTTCTCTACTTTCTTTTACCACTACTACCAACCACTTACCCTGCGCTCGAATCGTTCGAATCAATCTCCAATCAACTCAACTCGAATCAACTCAACTCATCAAACAAATCGACAAAAAAAAAAAACAAAAAAAAAAAAAAAACAAACATACCGCAAATCTGTAAATGATAACAAATCAAAATTAACAAATCACTCAATAAAAAATACAAATAACCAACCTTATTTAATTGAATTATGCCTACTGCTAAACGTCTGCTAATGTTACTGTTACTGTTACTGCTAATGTTACTGTTACGGTTGCTGTTATGGTTACTGTTGCCATCCATCAATATATTAAATGTGTGCGTGTGCGTGTGTGTGTGTGGGTGTGTGTGTTTATGTCTAACATAATCACAATTACTCATAACTACTCAAATAATATTCAAAAATTACTCATTTATTTGGCTTTGGCTTTGGATTGTCAACTTCCGTTATGGCTGCTCTCTTTCTCTCTCTCTCTCTCTCTCTCTATCTCTCTCTCTTTTTCTCTCTATCTCTCTCCCTCTCACTCTCTGTCTTTCTCCATCTCTTTCTCATTTGGTGTGACGTGTGTTGATCAATTAATACGAATCAATAATAACACTAACATGAATCCATCTAACCAATCATTGACATACACACACACACACACACATATATACACATACACGCACACACACACACATACACACACGCACACATACACACACTCTCACCCACAGATGATGAATGTTTATTATTTTCATCATCAGGCCGACGAGCTGCTGGGCACAGCCAGTGAGCAATTTCTGGGCAAGTCTGTCAAGGAGATTAAGCAAACCATTTTGCAAACGCTGGAAGGACATCTGCGCGCCATATTGGGTAAGACACGCAAACACATACATCACACGTACATAGATTTACACATACATTTACATTTTTAATTTATTACAACTTAACTATCAATTTTGGGGGTTGTTTAAACCTTGTAGAGGCTATTATAAGATTCTGTATTGTTCTGGAGTATTCATTCGTAAAACTGCAAAACCAATTAATTATTCGAATTGCAGATTAAAATTTAGCTTTCAGCAAATAAACTCTGGTATGCCATGGTGGGCCTGGATTTTTCATATAATGTTTCTCAAGTTTCGACTACCTGTTGAAAATTGTTAAACTCATAAAAACTGTAATCAATTGACAGGCAAAGAGCAATCTTTGATTTTGAAAAACCACTCACTGGCAATTTCCAGATTAGTTTGCTGCCAATTTAAACAAGATAGAATGTTGCAGTCGGGCATAACCGACTTCTAAATACTCTGATACCAATAACTAATGCCAGCTGATAACAGGGTGCGCTTAGCCAGGAAATACCGATTTGTGAAGGAGTTCCCTCGTAGTCTGTCCCACAAGTTTGCCTTTAAAATTGCGCTAGATATGGGATCTAACTCAAAAACTGCGGAAGATATATAAATCTTCGATCTTTGAGGAACATCGCCAACAAGCTACCAACCATTCTCTATAAAAAAGTAGAGTACTTACAGACGGACAGAACTAATATACTATGATACCTTCGTTATCAGAGTATAACAATTGATTATGTGTTAGTGCAAAATAAGTAGAAGTGAGAAACTCTTGAAAACCCATACTTAAAATAATTCATTAGTCGCCTTATGCCTCAAGTATGAAAAGTAGTCGTCACATCATCAGATTGTAATCAAGTTGTAGAATAGAACTCGTGTCAACCTTGGCTACCAATTGATTGGACTAATCAAACTGGACATGAATGGTTTAACGAGTGCATTGAACTAAACTCTGAGTGTTGCTCATGAATACTCGTAACTGTAATTGGCTTTGCTCAGCCTAATGGATGTGTTGACCTTGCCGTGAAAGACCCCTGACGATGTGGTTGTAAATGGTTATTATAGTTATACTTCTAGGTTTATAGTCGCCACAGTCGTTTTATTGTACTCGTTTGTATGTATTCATGTATATGTATATGTGTATCAAAATCTCAAGGCGTTTTCCATTTGTGCAACGTTTACAATTTGAATATTTTGCTCACACAAGTCGGAAATAGGGGGTCGCTCTCTCAGTGCTGTGGCTCAGTTGTAAGCGCTACGAGCGACGCTTCGGTCGCAAAGTCTCCGAGCGGGTCATCACAATACATATATATAACCACGTAAACCTACCCACCCACGTAAACCAACCCTCCACCGATTTGCTTTTCATGACGTATTGTCATAATTCAATTGAATCGCGTGTGAACTGAATACAACTGCTCTGTTTATGTGTGTTTGTAGTGCAGTATTCCATTTATTTGGCAGCGAGTTACAAGAAATTACTATTTAAAAACGTTCTTGATCTTGACCTTGAGCTTAATGGATTTTTTTTTTTTTTTTTGATAACAACACCTATTTGAACATGAAGTTCGTCAATCATCGACAACAGACCTTACAAAACTTAGCTCGAAGCTAAGAATGCTTCTTGGATTTCTTGACATTAAAACCAATACCAAAATATACACAAATATTTAAGTATTCAGTATTTAATTCAATTTATTTAGATATCTGTCCATGTTCTGACTCCTCTCTATAGATACAGATATATATTTGAATGCATATCTTTTAATAAATAAAGTTTGCTGAAAATGTCTGTCCAAGTGAAATCTCGAAAGTAATATTATATATATATATATATATATATATATTTATATATACATGAAAAGGGTATATTCACTATCTAAGTTCTAGATGACTATAGCTGGATCCACTCTAAAAAATATATATATCAGCATGTTAAGTATCCAAGTTGAGACTATCTGCAAATTTTAAGTTTAAATGGTTGCGTTTATTGTTGATATAAAATGAGCTTTAAAGCTGAATACAATTAATCCAATTGAAAGCTTCCAAATTAAACTAGATGCTTTTGAACCTTACAGTTGAAAGCTTAACAACCACAGAGCTTTCTGCTGGATAGTGACGTATGCTGATTATCAGCCTTGTCGGTAGTTGGAACTGTCAGCTAGTCGCCCAAGACATGGCGATAAGACTGCACCAATGACGTCAACAGTGATAGGAATGTTTGAGTGAAAAAGAAAGAGCGCGAAAGAAGAAGAACATAACCGATATCGTCGACTTACAGTTTAGATAAAAACGGTTAATAACTGTGTCCGCTGCTGTCAGTACAAACTTAGCTGAGGGGGCTTAAGCAAGGGGCCTAACTAACAATGTCTGTGGTATGGATTGGCACCCTTAAGGTGGCCATGATTGTGGGCGTCACCTGCCTGGTGGTCAAACGGTAAGAGATCTTTGGAACCCGTACTTTCACACACACACACACACACACACACACACTCGCTGACTCGCTGAATTGATTAATTATCGAAGGCTTCTCTGTTTGTGACTTGAATAGGAACGCTTACTGTCGAAGAGGTGTACAAAGATCGCGACCAATTCGCGGCTTTGGTGCGCGAGGTAGCCGCACCTGATGTCGGCCGCATGGGCATCGAGATATTGTCCTTTACCATCAAGGATGTCTACGATGATGTGCAATATTTGGCATCGCTGGGCAAGGCGCAGACCGCTGTGGTCAAGCGGGATGCGGACGCTGGCGTTGCGGAGGCGAATCGAGATGCGGGCATACGGGAGGCGGAGTGTGAAAAGAGCGCCATGGATGTTAAATATTCGACGGACACCAAGATCGAAGATAATACGCGCATGTACAAGCTGCAGAAGGCAAACTTTGATCAGGAGATCAATACGGCCAAGGCCGAGTCGCAGCTGGCCTATGAGCTGCAGGCCGCCAAGATTCGCCAGAAGATCCGTAACGAGGAGATCCAAATTGAGGTCGTCGAGCGTCGCAAACAGATCGAGATCGAGTCGCAGGAGGTGCAGCGCAAAGATCGCGAACTCATCGGCACCGTCAAGCTGCCCGCCGAGGCCGAGGCCTATCGCGTCCAAACCATCGCCCAGGGCAAACAGTAAGTATTGAATACCATATAGAATACCGATTTCGTTGCCAACTATTTATGATTATGGTATCAGTGATTTGTGTTATTTCATATTTGGTTAGACGCAACGAATTCTTATCAATTCACATGAAATCAGTTCGCATTAAACATGTGTATTTATGATTGAACGTCTGATTAGAATCAATAATTATTTGCCAGCCTGCTTTAGTTTTTATTTTTGTGAATATTGCCTTTTGACCTATACATACCCTGTGCTAAAAATTAATCTTTTTTTTTTTTTTTTTAATTTAGCAATTTAATTTAATATTGATCAACCTACTGAAAGGTTATAAAATATTGTTTTGAAGATTGAATACATAATAACGGGGAATTTAAATTAATAACATAAACAAATAATTGGTTTTAACATATTACAATATTACGTAACATCAAAATACATCGGTGTATGGGCATAGGTCGAAACTTCAATATGCCATAACTTCGTCAAAACTCAACGTATCTTCAAAAGCGAAGGCTTTTTGATCATAGTTTTGCCCCTAAATCAATCGTACATTTAAAGTTGAAAACGAAATTTGAGGTCGGAAGACAAGTAAAAATTATAGCCCGAAAATCGATATATCGGTGTATGGGCATAGGTCGAAATTTCAAAATGCCATAACTTCGTCAAAACTCAACTGATTTTAAAAAGTGAGCGCTTTTTAATCATAGTTTTGACCCTAGATCAATCGTACATTTAAAGTTGAAAACGAAATTTGAGGTCCGAAGACAAGTAAAAATTATAGCCCGAAAATCGATATATCGGTGTATGGGCACAGGTCGAAACTTCAAAATGCCATAACTTCGTCAAAACTCAACGTATCTTCAAAAGCGAAGGCTTTTTGATCATAGATTTGCCCCTAAATCAATCGTACATTTAAAGTTGAAAACGAAATTTGAGGTCGGAAGACAAGTAAAAATTATAGCCCGAAAATCGATATATCGGCGTATGGGCATAGGTCGAAACTTCAAAATGCCATAACTTCGTCAAAACTCAACGTATCTTCAAAAGCGAAGGCTTTTTGATCATAGATTTGCCCCTAAATCAATCGTACATTTAAAGTTGAAAACGAAATTTGAGGTCCGAAGACAAGTAAAAATTATAGCCCGAAAATCGATATATCGGCGTATGGGCATAGGTCGAAACTTCAATATGCCATAACTTCGTCAAAACTCAACGTATCTTCAAAAGCGAAGGCTTTTTGATCATAGATTTGCCCCTAAATCAATCGTACATTTAAAGTTGAAAACGAAATTTGAGGTCCGAAGACAAGTAAAAATTATAGCCCGAAAATCGATATATCGGCGTATGGGCATAGGTCGAAACTTCAAAATGCCATAACTTCGTCAAAACTCAACGTATCTTCAAAAGCGAAGGCTTTTTGATCATAGATTTGCCCCTAAATCAATCGTACATTTAAAGTTGAAAACGAAATTTGAGGTCGGAAGACAAGTAAAAATTATAGCCCGAAAATCGATATATCGGCGTATGGGCATAGGTCGAAACTTCAAAATGCCATAACTTCGTCAAAACTCAACGTATCTTCAAAAGCGAAGGCTTTTTGATCATAGATTTGCCCCTAAATCAATCGTACATTTAAAGTTGAAAACGAAATTTGAGGTCGGAAGACAAGTAAAAATTATAGCCCGAAAATCGATATATCGGCGTATGGGCATAGGTCGAAACTTCAAAATGCCATAACTTCGTCAAAACTCAACGTATCTTCAAAAGCGAAGGCTTTTTGATCATAGATTTGCCCCCAAATCAATCGTACATTTAAAGTTGAAAACGAAATTTGAGGTCCGAAGACAAGTTAAAATTATAGCCCGAAAATCGATATATCGGCGTATGGGCATAGGTCGAAACTTCAAAATGCCATAACTTCGTCAAAACTCAACGTATCTTCAAAAGCGAAGGCTTTTTGATCATAGATTTGCCCCTAAATCAATCGTACATTTAAAGTTGAAAACGAAATTTGAGGTCCGAAGACAAGTAAAAATTATAGCCCGAAAATCGATATATCGGCGTATGGGCATAGGTCGAAACTTCAAAATGCCATAACTTCGTCAAAACTCAACGTATCTTCAAAAGCGAAGGCTTTTTGATCATAGATTTGCCCCTAAATCAATCGTACATTTAAAGTTGAAAACGAAATTTGAGGTTTGAAGACAAGTAAAAATTATAGCCCGAAAATCGATATATCGGTGTATGGGCATAGGTCGAAACTTCAAAATGCCATAACTTCGTCAAAACTCAACGTATCTTCAAAAGCGAAGCCTTTTTGATCATAGATTTGCCCCTAAATCAATCGTACATTTAAAGTTGAAAACGAAATTTGAGGTCGGAAGACAAGTACAAATTATAGCCCGAAAATCGATATATCGGTGTATGGGCATAGGTCGAAACTTCAAAATGCCATAACTTCGTCAAAACTCAACGTATCTTCAAAAGCGAAGGCTTTTTGATCATAGATTTGCCCCTAAATCAATCGTACATTTAAAGTTGAAAACGAAATTTGAGGTCCGAAGACAAGTAAAAATTATAGCCCGAAAATCGATATATCGGCGTATGGGCATAGGTCGAAACTTCAAAATGCCATAACTTCGTCAAAACTCAACGTATCTTCAAAAGCGAAGGCTTTTTGATCATAGATTTGCCCCTAAATCAATCGTACATTTAAAGTTGAAAACGAAATTTGAGGTCCGAAGACAAGTAAAAATTATAGCCCGAAAATCGATATATCGGCGTATGGGCATAGGTCGAAACTTCAAAATGCCATAACTTCGTCAAAACTCAACGTATCTTCAAAAGCGAAGGCTTTTTGATCATAGATTTGCCCCTAAATCAATCGTACATTTAAAGTTGAAAACGAAATTTGAGGTCCGAAGACAAGTAAAAATTATAGCCCGAAAATCGATATATCGGTGTATGGGCATAGGTCGAAACTTCAAAATGCCATAACTTCGTCAAAACTCAACGTATCTTCAAAAGCGAAGGCTTTTTGATCATAGATTTGCCCCTAAATCAATCGTACATTTAAAGTTGAAAACGAAATTTGAGGTCCGAAGACAAGTAAAAACTATAGCCCGAAAATCGATATATCGGCGTATGGGCATAGGTCGAAACTTCAAAATGCCATAACTTCGTCAAAACTCAACGTATCTTCAAAAGCGAAGGCTTTTTGATCATAGATTTGCCCCTAAATCAATCGTACATTTAAAGTTGAAAACGAAATTTGAGGTCCGAAGACAAGTAAAAATTATAGCCCGAAAATCGATATATCGGCGTATGGGCATAGGTCGAAACTTCAAAATGCCATAACTTCGTCAAAACTCAACTGATTTTAAAAAGTGAGGAAAGATAATTCAAAAAGAATACAGAACAGTAACAATTGCAATTGCATTTCCAATTTAAATCCTTGCGTCCTTGCTTCATCCTTGATTGAATTGGAAACGTAGAGATCTTTCGTTAGGGCAGATTTGAGCACTCCTGATAACTAACTGGTATTTTGTATGTTTCCGTAAAATAGATGCCAGACCATTGAGGGTGCCCGTGCCGAGGCGGAGCGCATTAGGAAGATTGGTTCTGCGGAGGCTCATGCCATTGAACTGGTCGGCAAAGCGGAGGCGGAACGCATGCGGATAAAGGCGAATGTCTACAAGCAGTACGGCGATGCGGCCATCATGAATATTGTGCTCGAGTCGCTGCCCAAGGTAAGATAGAGAGCGAGAGCGAGACAGAGAGAGAGAGAGAGAGAGCAAGAGATAATCTAATGTGTTATTTTACGGCGTACACTTTTAGATTGCTGCCGAGGTGGCTGCACCGTTGGCCAAAACGGATGAGATTGTGCTGATTGGTGGCAACGATAATCTGACCAACGATGTGACACGCCTTGTTGCCCAGCTGCCGCCCTCAATCAGTGCCCTAACTGGAGTCGATCTGTCCAAGGTGCTCTCCAAGATACCCGGCGCCAAGGCGTGAAATCTAATGGAATGGGATGTCCAACAAATGATAATGACGACGTAACACCCTCCCCAAAAATACACAAAAAAAGGAAAAACAAAACAAAAAGGAATTGCAACTGGAAACGAGATAAATATGAATATGTGAAGAGACGGAAGGAGCGAGCGAGTTAACCAAATAAGAACGAGAACAAACGAACGAACGAGAGAGAGAGGGAGCGAACGAGAGAGAGAGAGAGAGGGAGCGAACGCATTTGTAGGAGCGAGCTGGCGAGTGCAATGTTGTCACTGGATGAGCAATCAATGGAATCGAACTATAATCTTACCTATATATAGATATATATATGTATACGCATATATATATATATAGCAAAATGTACTCCGATATTATGTGTGACGTGTGTATCCGTGTGTGTCAGTGTCTGTCTGTCTGTGTGTCTGTGTGTTCTTTTGCATGCACCACACCACAGCGAAAAAAGCCTGTTCAGGCAAACGATTGATGGACCAGAAGTATCAATCAGATAAAGCTATTGCTAAAGCTATATATAAAGTTATGCATTTCGCACGCATTCGCAAAACGCATTTTGTGGCCTTTTCTCGATTAATAAGAAGTAAATATGAAAAAAACAAACAAAAAACCAAAAAAAAAAACAAAAACAAAATCGAAAATACAAAGTTGGGTTAAATCGTATAACTTGCAGTTAAAACATAAAACATATTTATATATACATAGATATATATATATATATATATGTATATATTTAACACACCCATACATTCGCTTTTGTATGTATTTTATCAATTTGTATCTGTATTTGTATTTGTCGCAATCTCTGTCATGTTTAGTCCATAAGATTACCAACAGTCGCACAAAGCCATCCAAAAATGTTTCATTTTACAATTGCACTGTTGCAATTCGCATCTATTTCGAGTCTTGCAACACTCGCAACATTGTCGGCAGCTCGTTTTCGATCACCAATTATGTTCAAACTATATTTACTGCCTGATGATAATAAGAACAGCATCCCACTTTGCCAAATGGAACAACTAGCAGCCAATTGGCATCATTTTACACACACACATACACACAGAGACTTTATAACTATGACGTCACAGTCGCGCAGCTCTTCCCCACACACACACACACACACACACACACACCACACAATACATAACACGCACTCAATCGATATGCGTTCGATATTTTTTTTTATACTATTAATCATTCTAATTTACATTGTTTAATTTTTTGCAGTTTCTTGACTTTTATAAATTTTGTATGTGTTTAACAAATTTTTTTTGTTCGTTTTTAGCAAAAACAACAATTTTTTAAGCAAAAATTTACAATATTCAAAAAAAAAAAAAAAAACTAACAGAAAAAAAAAAAGAAAATCTATTTGAACAACTTAAATTTAGTTAAAGCAATTTTGTAAGTTGACACTGTCCTCTAAACCGAGTAAAATACCTCCTTATGTATGTATGTAACGCAGTTTTTTTTTTTTTAATCCGTAAGTTATCGTTGAGCATTGATATTGTTTTCTTTCCCTATTGGTTTTCTAGTATAATTAGACAAGGCTGCAAGTCCTTGAAACATTGTTCGATATGCGACGCATGAATCAAGTATTTTCACAAATGTAAATCTCAGCAGGGCTTGACTTAAATTGGTCGAAATATATGTATTTGAATCATGTCGATCTGTCTATATATAGGAATACTATTTTGAATGTCCAATCAGATCGAAGTAGATTAGCACAGTTAATGCAGCCGTGTAAAGAAGCGCCCATTTGTTTATGACGATTGTAACGAAATCGAACTGCGAATTCAGAAAAATGTTAAACAGTGCGTTTGTCTATGGGGAAACTAGATGAACCGGAGGACCGGAGAACCAGAACAGAAAACGCATTTAAAAGTAAATCAAAATGACTCGACAACAAAACATACAAATTTGAAATATAATAAATACAAAGAATATATATTGTATATACATACATATATATGTATATACTATTTTTTTTTTTTTTGATTGTATATTGAATGGAAGCAACTTAATTTGATGTATAAATCAAAGAGCAAGAGAATCACTAAATAAATCGAATCTGAAATTTTTGTGTATTTTGTCGTAATTAAATAAATTTAAAAAAATATATTAAAACAAACCGTGTCATTTAATACAGGGCTGTGGGAAAATTTGAAAATGGGCATGCAATTTCCATCGTATGGTTGAAGTGTTTTTGTTTTCTTTTATTATTAATTAATTAATTAATTTGGACAAGCAAAACAATAAAACACTTCAAATAGCAAAAGTCAGCAATCAATCTATCAAAATTATGAAAAATGTTTTGCAAGTTTCAAAATTATTTGGTATGGACTATATTTGAATATCAGCCAATATTTATTTATTTCAATAACCAACGAGTTCGGCAGCTCGAAAATGAGCTAATTAAGGAGCATACTTTTGGGCTGCAAAAAAATTATATGCCTTACTATGATGGCCAAATTTGTAGCTAGACAAATGCTTCTTAAGAAAAAAAGAAGGAGCACATGCAGGGACCATGCAAGGACTGTTGAGCTGCACGCAAGGATTATGGCGCGATTGGGATATTCGCCCGGTGATGGTCGTGGCCAAAACCAAATTGCTGGACACAGCAACTCGTGAGCAATTTCTGCTTACACAAAATATTATCGTTATTTGAGCTATTTGACTTTCGTACTTTGGATTGCCCCACTTTTATCAGCTGGTTAACATTGGTCCAAAGGGCAACCTGATAGTCCATAAAATTGCCTAGTTGGGTTTTTTTTTTTGGCAATATTTCTTGTGAATTTTATTGACACCATTCTTAAACGCCAATCGATAATATCACGAAAGATACGGCGTGCTTATGCCCCCAAAACGTATATATACTAAAATAAAAATAGCCCCAGTTTGGTCATATCCATGTATAGCATATTTTTATCTGGAATAATCAATATCGTACAGTTTTGTGTTGGTCAATCAATATCTTTATTACAAAACATAAACATACAGGTATATTTCTATCGTGTACTCGTAAATATATCATAATAGTTGTGTTATACTAAGTATACAGGTAACTCGCTTACATATGTATATCAATAACAATAATAAAAAAAAAATAAAAAAAAAATACAGATTTATATACGCTTCTATAGCCTACAATATATATATATGCAAATGCAACGACTATCTTTGTAAATTCTGTTGCAAGTTGGGCAGACGCACACACACATTGGATGCTGTGCATACGAAACTAAGCCACAAGTCTAAATATGCCTACGACACTTACAAACTTACAAACTATGGACCAATCCAGTGACTATAATGCCTAAGACTATTCGCTACTCGCTAATTGCTACTCGCTACTCGCTAATTGCTATTGTCGTAGCCTCCCGGGGGGCCACTCATCTAAATGCAATGCTCACAAGGCCCGCAAAATAGTTAGCGGGTTCAAATTTAAGGAGCTAGTTAAAATTTACACAAAAAACAAAAAAAAAACAATTTGAACAGGAAAAAAAAAAGTTGAACTGGAATTAAATGTAAAATTATCGATTAAAGACAAGTTTTGTTCTTTTTTTTTTGGGGGGTGGGGATGTTTGGAAAGTTTTGGCTCAGTCCGAATACTTTTCTTTGAGATCCCTGCGCATAATTTTGCCTGTCGGATTCTTGGGCACCTCATCGACAAAGAATACGCCGCCCTCGAGGCACTTGTAGTGTGCCACACGCCCGGCGACATAGGCGCTAATCTCCTCGGCGGTTGCCGTCTCGTTCTCGCGCAGGACGACAATGGCGCGCGGCGCCTCGCCGTTCAGCTCATGTGGAATGCCAAAGACGGCCGCCTCAAGGATCTTGGGATGATCGCGCAGCACGGCCTCCAGCTCGGCGGGCGGCACCTGGAAACCCTTGACCTTGATCAGCTCCTTCATGCGATCCGTTATGTAAAAGTAGCCATCCTCATCGTAGAACGACACATCGCCGGTGCGCAGCCAACCGCCCGGATAGAAGGTCAGCTCGTTGGCCTCCTCATTGTTCAGATAGCCGGACATCACCTGCGGCCCCCGCACGCACAGCTCACCGGTGGTGCGAGCACCCACTCCCTTCGATTCGCCAGCATTGAGTGGCACAATCTTCCCCTCGGTGCTGCCTATCAATACGCCCGTAGACGCGAAGCGTGTGTTGCCGACGGGCGTCACCAATACAACCGGCGATGCCTCCGTCATGCCGTAGCCCTGCATGAAACTCACCTTGGGGAATCTGTTTGCGACACAAAATAGGCAACGATTTTAGTTCAATTTGAGGCAACCTTTACAACTAACATCGTCTGACAATGGATTATTTGCATTATATTCATTTTGATCCTTTGAGAAGCAGAAGAAATCAAAGTAGAATTTCAAAATCCTCAAGTAACTAGAACTCTTATATTCCTCAATATGGATCGCGTATGTGGTCAGTCAATTAAAAGAATACTTATCAATAAATCTTACGTATCTGTCCGATCTAACTAAGAACGAACTTTCGAATTGATCAGCCGTGTTTGTTTTGCAGTTCAACTGGGGAATACAAGCTATTTTCAACCCCTTTCTCTGCCTACATTTAAAAACTAACTATCCATAACCCATTTGGGATCTTAGGCTGCAGTTGAAATGATTTTGATATGTAGTGCCATGTCTGTTCAGTGTCTATGTCACTGGAGGTTATCGTGTGCTCCAGTGTCAAGAGTTTATCGGGAGGCTTTACTCACTTCTTTATGAAGCGTTCCACATCATGCTCGCCAATTGGCGCAGCGCCGGACATGACGACTGTCAGTGATTTCGCCGTTTCCTCCGTCAGCTTCGGATGGTTGATCATGAACAGCGCTGAGAGAGAGAAACATGTTTGATGAGTGATAATCGTGGAGTGTCGGCGTGGGTATAAATTTACTCACCGATGGGCGGCACCAGATTGAGCACATTGCCTTTGTACGTATCCAAGGACTTGATAAAATCATCGGGTTTGAAGGCGGGCATCGTCGCGAGGCGGCAGCCCTGTGCCAGTTTGGACAGCATGACGGCGGTGAGACCGTAGATGTGAAAAAATGGCAGAACCGCGGGCAGCGTATCCTGGGAGCCACCCGAATTCATGGGCAGCGCATTCTGAATCTGTACACAGTTAGAGCTGACATTGTTGTGGGAGAGAATAACGCCCTTGGGCAGACCCGTCGTGCCCGATGAGAAGGGCAGAAATGCCATGTCATCGGCCGAGGTATCCTTGGGCGTTTGTAGCTCATCGTATCGCACATTCGCGGTGCTAATCACCTCGTAGAAATCAATGGCACCCGCCGGCAGTGCCTCGTCCATTGTGCTGCGCACTACAGCGATGGGCATCTGCTTGCCGGCCAAGCGGCATGCCTCAAGCAGCGTCTCGTAGCGCTGGGCACTGCCCACCAAGAACTTGGCATTGCTGAACGTCAGCTGGCGCGCAATCTCATCTGAAATACAAATTTGAGTGTTTACCTTATCACAAATTGATATATATATATGAATATATATATATATATATATTTATTTATATATATATATGTATATATATATATATGGCAGGAAAGCGTTATATAAATAAGTTTGCGAGGGCAAACTGTACATAACTTAACAGTTAACAGCGCTTGCTATGCATGTGATAAGAACTGATTAGAGACAATTAAATGCTTAAGTGTGTCGCCTAATCCAAAGCTCAACACCCGAAACTCACCTGTTGTATAGATGGGATTAATGGTGGTCACCGTCAGACCAGCCTCGATGGCTCCCAGGGCTGCAATCGGATACTCTGGCAAATTTGGCAGGCAAACGGCCAGAACGTCGGGCTTGAACAGCTTGAACTTAGTCTGCAGACGGACGGCAAACGCGGCACTCGCATCTCGCATCTCGGCGTACGTATATTGACGATCCGTAATCACGCACACCTGAAAAACACACACAAAATACATCGATCGATAAGATATTGGATTATCAAATTGGATCATCTAAATTTCAACACGATAGCAATCGGATCTTAGATCAAATGTTAGAAGCACAATAAAAATAAATAATGTACTACTATATATATATATGTATATATATATGTATATATTAACTATTCTTAAGGCAGATCAGCTATAGCATATAGCATTCCGCTTTTAGTGATTTCCGGTCCAAAGTATATATATATATTTATATCTAAAGTTTCACCAAGATAACTTCCAAATTGCGTATTAAAATAGTTTTAAATTTTAATTTCATGGAGGCCTTTTTTTTGATTAGATACGGAATAATTAGATAAATTCCTTATAAGATAATAGAAGAGGCTTCGGTGGCTAATTATATGTACATATGTATGTATATATGCCAATATAGAATTACACAAGTACTTCATTTCCCAAACATTTATTTCACGTTTACTCATTAGAATAAAAGCTTATTTAAGATAATACTAGCCGTAAACAAAATGATCTGAATTATTAGGCGAATTCTGTTTCATAAAAAAGAAGACAAAAATAATTATATAGTTGATTAATATTGCATACTTTTGCAGCTGTGTGAAAGTAATACAATTGTGAATATTCTAAAATCAAATAAATGAGTTCACTAAGACTAAATAAACAAACAATGTTGACTGACACACCGATAGGAAGATGTCTTGAAAGTCTGACAAATCTCTTAAAATCTCAACATTTATTCATGGGCTCCTCAAAGTATGTAAACAGAAGTACTTGGAAACAAATCTCAAGCGTAAGTTTCTGAAGAGCTTCAATGTGTTTTTTGTAAGCATAGGTCATGGTCATGGTTAAAATCATATATTTCGGCTACATTAGATTACACGACTTTTCAAAAAACAAAAATAAAATATATATATATATATATTGCCATTAGATACTCTAGCAACTATTAGATTTGATTAATCAAGTACACACGGAAGATTGCCAATATAAATAAAGTGTTCCTTTTACATTGTTCACTTGGCCTCGAGCAATACGATATTGGCTAGAAAGCGCAGGTCGTTGACTCGTTACAGCCAAGTGTCGATATTGTTGGGTGGCCAAGTTGAAGGCCAGTGCGGTTGGCCCTCGAAATGGGGGACGGACAAGCGCACTACTCTATTTGTATATGCGCAGTTCAAATTGGCATTAATATAAGATTCCGAATTATAAATAAAATGCGATACTCACACACATACATACAAAAATAAACTTGTTCAACTTGTTGAATTTGAAAGAAAAAAAAACCAAATAAATGATACAAACACACACAGAAAAAAAAATAAAAAAAATAAATTAATGAGAGAAAAACCAATTCGAGCATTTTACACGTTTGTTGCGTTCCACTCGAGCCGCGCTGCCGGCCACTGATCAAAGTTCAGTGGGGCAAAGTACAAAGTCTGCAAAATGATTGAGACCGGAGAGCCAGAGAGAGCCCCGCAGAAAGACACACTGCAAATAAATTGCTCTCTGCTCTCTGTTTATCTCTCTTGCTCTCCTTGCACATACATGCATGCTTGCTTGTGTGTGTGTGTGTCTTGTCTCTTTATGTTCTTTTGCGCGGCGTTTGTTGACTTTTTCGTTAACCAAACGGCTCAACACAGCAGAGCAACAAAATTGACAAGAACGAGCCCCCGTCGCCCCATCCCCAACCAGCAGACAACCATGTCTGACGCTGGGCCCACGAAACAACAAAAATAGCATAGGCAAAGCAATCAAGCAAACCAAACAAAAAACAAGAGAGTAAAAAAGATATGATTGGCCGACACTCGAAAATGGACAGAGGCAAAAGCAAAACAATCACAATTATTTATCTGCATATGTATGCATGTGCGTGTGTGTGCGAGTGTAAACATATTTATATATATGAAATGATGGCATTTATTTACAATTATTATTTGGCCATTAAAATCAAATTAATATCGAACAAATTGATGCTCTTCAAAATTCAAGCTATACACTTCAACTAATACTAAATAATTTATTCTATGCCCCCAACTAGACGACTAGAAAATACCCTGCAATGGCTTAGCGATGCAAAATGTTCGCTGCACGCGCTGTTTGTTTTTACACAAACGAATGAGCTAAATTGATAAGCAAGCTTCTAAGTCCAATAAAAAGTAAAAAAGATTTAATATACATCATAATTTTAGACTTTGCTTAGACGAGTGCTATCTCTGAAAAAACAACCAAAAACATTGTCGATTGTAAAACCGAATCACCATACAATGTATTTATTTCACTCGGCATTATTATCAAGCATTTCGTGCTGAACTATAACTGATAAGTTTGTCATAAAAAACACACACACTCATATATATACATATATATATATATGGATATGTATATATAATATAAAAAGGAATTTACTTTGGCATTCATAGTATGCAATTGACTGCAGTTTAAAACAATTATGGCAACTTGTGTTTCGAATATTTACACGTCCCATGTGAACAGTGCAAACTGGACTTGAATAACCGAATAATTATATATATACTATATACTATCTTTATACATATAAATGTATTATATTTTTATTTTCGTAACGCAATCATCACAAGTCGCACTTTGCACCTGCGTCAAGTACGAAAAAAAGTAAAGACAAAGCTATATATCAAAAGTATACAGTATTTTGAATAATTGCATTTAATTGCACTTAATAATAGGAGAATAGAGTATAGAGAATATGACAGCTCTCTGCTTGCTATCTGATGGGAGGGGGGGCAAAAACGATACTTGGTACCCCAACCCTTCACTAGGCTAATCAATTTCAATGAATAACATTTGCATGTTGATTTTTGTCTCAGTGAAAAGTGAAATTGAAACAATTTATAAGTGCCGTTGATGTTGCTCTCTACGCTTATAGGGTATTTAATTGCTTGGGTGAGGGGGTGGTTGGGCGGCTGAGCTTGCTTATGCAAGTGCAAGTGGTGATGGTGATGGACTGCAGCGCCCCACGCGACTATTTCTTGAACTTTTGGTAAGCTTTCTCTCTTCCTATCCCACTCTCACACACTTACACTCTATTCTCCGCCTTCGCAGTCGAAATGCAAATGCATTTTTGTTTTTTATTTGTTATTTTATTAACCAATTCTATTTGCATTTGCAGGTCAATTGCATTTTGTTTTGATCCGCTTGCGAACATTGTAATGCGGCTGGAAAACGTCGTTTTGTGTTTGTATAAATTTCCCCTCTTGCACTCTGCCGTCGTCGTTGGCACAATGCGCCTCTTATCAGACTTGTAAAGCAATTTGATGCCAATATTCACTCGACTTGAACTTGCTGCTATTGAAGCAAAGGCCCCTAACAAAACATTGTTCCGAAGGCGGGCGAATAGCGAATACTGTATACGAAGGTAGGATTGCAGTGTGCGGGAAGGAATTACTTTTCTATAACAGTTGATCATATAATTGATCATGTCTCGAAATCAGTCGAAATATTCACAATATAAAATCAGTTATATATATATATATATTCAATTTAACAGTGGCAAGTGATTGTTTTTACAACTGACGACAATTTAGTTTCGCACTTATCTGGAATTATCTACAATGGTTTTCCCATTTCATATTTCACACACTCTCTTATCAGACATTCGATAAGTTCAACAGTGTATATACAAGTGACCCATATTTCTTAAAGACGAAAAGAGTCTGACTTATTGATAAAATTCAATTATCAAAAATTGCACGTTGAAAAATTCACTCGTGATTTAATTCCTAATCTCACTCGCAGACATATTTGCATGAGTGTGTATGCACATTTTATAGGGTATAACGAAGATCAGTGCACGTTTGCGAAAAGTGCCCGTCGCACACACACACACACGCACACATTTACGTCTATTGGCGTAGGTTCAGGTTCAATAAACTGCCATAAGCAAAACAAAATATTTGCACATGCATACATACATAAATACTTGCATACATACGTGCATACAAACTTGCAAATGTTAAACGGTTACTCGACAGAATACGCGATAAGCTCGTAGGCGCTGTGGGAGGTTTACGGGTTGGCGGGTTTACGTTTGATTTATTGAGTGTGATCAAGTTCCATGGGATTTCCAGTAACTACTTTTTATTGCAACGGTTCAACTGAATACATATACATATACACATACATATATTAATAATTATTAATAGTTGCTACAAAATAATTCCACTATTTCTTGCCACTTTCTTTTATGTTAGGCTTTCAATAATATAAACATCTTTGGAGTTCTAATCTCTTATCAACCACTCAAGTGCTATATATATATATATATAAATATATATTTTATTTAATTTTTTTAAGCACTCACCGCTGCCGTGCTGTTCTCCCACTTCTTAAAGTCGCGCCAGACATACTCGTGCAGTGGCAAATTCTGTACTTGGATGGAATTGAAGGGCGATGATTTGTAAAATCCTTCGTCAGCATTATAATGCAGGAACTTATCTCTGTCATTTATGCTTTGGACGCGCTCAGCACTCGCCGTGTTGCGCTCACGCCGATTCGTTGTTATGCTGCGAACTGTTGCACCCCCAAATGCGTTGGCAACGCTCCGCAGGCGCAGCATTTGTGCAGCGGCAGCAACTGGATACATTTTATTCATTGACTAAAGTCTCTTACACTCACTATCTCTCTATCTCACACGTGATTGATTAGGAATTGGAATTAGCAAGAGTTGCTTTATTTCTTTTATGAATGTTTTCACTGCTAGCTTTTGGTGGCTGGCTGGCGCACACGTCTGTTGCTTTGGAGTGGTGAGGCACGACTGCCAGTTGGCGTCGCAACGCAAACGTTGCCGGCTCACCAATGCAAACCGATCGTATGCGTTGGCGTTAGCTCTTGTTGTTGTTGTTGTAGTTGTAGTTGTTTTTGGTTCTCCCTCACTTCTGTGTTTGCCTGCGTTCGCCTACGCGTTGATATTATTCTTTTATTTATTCTCAGAGTGTACGGTAGCTCTTGTGCTCTCTCGCTCTCTCCTGCTGAATGAAGATTATGCTCTCACCAAGCACATCTGTAAATTATTAGTAAGTGATGAAATTTTATGCTTATATTTATCTTTTCATCTACATCATGTGCGTGTGTGTGCATGTGTGTGTGTGTGTGTCTGAATTTATACTGCACACATATGTACATAAGCACGTACATCAGCTCTGTTCCAGTCGACATTCAGCGATTGATAAAACTGCGACTTTTTGAATTCTCATTATGAACACGCACACGCACACACATGCATCTGTTGTACGATAAGTGTAATACCCTATAATTCTGTAAACAGCATTATAAAGCTCGTAAGCCCTTTTGCAAGCTATGGGAATTATGAGCTCTCTTTTCGTAATAAATCATTTCCAGCGCTTTTTCTTCTTATTTATATTATTTGCCTGCGGATTCTATTATGCTGTGATATCTTCAAAAATGTCCTCGAGTAGCAAACACATACATACACTTGAATAACCGCAAAAGCATTATTTCTTCTTATTTGTTTATATAAAGAAAAACATGTTCGGCCTGCCAGACAAATTAGCAGCCCAATTTGGACATGCGTGCCTGACATGCGTGCTGTTTATCATTAATTAACTTTACACAAGTATTATTGCCAAAATTACATATATTAGCATAGCACGTGCCCACACATATATGTATATATAATATATATATAAATATATATATATATATATATAGATGCAGAGTACAAAGCTGAAAGAAACACAGCTCTAATCAGTAAATGAAACTTGGATTATGGGGGCAAAGTCCTAAGTGAAAACACCCAAATGGATCGTGGATTTTATCAACAACATTTGAATGCCAGAGGTGCGTATGTGTGTGTGTGTGCATACTTGTTCTTGTATTGAAGCTCAAGGCCAGTTTTGTGACAGACACACACACATAAACACATAAACACATAAACACATGCATTCCAATCGCTCGTTTTGCATTCGGTTTGTTTAGCTTTTGCTTTTTGTCTTTTGCCCTTTTTTTAAGTTTCAATGCAAACCTTGTTTTAGTGCACTTTTGCGACATGAGCTTTTGGACATTGTGTTCAGCTTTGCCACAATGCTATGAGAGAACTATTAAAATATGTACAGTGAACGCTGGCTAATCTCACAAATTTCGTATGATCAACCGAATGAATTAAAAAGTTAAACATATAAACTAATTAATAATAATAATTATAAGAATAGATAAAGAAAACGTTTACCAACAAATGAATGAAAAATGCTTATTTCTATTGTGGGTAGCTTTTATTTCGAAGCGAAGACTGTAATATGATATCTCCATTTATTGATAAAGGAGTTTTATATTCGACCGTGACGTCTATCGCGAAATCTTTTTGATAAGAAATATTTATTTTTACATTCCTCCATTTATATGACTCAAGGCTTAACATTAGTATTTATGTCAACAAAAAGAAAAGCATAAGTAAATAAATAGATAAAGAAGAGAAAGATACGTATATTTATGTATGTACGTACATATGTACTTAACAGTCCAAAGGTGCAAAAAAGTTTGCAAATTTACTGAAATTGACTTCAATTTTTGGCAGACAGAATTTGATAACTAATGTGCTAGTTAATGTAATGTTTGAGCGATTCGCAGATTTAGGGAATGAATTCGTTCATTGAAAATAAACAGAATGAGAGAAAGCAAGCCGAAGAGGATCGTTTCGCGTACAACTCAATTCTAATTACAGTTCAGTGTGGACTGAGTGCTCAGCTTATGCTCTTAAGCACAAATTCTCTCCTCTCACTTGTCACTCTCTGGAACATATTTATTTTTTTGGTGAGTGCACACAGAGTTCGCGTTGTTGCATCGCCATTGGCCGTTGTTTACTTTCTTGTTGCGCTCAAAATGTCTGGTGAACTTTGGACTCAACATCGACGCCGCCGCCGCCGTCTTCGTTAATTTTGTTAAGCGTCGCCCGCTTTCAGAGCGTCGCAGTTACAGTCACAGGCCCAGTCGCAGCAGCAGCAGCCACACAAAAATAATTAAATAGTTATGCCAGGCAAACCAGTTTACCGTATGTTGTTGTTGTTTTGCACTGGTTATGTTTTAATTTGTGCTTTACCTGTGGACTGCAACTTGTTCAGTGTGAATTCGTTCTTTAACTTTTACTTTTACTTTTACTTTTACTTTTACATTTATGTGTTGCTGCTCCTTTAACAGAGTATTTAATCGTCTATCAATCAGTGTTGAGCAATAATCAATTGCTATTTACAAAAGTATCACTTGGTGTTTTGTATGTACATATGTATGGATTAATAATAGTCGGAGGTTTTTTTGTTGTATCACGTTAATCGTTAATCCATAAAAGATAATCGTTTTACGGTCGTAATATGCGTGCCTGCGTTTTGGGCAGCGTGCGGCTGTCAACTGCTGCGTCTTCGCGCGTACATTTCTGCGTGGCTTGGGGTTAGTTTGTTTCTTTGCCTGGGGTTGGCGTTGGGGTAGTGGTTGGTTTTACAGCGTACAACCCCTTAAAGCCCTTAAAACCCAAACCGTTCAAGACGTACGCAGGCGCCAGCTTTAGGAAACAAGCGACAGGTGGAGCTGAGTTAAAAGCTTGCCAAAGCTCTAGCGGGTTTGTGAGCTGAGCAAAGCTTACAAATTTCTTGCATGGCAAAAGCCGGACTTGTGCTTGAGCTTGAGTTGGAGCTTTTGCGCGTTCAGATATTCAGCTGTAATAAGTCTACAATGAAAGAGTGAAAGCCACAGAGAGAGAGAAAGAGAGAGACAGAGAAAGGGAGAGAGAGCGAGTGAGTGCTCGACGCCGCTTGAGTTCATTTCGAGCTCGTAGTCTACTTTTAGGTGCGTAGCCGCGCGCAACATACACAGCGCCTGGGCTACTCCAGCGAAGCGTTGCCCAAAAAAAGAATAACTTGTGTGCCGTGCCATTAGTTCTTGGTTTTCTTCTTTTTTTTTTGGAATTTTTTTTTATATATATAAAATCAAGAAAAACATGAGATAAAAAACCAAACAAATTAACCAAAGTCAATGAAAAACAAAGAAAAAAAGTGTAGCACAGAACGTGGCGCGTTGGAGAAATGGGACTTGAAGCTTGCAACCTGGGCCGCAATTCGAAGACCTAGTCTAAAAGTCGGCAATTGTTGCATATAGCGAAGCGTTTGCCCAATTCCCGTTACATGTCTAATTCCTCTCTCTTGTGGTTTTTTTCTTCTTTTTTTTCTGTGGCAACTAAACTACGTACACACATGTACACAAATATATATATATATATGCTTACATATGCACATATGTATTAATATCTATGTCTATTTTTTTACATCCCCCCAACCATACAAAAAAACAAAACAACAACAATGTGCAGTGCACAAAAAAGTGAAGTGATTAAAAGTAATCAGAATTAATAAATAAAAGAAGGAAAAAACAAAGCATCGGCAGCAAAACACCGAGAACACAACAAAAAAAATAAGTAAAGAAGCAAAGCAAAGGAGCCCGAAAAAAAAACGGAATACATTATTACTATCCGCATAAAAGCAATCAAAAAAGTAACAGCAACAAAAGGTAATCACTAAAGAGCCATTGCCGCCAACTCCCCCCTCTCCCCCCGCCACACTTACTGTCGTTCTACCGCTCTCTCTCTTTCGCTCTGTCTCACGCTTACACTTTTGCTTGTACTTCATGTATTGTGTAATGAAGTTGAGTTTGCCTGCTGTTTCAGTTTCTTCTTCAGCATTTTTTTTTTTTTATTTGGGAACGCCGACGTCGCCAACGACGCCAAACAGAATGTGCGAAAGTTAGACATACACGTCTACATGAGTGTGTGTGTGTGTGTTGTGTGTGTGTTGTGTGTGTGAGGGTTACGCACTCAACGAAAGAGAGCGCGGCATAAACACACTTGTAATTGCTGTCTTGGAGATTTGTTGTTGTTGTTGTTCTGTTTACTGCTGCTGCTGCTGCTGAGAGCGTTGCTAGGCAGAGTGATTGAACAGCAACAAAGCAAAAACTTTGACTATTTGATGTATTTGTTGTTTTTGTTAGGAGCCGAAATGTGTGTCAGTTGTTGTTAAGGCACTAAAAACAATGTCAATTTCAACCACCCCAAACACCAACCCCTAACCCCTCCTCCCCGCTGCGTTGCTCTTTTCACAAAAAAAAAAAACAATAAGCACAACAATTGGTCGCCTCTTTTTCAAGTGCAGCCTAAAAGTATGCACCAGAAAAAACTACAGAGAGCACAATGCTCTGCTGCGGTTGCATAAGTGTCATCCACACACACACACACAGAACGCGTACAGTTTGACAGGAACTGCTGTTGTTGGTGTACGAAACGCGCCAATGCTTAAAGTTGCGAAAGGGTTAACAGCAACAACAACAATGAACAGAAGATGATGAAGAAGAAGAAGCTGAGCTGCCAGGCAAATAAAGACAGCGAAGTTGACGCTGAAGCTGACAGCGCTGCCAGCCTGACTGAGCGAAATACAACGTCACATAAACACAGCCAGCTCGTTAGCATGCGTGTGTGTGTGTGTGTGTGTGTGTGTGTGTGTGCGTGTGTGCGGTTGCCGAAATGAGGGAATAATAAAACAGGAAACTTTAACAGAAAACTTCTTAAATATTTAAGCCAATCACAAAAAAAGTGGAGAAAGTGTCACAAGCACAATGACAAAATTAAATAATAAAATAAAAAAAAAACACAGAGTAAAAAACAAAACAGGAGGCGGAGTTGGATGTGTGTTGTTTTTTCAGCTTCTTTTTTGCTGTTAACAAATAAAATACATGAAGTACACAAAAAACTCTGACAGTAACAGCATGGAAATTCATTGCTGTTATTCTTGTTGGTTTCTTTTTTAGCATAAATTTTTTATGTAGTCTGCTTTTCTGCGCATTACAAAATTTCAAATTTTTTGTTTGTAATATCTTGCATTTATATACCTCGTTAAAGTGCGTAAAGCAGGCTATATTTTGTGAGCCAAGAAAAATGTAATATATATATTTAGATATACATATATATATATATTTAATTTAATTCGAACTCGATTCAAAATATATTGAAATAATAATAATAAAATATTTGATCTGGAGCCAGCAAAAAACATATTTAAAATATGTGTAACTACACTGCATGCAGTTAAAAATAATTTGTAATGTATTTTTGAAATAGCTTCTTCGCAAATTTAATAAATTTTCTATTTGGAACTCAAAAAGGTCTGCGTGTATTAAATTATAATAGATCCAATATCAATACTTTCATTTTCGATTTTTTTTTCCTTAATTTAAAGAACATTTTATGATTTGTTTTTTGATCAATCGTTTTGAGCATTCGCTTGGCATATTTAAACAAATTACAGAACTGGAGACTTGGACACATTTTTTAATTTTAATTTATTTAATTTTTTTATTATTTTATGCTGTTATGAAGAATACAAAATTTGTGTTTTCCAGCCTTATTCTTGAAGAAGTTTAAAATTAATACGCAGGGTATTTCCTAGCGAAGTCCAAACTCAATTTACATAATTCCTTTGGGCATATCTAATATGACATATCGTTAATATGATGTGTGTGTGTGTGTGTGTGTGTGTGAGTGTGTGCGACAGTTGTTGTGGCTAATGAAGTGTAGACCACGCTTATTGCTTGACTAACTCGACGAGATCCTAAGTTCTCTCTATGTCTCCCTCTCTATCTCTCTCGCTCATTCTCTCTCTCTCTTGCGCTCTCTCTCTTTGTGGGAAACATGCTCATTTATTGTTGCATAACAAGGAAAGTCACATCTAAAGTCCATGCGTAGACCCATCACATTTGCACTCAGCCGAGTCAAAAAAGCAAAGCCAATCAATCAGTTTGACCCCACAATATTTGGGTCTCGGGCAGGCAGCAGCTACATGGTGGGCGGGGGGGGGGGGGGGTGTAAATGAAAGGGGCATCTTTGTGAAATTCGCTTGTGCATTCGTCTATGATGACTGCGAGAAATATACAAAATTGAGTTACTACTTGTCACATAATATACATAATACACACAAACACACACACACACACATACACACAGTGACAAAAAGGGGGTGGGAAAAGGGGCTAGCGGGTTGTAATTTTCGATTGAATTTCAAAAGAGTGTAAATCTACCCATGGAAGAGCAGCCCTAGTTATATAGCTTTAACGAGCTCTGCCAGTAACTCTGGGTTTATTCTTAAGTTAGCCAATTGCAAGCTCAGTTTGAGCAGCACTGTGTTTTCTTGTTGCTGTTTCAAAGTCGTTTAATGTGTTTCATTGGACACAAATCGTCGGTGTTCGTTGTTGGCTCTAGTATATGATTATTTTTCATAAATTTAGAGCCGATTTGAATGGTTATTTTGTTGGGCGTTATAATTCTTATTATTGTTATTCATTTATTTATTAATTAAATATGTTAATCAGATACAATGAATATCACAGATATTCGCAAACAGAATATTTATGAACAATCTCATTATCAAATTTCTCACGTACACACACAATTTTGATGCCATTTCTCTGAAAGTGAATTCATTAAAACTGTGCAAAACAAACCTGTAAATATTATATGTGCACATACATACATACATATACAAATATACATACATATATACATATACATGTTGATATTTGAACAGAGCGCAATTAAGCCAAAGCTGAAACGGAAAAAAGCCGTTTATGAATTTTGTAAAATAACTTTTCGCATGCACGAATTGAGTTCAACTGCAAATGATTGGGCCTTAATTAAAACTGCACAAGTCGAGCAACAACCAATTTGCTGGCAAATTGGCATAACGAAATGCACTAAAGGAATATTACCAGGCAGCAAAAAGCATCTGCTACCTCATAAGAAAATGTACATTCTTGGCTCTATGCACAAGCCGATATCAGTGAAAACAACCTTCACATTTCAAAGCGAAAGCTGAAATGCTTTGGCAGGTTAATTGCAAACTCTTAAATTAATAATTAACTATCTGCAATTAAGCTTATTCTACATGGGAACTTATCTGCTGTTGTTGTCATTATATTTGTTTTGGAGCATAATATATATTATTGATCAACTGTGCGAAACCCACTAAGAACGGAAAAGATACACAGATTTTGTTAATCAACATTTATAATCTATATGTATATATTTTAATTCTGATGAAACCAATATCGGCAATAGAATAAACTATTAACTTACTTGCTATTGATGTGGGTTTGCTAAGAAGAAGTCTAAGTTCAGCTAGAATCTGATGTACAAGAAAAAAAAAAACAAAAAAAAGGAAAAAAGGAAAAAAAAAAAGAAAGTTTGGCTTTGGGGGAGGAAATTGATTCGATTGTGGAATTGAAAACAGAGCCGCCTCAGTTTTGAATAAATTATGCGTTATGCATAATGGATAAGGTCTGTGCATGATTTGTGCCCCATCAAATACCAGTAATCTAGTAGGCCAAAAATAAGAAATTAAATAAAAATGTACGAGACAAATAATATAGATATAAATATATATTTATATACATACATATAAAAAACAAATATGTAAAAAAATAAAATATGTATCTACACATTTGCTGAATAATATATATATAAATTATATATGTGTATATGTATGTGTAGTTTCATCGCGTATGTAGATCGCTGTGGAATGTGAAGAATATATTTTTCGGTCACACAATTGTCACGTGTCGCGTTCTGTTGTTGGCCATCTTTTTGCGCAAATAGACCGCAAACAAATCAATTACCAACCTTATTTTACCCGACCACAATCCCCCCTCCCACCGCCCCACTCCAACCATCAACGTCAACCCCCGCACAGAATGTGGCAGGCTTGCCATATCCGTTGGCCATATTGGAAGGCCATGTGCCTTCCGCTTCCGCAGCGGTCAACTGCTGGTGCTGCGGACGGCTTCCTGCTTCCAGGCTTAACTCTTCTATGTCTCCACATTCATCTGTATTTCTCTTTCTCTTTCTCTGCCCCTTGCCCCTTGCAGCCTATACTTTTATTTTATTTGGCTGCAATCGCAAAAGCACCAATATTTGCAAATTGTTCAGGTCTAGGAGAAGGGACGTGGGGCGCTGACCACCTGCTGACCTCCATCGTTATTTCCTTTTTTTTTTTTTTTTTTTGTTTTTGGTCATATTCTGTCCTTGTCCTCGTTGACCTTGTGTCAACTGCTGGCGCTGAAGATATCATCGCTTCTGTCGGCTGTGTCTCAAAACAAGTTTATTAACAGTCTAATACCCGCCGCCACCCACTGCAACACTCTATGGAGGAATTTTATAGCCCCCTAGCGGCAGTGGCACATGTTTATAGATCGACAGCTCCTGCCAAACCCAGCGGCAACAGTTTGAGCAGCGCTCTCTGGCGGACTATACAACAAATGAGCACCTCTTTTGGCACAACAACAACAATGACAAACAACAACTAAATGCAGACTTTAAATAGTTAAATTTTGATTATTTATAAAATTATTATTATACTTTTTTTTTTTGGGCTAGTCACGAATATAGAATTTTATTCTAATGAGACGAATGCAGAACCAAAACAAAACGTTAATGGATCGATTGGGATCTGCAGACTTGCCTAATGAATATTTAATGTAGAAGTGATACCATCTGGTAGTGCACAAAAATCGAACTAAACACGAAAACTGTCAATTTTGCCCATGGTGCGATGCCGCCGTTGAGTCGCCGATTGTGGCCGTAGCATACTTTTCAGCGCCGCTTGGTCAAGCACGTGCGCAATATGTAAATTTTTATTCGGGACTTTGCTTTTTGCTCTTTTATTTGTATTTATACATATATATATATATACATATATACATATATACATATATATATGTATTTACTTATATATATATTCTACTTCTTTTGCTTGATGTTGGTTTTATGTAAATGCGTAGTGTGTTGTGTTTTGTGTGTTTGTGTTGCTGCCTAAGCAGCTTGTACGCTCACATGCGCTCGCTTGCTCATTGCTTTTAATAGCCAACAACACGCTACGCATTAATTTATGACTTTGCCCGGCGCTGTTGTTGTTGTTCGTGGGGATGGAGATGTTTCAGGAGGCGGGGCTAGGATGTAGCACGTGTGTGTGTGTGTGTGTGTGTGTGTGTGAGTGTTCAGGGATGTAAAGCTTTTAAGAGACTCTGCGAAGGCAAAAGGAAAACGCTTTGCGTGGCAGTATAATTAAAAATTAAAGCACTCGCTGGTTTCTCGTGCCAGCAGTGCTTGCAAAACTGTTGACGCCAGCAAGTCGTCTGCCTAAAAGTCGCAGCATACTTTTTGGCTGGCGCTGTAAAACTATTACACTTCCATTGTTGCTATTGTTCAACGGTTTGCTTGTGTTTCTTGTTTTCTTGCTTGCTGTGTGGTATATATTTTTTTTCTTTTAGCGACGGCGAGTCAGTGAGAATAGGGAGGGGTGTGAAGGGTTTGAGTATGGTTTGTGTTTCCTTATGCCTTTTTCTTTGCGTTGTTTTTGTTGCCAGCGATTTGTCGTTTGCTCGTATTTGCCTTGCTTTGGCCTATTGTTTGCCTTGTCTATATGTGTGCGCATGTGTGTGTGTGTGTGTGTCTGTGTGTGTATGTGTGTGTTTGCTTACTTTGTCAATATTTTTTGGCGTGAGCCTTTGCTTTTAGCCACATGACAAGTAAATATGGCAGCTCCACTATAAAACAAAGCACATTTTGCCCAGTCGATGTCGGCGTCTCAGCTTCAGCTTCTGATTCTGATTGTGATTCTCGTTCAGCAACAAGATAAAGTGCTGAACTTTTTCCACGTTCCCCATGAGAGCTCTGCTAGAGGGTATTATAATTTTTACCTCATTTGTATGCACACACACAGGTCCGTATCTATCGAACAGTCGGCACAGATTTTTTGTTTTGCTTGTTTGTTTAATTTAAAATGTCAGATAAACAATGACATAAGCAAAAATGTTGTATGATCTTTCATGAACAATAATTTGGATAATAGCTTATCGATTCAGGGGTTCTTTGACTATGCACCCTGCAATTGACTCACAATTGACTTATTCCAACTAAAAATTATCGGCTATTTACTAATTTGCAGTCACAATCGAATACAATCGAATAGTGAATTGTATTTGAATAGGTGAGTGAATTGTGCAAGAGTATTTAATTTTCAGTACTTCCTTTTTGGCTGCTTTCCTATGGTTGCTGCTATTATTTTGTTGTCGCGTCGCGTCGCGCAATCGAAAAAGTTTTTATGACACAATTTTGGATTGTGTTGCCATTTGCTGCTGCTGCTTCGTTTTCGTCTCTCTTCTCTCTGCTTCTTCTTCTTCTTGTCGCTGGTTGGCACACTTTCGATTTTCGATTTGGTATCTGGTTTTACGGTTTAGGGTTGCCGTCCAACTGGACGGACGGACGGACGGGCGGATTGACAGACAAACTGACTCACAATCGCGCCGTTCGAACTTTGGAGCTGTCCTTTTGCTCAAGCACAAAAAAAGACAACAAAAAAACAAACAACAAAAAAACCGTTGATTGTTTGAGCGGCAGGAGGGGTGCGCCTAGAAGTAGGCGGACTACCCATTTGGCTGCTGTGTGTGTGTGTGTGCTTGTGTGTGTGACTGCTATTTTTAGCTGCCCCATTGGGGCGTCAAAACTGGGGCGTCGAGTGTGGGCGTGGCCGGCGTGCATGGAAGCGGCACAAGGATACGAAATATGTCGTTGGGGCCCCAATGCAAAGAAGTTGCATGCCAAAGAAATGCCAAGCCATGCGGCAACTTGGCCAGCCGGCAAGGGGTGAGTGGTTTTCTTCATTTTTTTTCTTTTTTTTTTTTTTTGAGACCCCAAAAGTGTTTAGACAGTGCAAGCGAAAAACGACGTTTTGCAATTTGGCGTTGCAGCAACGCGAACCAATTCAAAAAAGAAAGCACAACTCAAGAGAAAATTATGTGTTGCATACTTACGTGCACGCCGCACTGACCTTGCGTGTGCTGCAGACCATGCCGCGGGCAGGGGCGGAACAGGGCCGGGCCGGTGCCGATTGTAAGGTGTAAAATGAAAAACTTGGCCAGGTGTACATGAGTCGCTGTGTGTGCGTGTGTTGCCATATATTTTATTGTTGTGCACGTTTTGGGCACAGTTCTAATTGGATAGGGAGAGACGCTGGGCGCCGGGCCCTGGGCCACATGCGAATCGATAAGGGGTTGGAGGTGTGTGGGGGTAGGGGTAGGGCAAAGCTGCGCATTGAATTTAGCTGCAACATTGCCGGGTGCAATGAAGCGAACAGCGAACCCAAAAGCTGATAAGCCGCCGCAACAATCAAATCAAATCAACTTACATCAAGTCAAATCACGTTCCCATCCATTATGGCATGTGCCATGTGAACCAACCCTAAACATAACCCAGCCCAAAATGGTCAGTTCCAGTTGGTTGACTCTACGTTGACTCTAAATCTAACAAAAAAAAGCCACTCCTGACTGATTTGTGAGTCGCTTAAGGAGCTGTGGATGAACTGAATAAGCATGTGATTGATTTCATTGTGCGTGCTCGAATGTGTGACAAGCTAAGCGTTTAATGGCCTAGAGAATCGCATATACATATTTGTGCACTCACACATACACACATATGCTTACGCATACGCATACAATTGGACGAGGACAGTCTTCATTACTGCGAAACTTGTGGCAGGTCCCTTGGCGCGAATTAACCTAAAATTGTAATCGATAACTCGTTGGCCAAACATTACCCCCTTTCACTCAGATTGAGCATATTTCCAACAAGTCTTGCTGTTTATTAGTGGTCCACTATTGACGTAGGTAACAGGACATTAGTGACGTAAAATAACGACTTGTACAGAGGATATCGATTTAAATCGATCACCAGGAATTAATAGTTGCTAATAATATGAAGTCAACCGAGAAGTATTTAATTGAACTTTGTCTACTTCCCCAATAAATTGAAACATTTGCCCAAATTCTACTTTTGCCATGGAATTTCCATGGTTATGAAGATGGTTTAAAGTTTAAGGAGTTATTAGAACATTTGCATGAATCCATAAGCCTAACAAGCTGACGCTAATACGCGTCAAATGTATGTAACAGGCAGAAGGAAGCATCTCCGACCCCATAAGGAATACATATTCTTGATCAGGATCATCAGTCGAGTCGATATGGACATGTCCGTCTCAGCTAGAGACTTTAAATTTGGAATATCAGTTTTCGTATACCTTAGGCAAAAACAAGTTTGCTCAATTTTATCGATAACTATCGATAGCACTATTTTACAGTCAGAGGCTTCTAATTAATGCAAAATATGGAAATGCATATTATTGATCAACTGGACAAATTTCAAAATCGAATAAGAAACTTCCAAATTATGGGAAATGGCATAATAATCGACGCAAGCGTAAATGGGATCGTGTGTACTCTGCGATTGCCTGTACGTATGTATGTATGTATTTATGTATTTATGTATGTATGTATGTATTTATGTATGTATGTATGTATTTATGTATGTATGTATGTACGTAAGTATGTATATGCCTGCATTTGCCGCAAGACAGTTGGGATCAGTTCGGGCTTGTAAAGAGAAGCATTCGTTTTTTTGGTCTGTGTTCAAGGTATATCGAAGTCGAGCTCACTCGACTACAGTATTCTCACTTGTTTTTTTTTGTTTTTGTCGGTGGTTAATCAAGTAGTTGGCCTACTTAGATGAAAGCTCAAGGCAGTTGAAGTCGAGTAAACTTACTCAGGCGAGGCCCAACACGCAGAGGGTCGATACACAAACCCCAATCCTGACCCTAGGCCTGAGCGTCTTCTTGCCACAAGCAAGGTTAAGCATATGTACATGGATACAGTTATGCGCATAGAACAACAGCCAATATATATAAGTAGAGATATATATAGGTATATATACAGAGAGAGAGAGAGAGAGAGAGAGAGAGAGAGAGAGAGAGAGAGAGAGAGCGTGGGTATTATTAGTTTGGGCGTTTGCTTCGTTCGTGGTGGCAGCGGCAGGAAATGTCAATCAATTAGCTGGCTAGGCCCGAGGCATCGAATGCTAAAGGCCGGATCTATAAACAACTTAACCAATGGCTTACACTCAACTGCTCACATTATCCTGAAGCCCCTGAGTGCAACAGCTAACGTCTGAGTTCGCTGAACAATTGAATGGAATCCAGGCCAAACACCCATCTAATGATTTTTAGATTGCTGCATTTCTCTGACAGCAGACGTAAATCTATTTATTTATCGCTAAAACGCAAAAGTCAACAGGACTTTGATTCGTTTATTGAAAAATCGACAGTCATTTTCGTGGCACACTAAGGTAGACGTCTCCGATCCCACTTCTTTAACCTATTCGAGTAATTATAGCCATGCCTCCTTCATTGTCCTCATTTTTTACACCCAATTTAGGTAGAATTTCAACTCCCTCAGTTTTGAAAATGTCGCGTTGCATCTTTTCATTTACCCTGTATTTCGAAATCCGCAATAAAATTGACATGTCAGCAAATTAACTTTGGTCAAACCTATACGCCTTTCCAGATTCAATCTTTTTACAGTTTCCCAATGGATCTGAACCATATTCCTAATATTTCCGTTATGCCAGTGCAACGCAAAAACTGTAGCGTTTTTTTTACTTGCCTCCTTTCTAAGCTTCTTTTGCCTCTCTGTCGATATACTTGGCTAATTGCAATGCATAATTATCATAACTTTCATCAGAATACTTGCCACAATCATGCAGCATTTATAACCTGACCTTAATCCATAAATGGGTTGAGAATTCACCTTGTCTTTCTGGACTATCAAGTCTATTCTTAAGCTGAAAGCTTTTAATTTCAGCTTAACTTTTTCCAATTTCTTTTTTATTTCTTTTCCTTTTATCTTTGAGTCTATTTTTAAGCTAATCTCAATTTGTTAACAATCGAGAATCTGTTGGCCGACCCCTTCTCTATCTCTCCAATATCTTAAGCCATATTGATATGAAAACTAAGTGCAGATATATATATATATATATATTCTTAACTTAGCATTGCTCGACGAAAGGTGGATGGCGCACAAATCCATTGCAGATTGGATTGACATAAATATATATATATTATATATATATATATATATATTTATGCTCCCAGGCCAACCATTCATTCCGTTCGTTGTGCCAACCGGGCTAAAGCAAGGCGTAGCCACGCCCTCTCCCCACGGCACGCAGACATAAAACCCATTGTCTTTATGCGGTCTTTGTTTTCCGAGTTGTGTTTTGTGTAATTGTTGCAACAATTGTGTATGTGCCATATCTGAGCGGAGGGGTCAAAGAGGCAAACCCAAAACAAATAAGCAAAGCATATTATGTATCGCGATGCTTCAAGCTATGCCACAAGAGCAGCAGCAACAGCAGTAACAACAATTACAACAATTGTTGCCTGGTTGGCGCAAAAATGCTGTAAAATGGAGACAACAAAACAGTGAGAAACAGAGCGCGAAAGAGAGAGAGAGAGAGAGAGAGAGAGAGAGGAGATGAACTAGTTACAACTAGCAGTTGTGTCTATATTATTGCGTTCTGCTGCACATGCAACTAAAGTGAGATTAGATTTAAGCGGTGGCATGCCCCTGCTCGTTGCACATTACATTAGACAATGCATTTAATGAAATGCCACAAACACTGACAGGACGACAACCTGATCATGTGACTGACTTAATCCAGGAAGGAACACGCAGGAGGGAGCTCTTGTCTGTTTGCATTTGGAACTTGTCAATAGCTTGGCCCGTAATAATCTAGGTAATTGGTCAGGTGCAAGGCAGTGTGAGCGTTTGTCAGGATAGAGCAGAAAGTAAATGGGATTAAGTCAACTTAACTTGAGGAATCCTGCTCTGAACTTTTCCTAAAAATCCTTAAGCACCAGCAATGACATAGGATGGAAATTAGTTGCTTGTCTTCTTCGAGTGGTTCTTATTTATTTATTTATTTTTTTTGTGTGAGGTAAAACAAATCAGCGCAGGCAATTCATGTTAATGATAAGAAACTCCAGGCAGAAGACGATACAGGCACAAAGGCTGTTTGCCAATTAAGATGGAGGAACACGAAACTCAAAACAAGCAACAAGCAATGAGGGCGAACAAGTCCATGCTGCAGCCTTGGTACCGATTGCAGAAAGCTGTTAACTTTTACATTCCTTCAATAGACGACTTTAAACCGTGTAACTATGCGAAACGGGCCAAAGAGCTTATAAATATTTAAATATAAATATTTAAGTAGCTAACAGAGCCAGAAGTAGCCAAAAGGTAGAACAGCCCAAAAATATGAAAATGCCTGGCTGCTGGGCTAATTTAATGGAGTAAAACCGAGTTGCTCGTTGTGGGTGGTTGGGTTGACTACACACTGCTGAGCGGCAGTCGGTTGACTGCTTCGTTTACTTGATGACAATGTCTCATAAATAATGCGGCAGCCCTATTAATATTTAAATCCCCAACGGAAATTGAATGTGCGCCCAATGTGAAAGGAGAGTCGAGTAGAAGCCAGTGCAAACATTGCTCAAGACTGCCTCCCATTGCAACATATAGAGTGATTAACATCGCTGTCTTCATATCTAGTTGCTGTTACTAAGCAATTCTACTCCAATAACGATGCAGATCTTAGCTGCATCATAGCGATCGTATCTAGATTAGGCAGAGTAAAAGCTGAGCGTGTTTTAAACCAAATTCCATTTTGGGAAATTTGACAAATTGAATTCTTAGTCGAACACAAGTTGAAAAGATATGGGTCTTTGACCTTACTCAATTGGCCTTTTCAAAGGCTAACAGATCGTGACCAGATAGGGGCGGCAGAGAACGGGAAAAATAATTGCTCGAGAGAGGAACTCAGCATTGAGTTTTCTTTCACCTGGTGCAAGACTGTTGCACGGCATCTTAGAGTCCATTTAGCTTGGCCACTCGGCCTTGCCACTCGTGTTAATTTTTATGACGTACTATAAGTGAGCCATTAAATAAAATGCGAGCAGCCCAAGCAAAAAGGGCGACACGTTTGTGGCCGATGCGGTGGCTTATCGCAGTAACAAATTAAAATGTATGAGCAACCCATTGAGAAGCTAACGAAAGGACGGGAATGGGAATGGGAATGGGGAAAGGAAAGGAAAGGAAGTGGGTCTGCCCCATTCAGTCGTTGTGGTTGTTTTGCTTTGTGGGGTGGCAAGGTGAACACGCTGAAAAGCAAACGTTGACGCGTGGTTACCGTCGCCAGCGTCAGAGTCAACGATGGCAGCGTCGTCAACGTCAGAGCTAAAACTCAACGTGTGGTCGTTCAGTCGGTCGGTCGTTCAGTCGTTCGGTCGTTTGGTCTTTTGGTCGCCAAATGACATGAACGTCAACAGGGTAAAGTCAAAGAGGTAGTGTGGCAGAGGCAACCCCCCACACAGACCGACCCCAACCTGTCACCCGTCCCTGCAGCTGTCGATCCATTCTCTGCCACAGTGCATTCTCGATAGTAAGAACAACTCGGAAGCGTGAATAATCATCAAATCAATCAATCAGCGAAAAGACGCAACTTGTTTCGTCTATGCATAATGTTCAAAATGATGTTACATCACTACAAATTCCTTACCTTGTTATTCAGAAAATATGTATTTTTACTTAATTTACTTTTCTTTATTTAAGGTTATAATATTCTAAAAAGCTGAGAACAAAATATGACTAATTTCCAGGGTTTTTTTTGTAACCTATATTATTAATAAACTTTAGTAAAAAAAATGGCGAGTTTATGGCGATTCTAGAATCCGTGAATCATGGTTTGCATTTCTACTTTTCCGAAATGAATTCGAATTCGTATTGAAAAAATTGGCCACATTTCTAAAAAAAAAATAAATAAAATTAGCATCACATTTTTGGGCTTGTTGATTTAGGGCAGGTTTTTTATAATTTTAGAAATTTGATTTCTTATATTTAAAAATTATTTCCACGAAAAACTTTCTAAATTTCAGGGCGATTTTCTAAAATTCTACGAAATTTTCTTTTCAGTGTAAATTATGGATTTACTTTGTGGTTAGTTGTGACAACTTGTTAACAATTCTGTAACAAGTTGCAATCAACGAGCGATCACTGTACTTGCCAAAGCCACAGCATCATTCGGTATTTTCCTGCCCAGTGGGAGCAGGAAGAGATGTGTGAGGGCGACAGCCATGCGATACTCTCATTTAGAATGGACGTGTAGGTGACGACGTTGAGGTTGGGTTAAGATGGTTGCTTGCCCCGCCCTTCGCGCCACCCTTTCAAATATTGACAAATTTTTGACAAGTGTCAAAAAGGGTGTGCCAAATGCTGTGCTGACGTCATTGCCAATGTTGCTGGTTAGTTGGCGAATCTGTTAGTTTTTTGGACACAAGGTGTTGTTGTACGCCTTAATTAAGTCCCTAATAAGCTAAATCTAAGGCAAACTTCAAAATTGGGTCATGTCACAATGCACTCGAAGAGCTCCCAGTTCGAAACTCCTTGGTGTCTCTTGCTCGACAACATGTTGGTTCAAATCGCGTTGGCAAACGCACTAAAAGCCAAAAATTCATGAATGCCTGAGAGCGTTTTTGGCCATTCGAAACAACAACTACAAGTAGACCGCCACAAAATTACCTGTCGCTGAAATTTTAATGAAATAAAAGATAAGTGAGCTCATTACACACAAACTAGCAAACTAGAGCAGCATCGTCATTAAATGTTACAACAACAACGTTGTTCGTATATTCGAGAGTAATGAACATATATTTCCTTACTGCCAAAAGTCGTTCGAAAAATGGCTTTACTTATTCAACTTACACACACAAGCTGCATGTACAGTTAGAAAAAATCACGTTGAACTTTACCAACATTGCCATACTTTTGGTTTTAAGGGTAACTCACCTGATTGTTCAGAAAGTATATTTGTAAAAATCAGGTGTTTTGTATTTCCTAATTTCAGGGCAAGCTGTCCTAAAATTCAGAAAAAAGAAATCAAATTTCCATACATTAAAAACAGTTTCTGAAGGTTTTTCTCTATTGTTCAGAAATGCATTCTTAATAATAAAAAATATTTCTAAGACTCTCCAATTTTTAGAATTTGTTTTCTTTTATTTAGAAATTGTGGGAAAAACTTTCCAGCTTTCAGTTCGATTTTCATTTTAGGGCGAGTTTCTAAAATTCACGGCGTTTTTTTAGTGTGTATAATTGTACGAGAATATGCAGCTTCATTTTGTAGTTGGACATAGATATTCCATCGAGTTTCCTCTTGCTTTGCGTTTCTCTTTCCATTTCCGTTTCCATTTCTATTCTTTTTCCTGTATCGTGGACGTCTTAAGGGCATTATTAATTCAAATGCATTAGCTGCATTATAGAAACTGGGCATTACACTCACAAAAATACATTTTTGCACTTATGCTTTTCTATTATTACACTCGCAAAAATACATTTTTGCACTTATGCTTTTCAATTATTAAGCAATATATTTCTGAACAGAAGAGCAAAGTAGTGGTTAGAGATAAACTGAATCGTCTTCAGTGTTTCTGTACCGATCTTAATACAATTGGAATATGGAAAGATATATCTTAACAAGTAAGAATGCTATAGTGGACTGAGCTCTATTTGCATACAGAAAAAAATGCTTGGTGATAGTAATGAGATCAACCTTTTCGACTATAATTTGCGTGGCATTTCTTATCTTGATCCATAATATTTCCATGTATATTATATATAATCGATTATTGGTTATCGCTTTGCGTCCATACTGGGAAAGCGTTCAAATTTATAGGTCAAATGGAATAAAATTTGATTTGGAAATACTAAACATCAGCTTACATTGCAATCCAGAAGGCTGTCTCAGACAGAACGTAATCAAGTGTATACAAATGTATACTTTACGGATTGGCAAATGCGGCCTTCCGTTCAGGCCATAATAACTTTATAGTCTGGGCATGCTTGGTTGCGCCACAGCTTCATGCAACTGTCAGTGAACTAAAGAAGCAGCTGTCAATGCACATATTACGTATTCGACCTGTTTGTTGCGGCTACTGCAAATGCATTCATAATTGATAGCTAAACCTGGGCACGATTTGCACAACTTCTGCATAAATGCACATGCTAATTAATGTGATTGAATACAATACAAATTATTCATATACAATATATATATAGTTCATATATTATTCATATATATATATATGTATATACAAATATAACATTTTCAATTAACTTAATCGAGCTGAAAGGGAGTAATTAAATTATAAATATGGAAAAAAAAAAAATAATAATAATAATAAATTTGGGGGGCATTCAAATATAAAATGGTCCACCAGTCTGTCTCTCTCTCTCTCTCTCTCCCTCTCTCCCTCTCTCTTTCTCTCTCTTTGACTCTCTAAGTATCACCTGCTTGCTTTATATTTTGCTAAAACAATTGTTTTTATCCTTGCAGTGCCATATGCAACCGATAAGACTGTGTGAGGTGGTCAACAACAGGCAGCAACAGCAACAGCAACAAAAACAACAAACCACATAAATAAACAAACAACAGCAATAAAATCAAAACTGAAATATCGTTTCGGGTAGCGTGTGTGTATGTGTGTGTGTGCGAGCGTGTGTGTGTGAGTGAGTGTGTGTGTGTGTGTATCCGAGTGTGTACGTGCTGTGTTAGTTTCCTAGACAAAATGGCGGACGGCCAGCGCATTGAAAATGCAGCGCTGCTCAGCAACAACGTCGTCAGCATTTAAGCGAATGCTCAAAGATCGAGCAGGGAACCGCTCCACAGCACACAGAGGGACAGCAGCACAAGGCGGATTGAGAGAGGAGGTGGAAGAGGAGGAGGTGAGGAGCAGAAGGCAGCGGCAGGCGGCAGACGGCAGGCAGCCACATCCATCCATCAACCATCCAGCTGCAGCAGCAGTTGCAGCGTTCTGTTGCCACTTCCAGTCATCGCGGGGCGGCGACGCGGCATAGCAATTAGGCAGGCAGCAAAATGCCTGGCGGACGACGCGGACTGGTTGCGCCGCAAAACACATTCCTCGAGAACATCATAAGGCGCTCCAATTCACAACGTAAGTAGACAAGCAATAGATAACCCCCCCTTTCCCCCACCACCACCTCTACCGGCCCCATCTGCATAGAGATCATCATCAGATTTCAATTCCGACAAAGGCAAACATTAATATTAAAGAGAAAATTATGTTTTTTTTTGTTTATGTCTTTTAGAAATATTTTCTATTATTATAAAAAGATGAAATGCAAATCGAAATGGTTAGAAAAAATCCATTCTCAAAATAAGAAAATATTAATGAAATTTAGTCTCTGGACTGCTGTATTAGAGTTAAGCTGACTTAAATGTCACTAAAAGTATGGCAAATTACTAAAATTCATTTGGATTTTCATATAAATACTATCTAACTAAATCAAGTCAAAGGAGATTTCAAAATGTAGGTAACTGAATAAATACCATATAAGTTATTTACATAAGATGTACAGAAACAGATATTTGAAGCAGACTTAAGCACTCCTCTTTTCAGCTACCTCTAACATTGTTTAAATTGAACCAATTCCCAACAACATGTAATCAGCCTGCATCAAAAAGATCATGTTGAGCATCGTTGAAGGACATACTTGTTGCATGAGGATGCCGCAACACGCTTTAGACCAGTTTAGAGTCTGCAGACCAGATAGTTTGTGTTTGAAACTGACATTGCTCTAAACTCACCGCTGGCACTCCCATTTTATGGTCAGTTGTGGTCCGACATTCTGCGATTGCCAGTTTGAAATGAAAGCGGATAACGATGGCCATGGGCAGACCAATGGGACGGGGATGGTAAGGGGATGGTAAGGGGATGGGAAGGGGATGGGAAGGGGTTGGGAAAGGGACTGGGTGGCGATGCCAAAGCCAATGCAAACAGCATGTGAAATGATTTTCCGTTAGGTTGTCAATGCTCATAGCTTCGGGCGCATACTGACACCTCGCGCATGGCTTGTGTGCGTGCGTGTGTGTATGGGTGTGTAAAGGATGCTGGCTAAGCACACACACACACACACACGCACATGGCAGTGACAGCAGCCTAACTCTATAAATAGACACACGTCCCACGAAAGCACCCCTAACTCACCCGCCAGACACGTCCACTGCGGAGCTGACATCGCCCCAGGGCCAATTAAAACGGCGGCAGCAACCTGTTGACCAACTGAACAAAAGAAACGAATTGGCTGGGGGAACAGGAGGGTGAAGGGGAACGCGTAGGGGATTATGTACGTACATATAGAGGGTATAGGAACAATAATAGAAATGGAATACAAAGAGTAATAGGATTGGGTATTCGAATAGAATTGTGAAATGAAACAGTAATGCAAATTGGAATTACAGTATATATAGGGAAATGGCCATGAAATAGGATTATGAGGAGCATCAATGTGAAGCTATACGATGCATCCGACTACAAATAAGTATAGCCAAATGAGGCCAGGTGTAGGTTAGATAAGAATTGCATTGGGTAATAGCAGTCGGATTGTAGATAGACATATAAAATCAGAGCAGAGGGAAAGGGAGAGTAAATAGAGAAACTAAATGATGAATAATGTGCGTCTGACTAGAAATCTATATATATATATGGCAACAAGAGGTATACGGCTGCATAAGAAGTTGTAGTTTGTAGATAATAGGAATCGATATACACCGATATATCGATTTTCGGGCTATAATTTTTACTTGTCTTCCGACCTCAAATTTCGTTTTCAACTTTAAATGTACGATTGATTTAGGGGCAAATCTATGATCAAAAAGCCTTCGCTTTTGAAGATAAGTTGAGTTTTGACGAAGTTATGGCATTTTGAAGTTTCGACCTATGCCCATACACCGATATATCGATTTTCGGGCTATAATTTTTACTTGTCTTCCGACCTCAAATTTCGTTTTCAACTTTAAATGCACGATTGATTTAAGGGCAAATCTATGATCAAAAAGCCTTCGCTTTTGAAGATACGTTGAGTTTTGACGAAGTTATGGCATTTTGAAGTTTCGACCTATGCCCATACACCGATATATCGATTTTCGGGCTATAATTTTTACTTGTCTTCCGACCTCAAATTTCGTTTTCAACTTTAAATGTACGATTGATTTAGGGGCAAATCTATGATCAAAAAGCCTTCGCTTTTGAAGATAAGTTGAGTTTTGACGAAGTTATGGCATTTTGAAGTTTCGACCTATGCCCATATATCGATATATCGATTTTCGGGCTATAATTTTTACTTGTCTTCCGACCTCAAATTTCGTTTTCAACTTTAAATGTACGATTGATTTAGGGGCAAATCTATGATCAAAAAGCCTTCGCTTTTGAAGATAAGTTGAGTTTTGACGAAGTTATGGCATTTTGAAGTTTCGACCTATGCCCATACACCGATATATCGATTTTCGGGCTATAATTTTTACTTGTCTTCCGACCTCAAATTTCGTTTTCAACTTTAAATGCACGATTGATTTAAGGGCAAATCTATGATCAAAAAGCCTTCGCTTTTGAAGATACGTTGAGTTTTGACGAAGTTATGGCATTTTGAAGTTTCGACCTATGCCCATACACCGATATATCGATTTTCGGGCTATAATTTTTACTTGTCTTCCGACCTCAAATTTCGTTTTCAACTTTAAATGTACGATTGATTTAGGGGCAAATCTATGATCAAAAAGCCTTCGCTTTTGAAGATAAGTTGAGTTTTGACGAAGTTATGGCATTTTGAAGTTTCGACCTATGCCCATACGCCGATATATCGATTTTCGGGCTATAATTTTTACTTGTCTTCCGACCTCAAATTTCGTTTTCAACTTTAAATGTACGATTGATTTAGGGGCAAATCTATGATCAAAAAGCCTTCGCTTTTAAAGATAAGTTGAGTTTTGACGAAGTTATGGCATTTTGAAGTTTCGACCTATGCCCATATATCGATATATCGATTTTCGGGCTATAATTTTTACTTGTCTTCCGACCTCAAATTTCGTTTTCAACTTTAAATGTACGATTGATTTAGGGGCAAATCTATGATCAAAAAGCCTTCGCTTTTGAAGATAAGTTGAGTTTTGACGAAGTTATGGCATTTTGAAGTTTCGACCTATGCCCATACACCGATATATCGATTTTCGGGCTATAATTTTTACTTGTCTTCCGACCTCAAATTTCGTTTTCAACTTTAAATGCACGATTGATTTAAGGGCAAATCTATGATCAAAAAGCCTTCGCTTTTGAAGATACGTTGAGTTTTGACGAAGTTATGGCATTTTGAAGTTTCGACCTATGCCCATACACCGATATATCGATTTTCGGGCTATAATTTTTACTTGTCTTCCGACCTCAAATTTCGTTTTCAACTTTAAATGTACGATTGATTTAGGGGCAAATCTATGATCAAAAAGCCTTCGCTTTTGAAGATAAGTTGAGTTTTGACGAAGTTATGGCATTTTGAAGTTTCGACCTATGCCCATACGCCGATATATCGATTTTCGGGCTATAATTTTTACTTGTCTTCCGACCTCAAATTTCGTTTTCAACTTTAAATGTACGATTGATTTAGGGGCAAATCTATGATCAAAAAGCCTTCGCTTTTGAAGATAAGTTGAGTTTTGACGAAGTTATGGCATTTTGAAGTTTCGACCTATGCCCATACACCGATATATCGATTTTCGGGCTATAATTTTTACTTGTCTTCCGACCTCAAATTTCGTTTTCAACTTTAAATGCACGATTGATTTAGGGGCAAATCTATGATCAAAAAACCTTCGCTTTTGAAGATACGTTGAGTTTTGACGAAGTTATGGCATTTTGAAGTTTCGACCTATGCCCATACACCGATATATCGATTTTCGGGCTATAATTTTTACTTGTCTTCCGACCTCAAATTTCGTTTTCAACTTTAAATGTACGATTGATTTAGGGGCAAATCTATGATCAAAAAGCCTTCGCTTTTTAAGATAAGTTGAGTTTTGACGAAGTTATGGCATTTTGAAGTTTCGACCTATGCCCATACACCGATATATCGATTTTCGGGCTATAATTTTTACTTGTCTTCCGACCTCAAATTTCGTTTTCAACTTTAAATGTACGATTGATTTAGGGGCAAAACTATGATCAAAAAGCCTTCGCTTTTGAAGATACGTTGAGTTTTGACGAAGTTATGGCAATTTGAAGTTTCGACCTATGCCCATACACCGATATATTTTGATGTTACGTAGTATTGTAATATGTTAAAACCAATTATTTGTTTATGTTATTAATAAAAGGAATCGAATTGTAGACATATCCAAATAAATATAAATATATATGCATAAATGGGAATAAGATGTGAGCAGCAACAGCAATAAGGTTAAGTATGTAAATGGATATGCTCAAACTGATAATCTCAAGTCACTCATGCATCACACAGACATCTGCATATTAACTGCATAACCCAGTTCTCAACAGTCAGTGACACGATATTGGCAAGACAACAAACTGACAGCAGCAAGCAGACAATTAACAAACTAATAGTTCCAGCCACTCACAAAGCACACAACGCAATCCAGCCAAAACCTAACTGCTAACTAACTGCAGGCAGTCAACTTAGTCAGGCAGTTGCTGCAGTTGCAGTTGTCACACAGTTGCATTTGCAACAATTGCGTTTGTTGCTGCTGCACTTGTTGTGTGTCACATGAACATGACTGCCTGTCTGTGCAGCTGGCGGGTGTCCTTTTGTGTTATTTTGGGCTGTGTGGTTGCGAGACTGCTGTGTTAAATGTAAATGTAAATGCAAATAAAACAATATGCTAATTACACGATAAGTGCAGCAAATGGAATCGACGCTGACGTCACTGATGCACGTATTCTATATTCTAGTGCTAACTTTTATTATACTTTTAAATAATTAATTAATATTGGCAGACTCTATGCTGTTCAGTGAGCCAAAGCTCTTGCTCCAGTTATATGAGGTGGAGGACCGCAAAGATTGCTCCCGATCTTAGAGCAACTCAATGAGTTAGTTTCAGTCTATTGATTAACGGGTTATACCCCACAATATGTTCCGGAGTTTCATCACTCTCAAGACAGAGTTTGCACGCAGCATCCACATTCCACAATTTTTTAGAGAGAGTTTTTTACACAAGTTCAGTTTGTTGTCAGCACTCCGAGGAGTTGCCAGTAATTCTCTCTGCCTCTAGTCGAATTCTATCCGAGTTAACAAATAGACTCCAGTCCAGATGTCAGGGATTAGGATCCTATAGATGCTTACCGTCTGCCTCTTTACCAATTTATCCAGCATCTCCATGATCTCTGCCTGACTGCCTGAGGAAATATCTCTCTTTATTAGTTGTATTGATCTTTTGCTTGCAACAAATTACCAGATAAGATAGTATTTAAGTTTTATAATTGACAGCACAACTGACAGGCTAACATGGCCATGTTATTAATTATTAAATATGCAAATTTTTTGATCGAATCGAATTTCTGCTCAGGTCACGTAAGAGACTTTCTTAAGGGCGTCATGTGTCAATCACGGTGGGTGCAACGGGTGGGGATTATTTAATAATCATGTTTTTCTATATATGTATATATATATATATATATATATTTGATATATATTCATAGCCAAGACAGAGTCTTCCGCGAGACTAAAGCGGATTACTCAGCAGCCAAGTCAGACATTAAGCCTTTCTCGAAAGGATTTGCCAGCCGGGTAAAGTGAATGTCGACAAAATAAAAGCAGTCGTAGAAGATGATGAGGCGGATGAGGAAGGGCAAGGGCAGAGATTGAGACCGAAGAAAGCTAGTTGATGGCAGTCACTGGGGTAAACTGTAGTGAAAGCAGCTGCAAAAAAGAAAATGCGACTATCTCGCAATATTTTCGGTTTTATTTTTATATTTTTCTTACTTTTTTATGCTGGTCCACGATTTTTGCATGAGCGACGAAAAAAAGGTAAGAGCGTAAAGAGAAACTGCCATAAGGGAAATGCACAGATACGTATGAAAATGGAGAAGAGCACAAATGCTGGCTGGCTGGCTGGCTGGCTGGCTGGCTGAGCACAAGGATAAGGATAAGGCTAAGGATGTGAATGATGAAGAGACTGTGACTGCGAAATAAGGAAGTGTCGCATATTAAGGCGAGCAAATTACGCTTGCGGGGCGGAAAGGGAAATGTTGTGGTGAGGAGCAGGAAAGAAGAAGAATTGCCACCGCGCCTCAAATGTGCAAATGCCAAAACAAAACCAGACAAGAGGAAAACAACAAAACAGAGGAGTGGGAATCCAAACTGAAATGTGAGAAAAAGTGGCGCTCGTTGAGTAAATTCCAAGTTTTATATAAGAGTTGAAAACGGGCATGTGGCACTTCTGCAACTGTCTGCTTTGCTTCAGTTTCGGCACATTTAGGCCGTAACTCGGTTTCAGCCTTCTCTCTCTCTCTCTCTCTCTGACTTTCGCCTTTCTCAGCCTTATGTGCCACATGCAGAAAAAGGCCAAGCCCTGCCGAAATTTCCACATTCTTTTTAGTATTGCTCGGGGCTACTTCACAGTTTTTCAGTTTGCCCACTCTGTCGGTTGTAATTCAATGAAGGATAAGCAAATGTGAACTGTGCCTAACCCCCTCACGTCCTTTGCTCCCTTAACACAGTGTGTACACCTGTCTTTTTTTTTTTTTTTTGCTTTATTTTTGTTCGTTTTTTTTTTTTGGCCCATCTTGTTCAATAAATTTGCATATCCAATCGCGAGCCTACGGAACTGCCACATTACGTATACGCAGTCTGTGCCAGTTCGGACAGCTCGAACGTTGTATTTCGGCAGTTTTTCAATCATGGCCATCCCCTTGCTGCCCTGCTGCCCTACTCATACTACTACTCGAAGACCCCGTTGGCTGCTTTAGCCTCTGTTTGTTTGGGTCGATTGGTTTTGTGGAGGCTTTTTTCTGGCCACGTTAACAAATCGTTGCTGCCATAAACAAAAACCTCGCAGGCGCCCATGATTAACAGCTCGTACCCATTCACCGTCCACCCTCCGCCCCACAAACTGAGTAACAAAGCACAAAATATTCATAATATAGCTAAGACCATTATATATATTATAATACCAAACTTATCAACGAGCCCACTCAGCCACTGAGACGTCTACGCGGCCTTATCTGGCCAAGTCCACTGGCCGCATATATTGACGTCAAGCTTATTAACTGGTCTAGCATAGTCCTGCAAGCAACTTGTGGTAAACTCGATTTATATGCAATATCGATTTATATAGAGCATTGTCGAGGGACCAAACAAGAACTGTTGGACAACTTTCAACAACTTGATAAAGCAAGTTTAATTTATGCTTGATCCATTTGGGAATTGCCATGCAACACTATATGTTGCCGACTCCACTGACAAGGTGTTAAGGTGTTGGTTTTACGATTTAAGTTAGAAAAACAAACAAAAAACAAATCAAAATAAAAACAGTATTTTGAAGCACAACTATTTTGAGCTAATAGTTTATGCTGACATTGTGTTTATGCTTGGGCTATTTAGCTGCAGGGTTTTCAGCCAGAACCATACCTTATTCGATGGTAGCCAGTGACACACACACACACACACATAAGCGAAAAGCTAGACAATTTACTGTTGGTTGTTTTTACTGCAAACTCATTAAAATTGAAATTGAGGACAAAAGTTTTGCACATGCTGAACCCGAAATACGAGCTTGAGCCCAAGCCCCGGGTTGTGTGCCCTGACCCCAAGCTTTTAGCTGGCGACACACAAGCACAGGATAAACCATCCATCCCCCACACCCCCCTCCCCTTTCTTACTGTGGTATTCTCTAGGTTCTTCTCCCAGCCCCTTGAAAAGCACAGTGGCAATGTTTGAAATTTGTGTCGTTGCTTTTGCGGTGCCCCTCGCACTTTTATCTCGCTCCGACCACGCGCTGTTTGATCTTCGTCAGCAGCCACTCGCAGCAGCATCAACAACAACAAAAAGAACAACAACAACAACAAGGGGAGCGATAACAATTTTGTTGCCAAAAGTGTTAGCCACTCGTTTGACTAGCTGGCTTTGAAGTTACCCCTCTCAGCCTGTTTTTATATTTTTGTTTTTTCTGCTAATTTTGCGCTTTTGTGAATTTTGCTGCCGTGCAAAATGTTTGCTCATAATTTTTCGTTGTTATTTTTCTTGTTGGTGTTTGTTGTTGTTGTCGTTTTTGCCGCTTCTGTTTGTTTTTGTTGTGGTTGTTGTTGTTTTGCTTGCTATTGACATTGTTTGTGTATGGTTAGTGATTAGGCTTAGACCAATTAGAAAAGGTCAATTTTATGTTTGTTTTCAGCTTACTAAGCCAAACAGAACATCAAATTCGAATACGTAATGCTTAAAAACCGTGAACCGGTTTAATAGCGGTTCACAAGTGTTTCCAAATTGATTCAGCAAATATTTAAAAGCTGAAATTGTAAATTGGTATTTTCAAGTTCAGCTCATGCTGTGAACCATATTTCAACGAATATCATGACAAACTATAAGCGTCATAGCCACCAAAACTGAGGCACCCATTGAGTGGATTGAATGAGTTGTGAATGAAACAGTGAATGCAAACTAAATGACAGCGCAATGAGAACTGAATGACAGCTGAATACTAAAATGAATGATAACTAAATGACAGTCGCATAATTATAATCAGCACCGAATAAGATCTGAATGAACAGCGACCGAATATTATATGACAACCGAATATTATCTGAGTGGCAACTGATTGATGCAATGAGAATTGAATGACAGCTGACTAGTAACTATAATCAGCATCGAATAAGATCTGAATGAGCAGTGTATGAATGTTGTATGACAACTGAATATTATCTGAGTGGCAACTGATTGAGAGATTGAGAACTGAGTGTGATCTGAAGAACGTTCAAGTGAATGACATTAAGTGACTTTCTAATAAATAGAAAGTGAGAATTCAAGGTGATATGACTGGCATTCAAATGAATAGCCCTTAACTGCCCGCCGAATAATAATTCAATGTTAAATGAATGATGATTAACTTTGCTTATGGCAACTAAGTGCACAGCGAATACAGTTTACTCAGATTGCCAGCTCATATTTGATTCAGTGAATGCACCTCCAGTTCATGCAATTATTTCGATTCGCCAAGTATTGACAAAGGTCGCGCGACAATTGTACATAAATATTGGAATGCGTGTATTCCAGGTATTCCTTGTAACCTTAACCGTAACCGCAATCGTATACGCACACGGTCAAGCAATCAATCAATCTGCAAACCACCCTCAACCAAATGCAACAAGCCCTGCGAATCTGAACATATTTGCGGGTGCAGCAGGGGGAAGGGACATAGGGCGCAGGCAGCAGCTAACAATTGCAATTACGACACGACACAACACGACAGCAGCCCACTCAACCACTGAACCACTGAACCACTGACCCCCTGACCAATGGCACATCCCCCCTTAAGCCCAGCGAGTTATTGATTTTCCTTTGTGTTATATTGTTGCTCTTGTTGTTGTTGCTGTTGCTGTTGTTGTTGTCGTTGTTATTGTTGCTGTTTCGCTGTCGCCGTGTAAATTATCGTTGACTACACGACTGTTTGGCTAAGTTGGGCTGGGCTCTGTCGAATATAGGTTTGGGGCAACGGCTGCCTTCAAGTTTTGCCATTACATTTATCGATTTTTTGATGGGTCGCCCCTTTTGGCCATGCCATTTGCATGTTGTTGTTGTTATCGTTGTTGTTGTCGTTGTCGCTGTTATTGTTGCTGTTGTTGTTAACGTTCTTTGAATGTAACCTTAGCGCTGCTTTGCCTTGCTTTGCTTTACTTTGCTTTGTGACACTTAACTTTTGACGTGGTTGCGTCTTTGATCCGCGAGCGCATTTCCACTTCAAGCCCGCTTCCCTTGCTTAAGAAGGTCAAAAGTCGCCGAAGTGAAAGCGGTAATAAAGCCACGAAAAATAATGTCAAAATGTTAAGTTAAAGTTAATTCCAAGGAGAGTTCGCTTTGGAGTGGAAAGGTCTTCAAAAACAGAACATGAAACATGAGCTAATGAGTTGGTTATTGCCTCGTAAATCATACGCCATGTGGACCAAAGTACCCGCAATGATTAGCACCTCAGCAAAGGGTCGTTGGACATAAGATTTTGTTGCTCTTTTGCGCTTTTGATGGTCACACATTTCAGACGGGGGAGCCAGGTCAAGGCACAGAAATAACCAGTATGAAGCAGAGTGAGGGAAAGCGGTTCCCAGTACATTTGAACTTGACTTAGACACTTCGCTTAGATCACTTCCTATTCTGAGATCACTCACTGTCTATCCACCTGCTTACCCTGCCCCCCACTCAACTTTACTCTCCACCCCTATATTCTACCCTCTAAAGCTAATTCACAACAAAACCTTAACCTTAGCCTATTACACTCCCTCTTTTTGCTCTACCCCAACCTCAACGCTTCAGACACTTTCTATCCAACTGCCTTGCCCCACGCACAACCTCATTGTCCGCACGTACCTCAACCAGTAATACTAACTCACAAATGTACCTTAACCTTCGTGTATGACACTGTCACCTGTCGTCCTTTTTCATAACCTTAACGCATTGGCCCTGGCAAACATAAGTGAAAGTCACTGCCACGTCATATAGATAATTGCATGGGTTTCTCAATAGCACCTACATGCGGTGCCGATATAATTGTACTTCAACGACCTCAGGTTGGGGCAGGCATTGGAGGAACTACCAAGCGGCATTAGCATTAGACAAAGAGCCATTTAAGGCCCACAACCAATATGATTATGAGTGGCCTTTGGGCGCCCTACGCTCATCAAATATTAACAGCAGCAAAGGTAAATCAAGTAAGAATACTGCAGTCGAGTGAGCTCGACTACGATATACCCTGAACCCAGCTGATGTATATATACATATTAGTTCTCTTCAATTAAAAAATGAGAGTATTGTAAGCGTTGGCTTCTTTAGAATTCAATAGAATCTCTGCAAGGGAGTGTTTGGAATATCGACCCAAAATATTTATTTCCCCTAACTTGTTGCCTTTATTGTGTATTTGATACTCACAAAATGGTTGTGGTAAACTGATCAATAAAGTTGTTAATAGGGGGAATACTTGACTTTTAATTTAAGCCAAGTTTGTGGTGAGCCTTTTAGCCGAAACTCAACTCACCAATAATATTTGATGATCCTACGACTGCCAAAAATGTCGCCTTCCTTTTTAATTAATTATAGAAGTTAAGGAATTAATGGAAATTGAAAATGGTTGCTACTTGTCTTAGTTGTCTAACCAAAGAAACTAGCTTGTTGATTTTCTAAGCTCAATTTAGATTACCTAAATTCTTCATTGTCCCTACGCTTCCTTTCAGACTGTCTACTATTGACTCTATCTTGCTCAGCATAATCGGAGTTTGACCTATTTTAAATATTGCTATCTCTACGCCTACGAGACCCAGTGGAAACAGACATTCTATTTAACCTAGGCATATTTAGTAATATCTATGTATAAGGTTTAAAAAAATAATAATTTTAATCATGAAGAACTTAGACCTTAAAAGACAATCGCATAAATAAATACAGTAAATCACAAAAAACATAAGGAAATTTCTTGACACAACCATTCGATTAAAAAGTTTGCTGTTAACTAATGCAAATTCTGCCTTAACCACATTCAAACGGGTAAATCTCATCCGTTTTACAAGGGCCAACATGGGTTAAGACAATTATTGACCTTTTCTAAGTATTTATGGGTTCGCGGCTAAAAAATTTCAACACTGATGGCACACGCAAATTTAATTGCAATATGCAAGTGTTTATTTTTGGCTCCCAGGCACTAACTTTTACCGAAAAATCAAAGTCTTTTATTCTCAGAAAATTACAAAATTATATTCAGTTAAAAGAGACCCAGACACCTGACAAACTACTGTCGACAACATGTCCTCCCACCAACATACCCACTCACACAAAGACATCCTTTAACGCAATTTACATTCATTCACAAGTTGAGAGCACTGAAACTTAGCAGATATTTCTGCTTGCTCGTTTCCATCATGCTGTCCCCTTCTCAATATGAGCATATTTCAATAATATTATCTATTTCTTTGAAATTGTGGCTTATAGTATCTAAGATCCAGTCGAACAAATCTAGAAACCTGCAAATAGAAATGAGGTGAATATGAGAATATATTTTCGACTATAACTTAGATGTTTCTTATCCGATATTGATGAAATGGGGGCAGTTGATCAGTTATATGCCAGTGTATATTAGATTATCATTCCCATTAGAAACGATTACTGAACAATTTACGGCTTTTATTGCCATTGGAAATCGAAATATATCGATATTCAAGAAACGGAGGTAATTGCTGATAAAATAGAGCAACTCGCCAAATTTATAGTGGCTGCAGGGTACAAAAAACTAGAGAGAGAGAGAGCGGGAGAGAGAGAGAGAGAGAGGGAGAGAGAGTGATGGAGAGAGCGAATGCCACTGGCTCTCAATGTGAATGTGGCTCTGCGCTCTTTGCCGGCTTGTGAAGCCAATGAAATTGGATTAAGTTGTTGGTGGCACTTCTGTTTTGTTTGGCTTGGTTTATGCTGTTGAGACAGACGCGGGGGACGAGGAGGACGATGGGGTAGGGTTGGGCTAAGTGGCGGGTCGAAGGGGTCGAATGGTTTCTGATGTGCTCTGCTGCCCGCTTGTCATGACTAAGTGCCGGACTGCGGCGAGGCCACAGAAAAGCCAAAGAGCAAGACTTAGTCCAAGTGCAAGCACTCATGAATACCCAAACCATAACTACCATAACTACACCCTCAAGGTCATGCTGCAACAGCAACAGCAACAGCTACAGCTACAGCTGCAACGTTTGCATAGCTTATGAATAGTCCTCACTCGACTCACCTGCGTTGGTTCTCAGCGTAATCTGAATGCATAGCTGAAGGGTTGTGCGTGTTTGAAAGAGTAAATGCCAAAACTAGGATTTGAAAGGATCTCATTTACCTATTAGTTTGAAATAAAGTTTCTTTGATCCCTGTTTAGGATGGAAACTAAACTAGACGGGGACTAGATCCCTTTAGCTCAAGCCTATATTTAGTAATCAAAACTTTCTTCGCAATTTCCCGTTAACTACTTTAAAGGGTTATTGCCACAAAACTTTCTTTGCCTTTCTATTTAACTTACAGGGCATCAAAATTCAATTAACCGAAAGAGTTGTGCAAAAGGTTGCTTAGTTGTTGTATTTATTATCATGGCATACACTGACTTTAGTCAGTCTCTCACTCAATGCACACTTGAATACATTCACTGACTAATTCACACTCACACTCACACTCACACTTATGCATTCGGAAATCGCGTGTTCTGATCAGCGACAAGGATTTATATTCATAGTTGTCGCTGCCAAAAAGTTTGCACTGCAATGGAAAGGGCAACCCAGAAATGAGGAAAGCCGTTGCACGAACAAGAAGTGGTACACACACACACACACAAACACACGCAGAGGCATGCGTGTCAGCGTGTGTGTGTATGTGTGTATGTGTGAGTATTTTTAGTTGTGATTGTGTGTATGAGTTGCCTAATTTGGTTAAAGTATTGCAGACTTTGAGGAGCGCTCGTTGCACGCAACGCGCCAAACTTTGCCAACAAACACACACAGTCATACAAGTACATAACCACACACAAGTACACACACACACACACACACACACTCACACACGCATAAGCACGCATAACTGACGCTTGCAGCGCCAATTTTCAAAGTTGCTGCTTGAATTTTGCTGTTGCTGTTTTCAGCCGAAAAGTTTACGCAATCAACTATTTTTGAGCTTGCGGCGGAACAGGGTGGGACATGCCATAAATATGGAGCCACAGACTCGGGCACCCACATACACACACACGCACACACTAACACACATTTAGACACACTTAGACACACTCACACAAATGATAATGAGGCATGAGGCAAATGAAATGAGGACAAAACTTCAGCAAAAACTGCGAAGCATGAAAACCAATGGCGCCCCATGTGTGTGTATAAGTTGTGTGTGTATGTGTGGATGTGACCAATTACACATAAACATTCACCAACATATAAAATACCACACACACACAAACTCTGGTGAAATAGCAATAATTTGAGTTTCTGGTTACCAAATGTAAATGATGACCTGATGATCAACCAACCTCCCCGCCACCCTCTTCCCACAACCATCACTTGCTGTTGCAAACAGCAACCCACTTAGCGCCGGATGATGCCTGGGCGTGGCAGTAACAGCACGAAAACACAATTGACCTTCAATTCGAAATGGCAACGGTAAAAGCAACAACAACAACAACAACAACAGCAATCGCATCAAAAACAAACATCGACAACAACAGCTGAAAGCCAAGTCGCAAAATATGCTGAAATGCCGTCCACAATAAAATTGGCCAAGTGTTTGAATTTGTGGCTTAAAAAGCAAAATTGATTTTAGGCCACAGACGGAGTTTTTATTCACGAACAGTTTTCTGTAATACAAGCTGACATATAATAAAATCTCACTCAGTCGAGTGATTTCCACGTTTTCAGCATTTTGTCTGAAATAAATCAAATCTTTGAAATGAAATAAAAAACAATATTTAAACTGTTGACATTCAGCTTTTTCGTACATTTTTAAGACAAAACTACGCCGAGTTCGAACATAATAATAGCTACACTCAGAAAAAAAAGAGCCATTTACAAAATTAGCATATATTAGCGCCTAGAGTACTTCTTTTGTACGTCCAATTCTGGAATATGGGTCTTGTGTGTGGTCTCCACAATATCATATTCATCAAAGTAGATGGGAATCTGTACAGAAGCTCTTCGTCGCTTTGACTGGGGTGTACTTACTCCATACACCAATAGGCTACTTCTTATTAAACTTCCCTCCCTAACTAACCGGCGTGTTATGCTAGGAGTTATGTTTGTAATTAAATTACCAAATACATTTTTCTGTTCCCCTTAGACAGTCTCGTTATTTCTTTCCACTTTCTCTTAATCGCTGTACTACTAAATATTCCTTGCATGAACCGTTTCGAGTACTCTGTAATGATTATAACAAACTATACCGTGTAATCAATTCAGAGTCCTCCGTTTCTATAATTAAAAACTCAATTTTTAATGTCTTATCTCGGTAATATCTTTTTCGCACGCACAGGTGGTGGTTAACTAATTCTTACTAATTATCTTGGTCTGATTGGGTTTTCTTCTGGGTTTTCCCCAATTCATGCAACAAATGTTTTACCATTTTGCATTTGAATACCCTCATAAATCTTATAAATATTCCCTATTTTTACATTTATTTATAAGTTTAAATTTATTTTTAATTAAATTAAATTAAATTTCTTGTGTCGACTGACCTTAGTTGACAATAAACAAATAAATATACATATGAATTACTAAGCATTAGTAATTTAAGATTTTACATATACAAACATTTTATATGGTGCATAATTAATATAAGTGAAAAAATAACGATTTTCATGTGAACATTTATTTATAAAAATAAAAAAAAGAAAATTTGATATTTTTTTTTTATATATATATTTTCCACAATTTTACTGGTTGTACAGCATATGTGTGGGTGGATGTTTCAGTTCGCAGAGCAAGATGTCATATAATATGCACCAGAAAGTAATATCCGTCCTTACAGCCCCTACTCCTCCCCCCCGCCTACCACATAAGTTGGCGGTTGCCTTACGTTTCTAATTATGAAATAAAAGAAACAAAAAAACGAAGAAACTGAAGAAACGCTCGTTGGTAGCGCGATGCGTCGCAGCTCAGGGCAGGTTCGCACTTAATTATGCAAATTTAATAACAATGGCAAGTGCCACACACACGAACACACGCACATACACACACACACACACACACACACACACGCACCGAGCGTGTGTGAAGTTTATTATAAATGCCATTAGGCGAAGGCGTAAAAAAATAAACTTCCACAGCGGTAGCACTAAAGTGGGGACATGGCGTTGGGCCAGCCGAGTGGATAGTGTGGAGTGTGACAGGGCAGTGGGTGTGGGTGTGGGAGGGGTGTGCTCTTCGGGTGCGACAAAGTTCGGTGTAGCGAGGCTGAATTGCAATTCGGCTGAAGCATGCCCCAAGGAGTTATTGTGCTGTTGGCCAAAGTATTACCTTGTAGCTTTGGATTGCAACCCTCAACTGCCTGCCTACTATCCCCTATTCTCCCCCCCCCCCCCCCCCCCACCACCACCACACGACTCGTTTACCACTTTCACTTGTACTTGAAGCGCTGCGCAACTAAACCCCACAACCCGCTCCGCATCACCAACAGCACCACCGCACCACACTGTTTACCTGCTCTCCGCCCGTTGTAATGTAATTAAATCGCATTGCTAAAGGGGGTTAGGTCTCTCTTTTTTGTTATACTTTTCGGACAATAAAATTTATGCACTCGACTGTGCATACTATGGGGTGGGGTGGGGTGGAGCTGGGAGGGGAGGAGAGGGGTTAGTTGTTGGGGGTGTGCAGCTAAATGACATGCCCAGCTGGCAATCTGTGGCCTAATCGCCAGCCGTGCGGACAAAAAAGTGGGGGATACAGCAGCTATTTGTACTGCCCACCTTTGTATGTGTGTGTGTGTGTGTTAGTGTGTGCGTTTATCTGTGTGTGAGTGTGTGTGTGCATAAAGGATAATTGCAAGGCACGCGCTAAGGGGGCAAGACACAAGGAGATGGCAACAACGGCAAGCGTACGCTAATGTCATTAAATCCAGCTTTTGTCTGTGCGTGTGTGTGTGTGTGTGTGTGTGTGTGTGTGAGTGCGCTAGTGGGTGTGCGACTGTGTGTGTGTTTATTATGAGTGTGTGGCAAGCACTAAACAAAAGGCAAACGACGACAAGATGGAAAATGCAAAACCACAGAAAATAATGACACAAAATGGCTTCAACAGGCAGCACAAGCAACAGCGAGTGTTGTGTGCAACAGAAGGGGGAGGAGGTTGAGGGGGGGGGGGGGTGTGGAAGCAGTAATAATAGGAAGGCACACCAGACAGTGGGCGAGGTAGGCAGATGCTGGACAGCAGCAGCAGCGGCCAGGCGGAAATGAAAGTTTTTGCATGGCCATAACGTGTGTGCTTACTGTGGGTGTGTACGAGTGTTTGTGCGAATGTGTGTGTGAATGTGTGCATATCTGTTATATTTAGTTAATGGACTAGTTTTGTTATGTGTCTCTAGACGAGAGGCTGCCGCCACAGAACCACTTACGCGCTGCTCACATAAAACCAAGATGCGTCCCAACAAAAAAAAGAAGCAAATCGAGAACTAAACACAAAACCAAATCCATATCAATCAACCAATCCCACATTCTACTTCAGGTGCAGGGCGGAGGAGGCTTTGCAGGACCACTCTCCTGCCAGAGAGAGAGAGAGAGAGAAAGATAGAGTGGAGAGGGAAAGGGAGAGAGAGAGCCCGCACTTGGGGCAGCTCATCAATCATCAGCAGCCGGTGACATTTCAACTGAGCTATCACATTGTGGCGCCCCCGTGGGGCGCATCCAGCAGTTTCATCTCTTTAATTAATGATGAATTTATTGTAATTAAAATGCTTGCGGTATATTTTATTACTGTTGTTCTTCTTTTTTGGCCGGATTACTTCAAATCAAATTCGCATTAATTACGCTGACTGACTATGCTGACTGGCCTTTGACTTGGGCTTTGCTCGTGACATTTGAACAACATTCATGTTCATGTTTATACTCGTGTTGTGTCGTGTCGTCTGGTGTGAAACACACATCTGACACACATCTCCCACAAACATCAAGTTTCATTTGTTTGTTCGTCTAGCTTAAGAAGGTATATATATGTATGTCACATTGCTAACACTGGCTTTTATAATTGCAGAGCATTTGCTCTTGCTAAATATTCTACACAGTCTGAATAAAAAAATATTTAATTTAATTAAATTCAAATAAAAAAATAACTAAAATTAAGCTAAGTCTAGAATTCGGAAGTCTTAAAAAACTAGCCTTAAACACAAGATTCTTCATATTAAAGTTCAACTAGTTCTCAAATTCGCAATAACTTTTCGTTGAGCGCTTTCAACTATAATAATATTTGATATTGCTATTATTATCAATGTTAGGGGAGCTAAAGCACTGCGTCCTGTATATAGCTACTTCTACACAAATATACTATAATATCAAACTGAACTTAAACTATGCCTTATCAAAAATCTTCGTAGAGCGCTGTCAGCCACATTAAACCAAATTTCACTGCATTTAATATTTGAGAGGACTAGTACGAAGTTTGTTACTCTTTCTATTGTAGACTGTACATTGAGGTCTCTACCCTCCATGTATGTGGCCCACCTACTGTTCATTTGGCACCAACTCCACCTGGATCAATGTGGTGCCACTTGCCGCCCCATTGGATCTTAAAAGGAAATCGGTGCTGCCAAATGACCCAAAGCAAATTGCAAAACTCTGCCAGCCAACAGCCATTGAATGACATTAGCTGTAGTCTGGCATTGTATATACTATATAGTGTAATAGCCACGCCCCAATCGGCCCGCCTACGAATGGCAGTCCACTTTGCACTTGTCCACTCTGCGAGTGGCAGTTGATACAGTGAAGCGTAGTGACGTCGCCATAATGGCAAAAGCAAACACTCACAAATACTGTCCACTAGGCGGAAGGAGGGCGATTCACCTTCAGTTTTATGTGGGTGACTGAGCGGCACCATCAAAATAAACATGCTCGAATGCAAAGCTTTGCGGCTAGAGATGAGCTCGTTCTCGACAGCCGTCAGTAAGCCCTCGACTCGTGACACGAATTTGAGAACTAAGTGATCAATTTTGAAATTAACCTAGATAAATCTTGTAGAAACAAACTGAATTCTGGATTTTATATGTTTGTGAAAGTAAAATGTTGGGTTTCTAATTATTTATTTGGATTTGAGTCTTATATAGATCATAGATACATCTTATCAGCATTTTGCTAACATTTTATTTTGTGGAAATACAAATTTCTTACAATTAAAAATGCTTTTCTTCATTCATTTCTCAGAAATATATTTCAAATTGCAGAAAATATTTCCAAAAAGTAGAAATGCAAACTTTTATTTTTATAAAAAATACTTTTTGAAATCTTAAAATACTACTGTTCAATACGAAAATAAAAACCTAACGCAAGGATTATATGTGCAACAACCCGTAAATTGGGGGGCAGAGAGCGGAGTTGGGGGCGTGGAAAGCAGTGCGGCAACTGTTGACACTATAAAGTAGCCGCTGTTGTTGTTGTTGTTCTTATTCTTGTCCTTAAACCCGTTGTAAAAACGGAAGCGTGTATTCAGGCAAATCAAAGTGTGAGTACAGGTCACACATGTGTGTGTGTGTGTGTGTGTGTGTGTGTGTCTGTGTGTGTATCACATAAATATGCATTTGCCCATTTGCTGACTGCGAGCGATTGCATGTGCAAAACATATATTTTTATACTCGCACTCACACACTGACAGACTCGTACCGTATCCATTGGCTGGGAACGTGAATTGTGAATGTGGAAACTTAAATCTGTTTGTATGTGGGTTAGTGTGTTGCCTGTTGTGTCCGCTTGGCATGCATGTCGCCACGCTCACGGCATAAAGTACACCTCCAACCCCATCCCATCCCTCTGGCCAGTACCAAGCATAGAATGTATTTAAATATAGAGTTGATATTCCACGTCAACTTATTTTCAACTGTCGCATGTCGAAATATTGCAATTTACTGCCGTCGCAACCGTTCCCAGTGATTCGTTTCACGAACTACACTACATTCAGCCAATTTATTGAGTTGAGTCTGTAATCGATCATTGCTGATTTCTTGTTACTCTTCTAATGACTTCTTACCAGCAGTTTGTCAGTTAAAGGACGACAAATATATAGACAAATTCCTGTTCCAAGTTTTTTATTATTTCATTCCGTTTTCGATTCTCAATTTGATCCAAAATATTTGTTTAAATGCTTTTTTTATGTAGCTGAACGATTTCGAATCATATAAAATGTGATGTGATATTTTTGAAACTACCTACGAATATTTTGATATGCACTCAAAATTAGCTCGCATGTATTTGCAACAGAGTGCGTGTGAATGCCACAGCAAATACTTGCAATAACAACAACCAAAAAGGCCCTTCGCCAAAGGCAAACAAAAAGTCAGGCAATGCCATTTTGGATGCCATGCGATGCCACCGCGTGGTTTAGTTACCCTGTACACATGTTCCATGTGTAGCAAGTACCATATGCCACTTTACCTGACCACCCACCAAACCCCTCCCACCAAGCCTCACCTAGCCACCCAACAGCAATCAAATCACCGGGCCAATAGCAACCGCCATTAGTCGACTGACTGAGCCAAACCAAATAGGGCTTCAAAGGGGCTGCGCCATCAAATGGCATTTTATTATGAATGACAACATTTGAAATGTAGCAATTACGCGCAAATATTTTGATAGATGCGGCGCCTTGCTTTGCTAAATAACTGACAAATTGACAAGTTGACACATTGATTGGCTCAACCGTCAACAAAAGCATAGCGCAATGTTGCCCTTAACAGCTGTCGTCCAATTTAGATAATTATCGAAAGTGACACTTGCGCCTAGTAATGGCCAATTCCAACAAGGATAATGTGATAAGCTATTTGTGTGAATCAACGTCCAGCATCTGCTGTCAAAGCCATATTGTTGTTGCCCATAGAATGAATGTCGAGGAGCAATAGACCGTTTTAGTGACTGTTTTTCATGTTTTGCAGAATCCGATTATTATATATTTTGAAGAGAGCAAAAGACTTAGATTTAATAACAATTTGACCTAAGCTCAAGTTGTGGAATACACATTTTGCCCTTCGTCAATTTTCTCATATAAAAAAGGACACCCAAAGTATAATGAAATAATTGAGAATTTAGAAAAATTATAAATACAAAACTATAAAATATTACTGGCATTTTGTTTACGCCTATTTCTTATGGGAAATGTAGAAAATTATAATCGAATTTTGTTTTCAGTCATCGATAAAAAGTTTGACGCAGATTTTATTTAGTCGTGACTATATACATACATATGTATAAATATTATATATAAACTCTCATTCACACTCTTTCCCACTCTCTCTTACTCTCTTACAGCGGATAGCTCATTTTTATTGGCCAACGCACAAATCGTCGATTTCCCGATCGTCTACTGCAATGAGTCCTTCTGCAAGATTAGCGGCTACAACCGTGCCGAGGTCATGCAGAAGTCGTGCAGGTATGTGTACGTATTGCCGATTTATACTCACTCGCTCTGTTGCGCTCTCTTACTCTATATATCTATATACATATACCTACATGTTTTTTATACTTTTAATCTATACATATATATGTGCTAAACGTGCTTTTTATACATACATATATATGCATATATGTATGTATCGACCTAGCCTAAGTATTGTGCTAAATGCGCTCCACAGCCGCCAGCGCTCTCTCTCTCTCTCACTATCTCTCTCTCTCTCTCTCTGTATCTGTCTCTGTCTGTATCTCTCTTTTTCATACACACAGCAAAAGCAGAGTGTCTTTTTCATAACCTTTCCCACATTCTTACATCTAATGTAGCTTTTATTCATGTTGCATATTTCGTAGTACTCGTTTTGCATGTCTTCTTTTTTTACAGATTGCTAAATTTGATACAATTATATAGAAAGCATTATTAAGATTTGAGTAGAATGAGACTGATTCGATTAAATTCAATCGTTTGGATAAGTATTAGTCCTAAGCAAATGTTGATTTCATCCTTTTAAAAACAACCCTAACCATAAGCGAATTTCCATTAGGCAAATCAGTTAAGCCATAAGGAAGCTTAAGAGAAATGAACAACTGCACTTTTAACCAGTTTCATTTTGTTTACATCAGTTTAGGCTGTTTATTTACACACAACTCTTTACAAAGATACTTAAATGTCCGTGAAGCTGAAACTGTGAGCTGGATTTGTGCGCATTGTCTGACTGAATCCTTAGCCGCTTGTCAGAGCACTATGAGCACTCAAAAGTCAGTAGACAGCTGGAATCCTTGCACGACTCGACGTCACTTATCCATTTATCAGAGCATTAAGCACGCATTAAAAGCCAGCCGCCAGAGATCCGGTTAACTATGCTCTTCCGTTGGGCGAAATTCACTGTCAGCTGCATGCAAGAATGGTATACCATTAAAGAAATAGGAAAAAAAAACAAACATTTGGCTACTATTAATGCGCTTCACAGACTTTTAGCAACTTATTGTACAATGGAATGAACGTTTGTCTCTGGCGCCATAAAGTATGCTAGGCGAAAGCAGCTGCGAGACTAAAAGCATAATGGCGAAATCGATGCGATGGATATTTTGTGTTGTTTTTTGGCTTATGTACATATGGATATTAAAAAGATATGTAAGCTAAATGGGAGACAAATTGGTATGACAGTTCGCAGCAGTGCAGCAACAGTCGCTCTGCCAGCTCAAGTGGCCGTCAAACTGTAACAGAGGCCAACATTGAAATTCTCCAGCGAATTGTTTATAATTTGCGAACAAAACTTGCCACAGCGGTTGGCCAAACAAAAAAGCGTATGCATAACATGCACGAACCTCTCCGCCGCCCCCCCGCTCCCCGCCTCTCCCTTTCATCCAAAAGCACGCCCCTCCCTAGCGACGTCCTGGTCGCTGTTCTTATTTCTATGTTTTTTTTTTTGGTCAGGCCAAACTTTTGTAATGCCAATCTAGCGTTTAGTTGCGCGCTCTTCCCTCTCCCTCCCCCATTCTCTGTCTCTCTGTCTCTTTTGCTGTCTCTTTTACTCTTGTGTGCATTATTTATTGTTGCGCTTTGACCTACTTTGTGACTGTGTGTGTATGTGTGTATGTATGTGTGTCTGTTTGTTTGTATGTGTGTCTGTGGCCGCATGCAAAAAGAAAAGACAAGCAAAAGGTTGACCAAAAAAAGAAAATCTCTACTTTTTCCATTTTCTCCCTGTTTGTTTGTTTATTGCTGTTGTTGTTGTTGTTCCTGCTGTTGGCGTCGTTGTTGCTGTTTGCTTAACTGCGCGCACTTTCTTTCAATTTGCCATTATAGCAGTTTGTGGCGCCCTTTAGCTGCACACCCCGCCCAGTAACTCGACCACACTGCTGTTAGTTTAGACTATATTGAGTGGAGCCTAAATCAGCGCCTTCTTCGCTAAGCCCCCTTCTCTCGTCGCAACCTATTCTGGCTTTTGTGTTGCCTGCCTTGTAACCTAAATTTTATGCTTGTCTGTGCCTAGGCACAAACCCAAATGCACACACACCTAAACGTACAGTGAATGCTCGAAGATTACAACTTGCTGAAGTAAAATTAATATCGTTATACGATTCATAAATTATAATGCTTCAAAAATCAAAATCATTCATTCCTAATCATAATCAATTATTAATGCAGCTTAATGTTCGAATCATATAGGATACTGTAGCGTTCTCGCTTACGAGCGACCACTGTACAAATACGTGTATGTATACTCATATGAATATTCAGCTATAGAAACATACTCTTGTGCAGCATATCTGTTCATTGCACAAAATGGCCGGCGGAGCGGAAATGAGTCGCTTTGCGTTTTTACTTGTGACGTTGTTGGCAGCTTTAACAGCGTCGCCGTTGCCGTTGTCGCCACAGTTTGTTGAACCTTTGTCATGGCATAAATAAATACAAGCAAACACACACACACACACACATATACTCGAACACCGAAAAAAAGAAGGAGAAAAAAACTATTCGTCTAACTGCAACAGGAACGAACGAACAACAACAACGACTACAACAGCAACAATGGCGGTCGCCAAACACAAATTAACAGTTTTTATTGTCTTCCCTTGCATTCGCATTCACCTCCATCCATTTGCCGACTGCTGACGTCATTGCAATTGGTGCGCTCTTGCACTCTCTTACACATCTCTTGTTACATTCGCGTCCACACATTTTGAGCGCTTGGCCACTTTTGCATATTTTCGCGCGCGCCCTAAAAGCATGCAACACATTTTTTTATTTCTCTTCGCACGTGCGCTGCCTTGACAACATTTCTATTTTTCATTTCACTTTATATTTCTTCTTGGTCTCGCTCCAGCTCTGGCTGCCTGTCAAGTTATTTTTGCTTGTGCCTGTGACAGAAGCCAGTAGGCAGTAGCCAGTAGCCCATAGCTTAAAGATGTGCCATACGATATGGTAATTTCCATCATCACTCGTGCTTGCCAGCATTGCCATGGTCGGTGTCAACGTGGCCAAAATTAATGGCAAGCTGGCAGGCAGGCAACTTTGGCATATTACCTGACATTGCAAAGGAGTGTCCACTTGGAGTACTTTGATCTTTTATCTACCATATACATACTTACATTCATACGGGGTGGGCCTTATGCAAACAAAATTATTAGATTAAAGAAAATTATTTCGAGGAATTCATTATATGTTTTTAATCTTATGTGATGCATTATTCTATGGATTCACATCATTTAAATTAGATTTGCATAAACAAAAACATTAAAAAAAATCGAATTAAAACAGAATTTGTTTTGAGTCTGCGTTAATAATTTAGTATAGCTGCTTTTCTTTTATTCGGTTGTCTGCATGAACTCATATAATCTTTTAACGGAAACAGTTAGTTCCCAAACTCAACTGATTAATGGAGAACATCTAAGAATTTATTGCAATTAATTTACTTGGCTCTTATAATTCATGAAACATTAAATAATTTGGTTTTAGTTAAGGTTTCAATTTATTACAGAAAGTTCCCTATGGCATCCAATTAAAACCAGATTTAAATCAGAAAGCTGTCCGTTAACAAGCACAACACAGTATAAAAACATTTCTGGGAAAGTGATTCTAAAAGCTCAACTAATTGCATTCTGAGAATTCACATCAGCTTACATTGAAAAGAAACAACTGATGCAGGACATGGCCAGAATATAATACCTCTACGCTAACAAAAAAAAGCTACTTGGAAAGGTTATTTGTATACATTTTTTTTCTCGGAAGCCATGCGACAGTATTTATCGAATTAATACGCACATGCAGGCAGCTGGCAGGCAAATTTCAAAACTTGTGCATCATTATTTATAAATAGATATGTTCAAGGTTTTCAGTATATCTAGGTTTTACATTACCATTACAGCTTTTACTATTCTGGCCTAGGGCGGGCAATGAAAAATTCCTATAAATCTATGACAAGCAGCAAGCTATTATGGCGGCTCATCAAATTTGCGTCCATTTCCGAGTTGCACTTTTATTAAAACATGGCACAATCATTAGCAAAAGCAGCCAGTATCTGGTATCCGTAGAAACGCTACTGGGGATTATCATTATTAGCTCGTTAAACGAAAATCACAAAATGTGCAGCATCAAATTGACATTGACATGACCAGCTTATTTTCATTTCTGAGAATTCTTGGCTACAATATTCCATCGAACAATTGAACAATGAACAACTATGTTTAATGCAACATCAGTTTAGAAGAGCGTGAATAATGACTTTTTTGTATAAATAGATGACAAATAAAAACTACCATTATGCTGGCAAATACGTTGACAAAACTTGCTCAGAATCTCAACGAATATATTTTTCTTAAAGTAAATAAGCAAAAGTGACAACCTCAAGCAAATTGAGAGGTTGTGCGATTTCAGAGTGTGAAAATAACATATCATCGAAAACACTCATTATTCAAACTCGATCGAGAACTGATTTATTTCAATTATTATATTTAATATTCGGAGTGCACTGAATATTCCTGGTCTTTAGTGTGTGAGCGAGTCTCAATCTGCCTGTTGCCAGAATATGTTCAGGACTCTCTGCCTCGTTATTCTAGGCACAATTTTTGGGATAGGTAGATTTTGGCGCATCCATCAGTGTTATTAGTGTGGGTGTAATAATAGATTATCTTTCATCGGTTGTCTAATAAATCATTCGCCTTTTTCACACTTCGCTTAGATTATATTTATTTAGCTTAGCATTAGATCTTTTGTTAATATTATTAGCTTAATTTAAGAAACGTAAAGCGATAGAGATTTAAAGAGCATCGCGAAAAAGAGAAGTCATGCTCTTACAGCTTAGGCCAAGTTCTCATCCCCATTCAGGTAAGAAGGCGTCTGTAATTTCCTCCCCTAATAATATTATTGTGTTTTTTGTTCGCCCTTGCATGCTCTCTCTCTAATTATATTATTTATAATCATTATGTATATATGTAATATAATATGTATTTATGTGTGTTGTTGTGCGTGTCTGTGTGTTTATTTAATATGCCTCTGTCTACGGATTGAAACTAATCAAGAATAATACCTCGTATATGTGCGATATTCTGCTCTTATGTCATCCCCCCCCAACACCTCACCACCAAAAAAAAAAACAGATGCGGCTTCATGTACGGCGAGCTGACAGACAAAGAGACGGTGGGACGACTGGAATATACACTGGAAAATCAGCAGCAGGATCAATTCGAAATATTGCTCTACAAAAAGAACAGTGAGTATATATTGGAGGTGGCACACATACTTTAATATATGTATGTGTATATATCTCTTACGCTACCCATAGCTGTCTGTAATATTAAAGTGTACTATATATATTAGCATAAGCAGTTAGCATAGCTCGACTATGCTTAATCGTTGGAGTGTCATGGAGCGGACAGTTACCCAACTCAAAGTAGCCGTCCGTTCTGGTTTTGGTTGGGGTTGATTAGGATTTATGCAAAGCACCCTTACTCCATAATAAATTGTTGCACATTGCGTGTGGCCAGCCAACATCCGTACCCCCTACTCCAATCCATATAACTCATGCCATGCTAATCCCACTCAGCTAGTCGTTACTCGCCACTCGCTACTTTATATTCGCTACCTGCTTTTAATTTGTTGCCAGCGTCTGCCGTTGCCATTGTATAATGCAAACAAATTGAGGTAGCGCAACAATTTTGAGTGGCGCCCATCAATCAAGCAGACCCTCTTACTCACTTTCACCCTCATCATCAGCCCCAAGCCACTGCTCTGCTACCCTATATGCAAGGTGATGTAATTGAAACTGTTGCTAGTTGAAATTGGCTCGAAACTCAATTCGCTGCTGAATCGTGCAATTATAATGGATTAACGCCTTTGGGTATCAATTTACAGATGTACAATGTGGCTGCGCCCTATCGCAGTTTGGCAAGGCACAAACCCAAGGTACTAACTTTAATGGTTATCGCAAACATGCATATGTATCAAGCTAAACCGTCTCGTCTGTGTATTTGTTGTGGCCAGCTTTAACAACTGGATGCCATCATCATCATCTTGTATGCAAAAATCAATTTCAATATGTTTATGTGTGCTTGTGCGCGAATGTGTATATATATATATGTATGTGTGTGTGTGTGTGTGTGTGTGTGTGTGTGTGCGTGGAACACATTCCAGCTAAGTTGCAGGCGTGTAATAATCAATGCTTTTGCATTATGCATGGACCGAGTCAAAATACTCCCAAGATTCAATTATATAATCAGCTTCAACTAATCAATTTGAATTTCACATCACATAAATTATACACTGGCCAAAACTGACTTATTAGAGAGTAGGTTTCTAGAATTAGATTAGAAATAAAAATATGCAATAAGCAAATGCTTTTACAACAAAATGTTGTTAACAAGCCCAAAGGCATTCAATGAAGTGATGACGACGAATAAATATAAATAGCTAAGAAGATTTAATTTGCAGCATTGGATGAGATTAAATCCATGATTAATTGTGCTTAGAGTAGGACGAGGTTGAACTTGAATAAACTAAACTTTATAGAAGTTATAGCCGTGATAATGATATTATTTGAAATGAAAAGTAAGAAGCATGAATCGATAAATCTCCGCCCAACTAAGTTCTTCAATATAGCTGACTCATATTTTTGCTACTTATTTTTTTTTTCTGAGTAGAGGGGGTGGAGCGGGGGGGGACGTGTTGGGTGGGGAGAGTGTAGGGTGGTTGGCTGCTGCTGCCTGTCATCTTTCATTTCTATTAGCTGCTTTTCCGTTTTCTTTTGCTATTCTGACCTAGTGCCGGGCTAAGCGAGGAAACTGTGTGGCCACGTTGCGCACAGAAGATTGCCACAAAAGGTGGCAAGCTGGCAAGGCGGCAGGTTAACAGGGGAGCTGGGAGGCTGGGAGGCGCCATGTGGCTGCAATTCGATATTGGGGCAAATTGAATTGGCTGACAGGTGTCTCTGGGGCGCCCTGGCTAAGTTTATTGTTGCTGTTTACGCCAACAGCTGCCAAAAACAAAAAAAAAAACATATTTTCAAGCAAACATACATATGTATGGGATAATATGGACATAGTCTGGTTTTTCGTATGGTTAGACTAAAGAGCAAACGGAAGCGGAAGCGGTAATGCTAACAACAAACTGCGCATAAAATTAGTCAATAATTATGCTTCCAAAATGCCAACCAAGCGCGAACAATCGACAGGCTGGCAGGACAACAATTGCGCATACGCCGCATGGGTCAGCGATATTGTAAATGCAAATTGAATTCCAATTATTTTTGATTGAACAGGCATAAAGATAGCAAGGTGTGTGTGTGTGTGTGTGTGTGTGTATGAGTGTGTGTGTTTGTGTAACTGTGTGTGCGTTTAATTTTCAATAGCACAGTTTACAGCTGGCAGGGGGCGAAACAACACTTTAACGGCTCGCGTAATATTCGTAATTGCAATGTGCCAAACTGTATGCATGCCTCTGTCTGTCTGTCTGCTTGTCTGTCTGCTTGCCAGTCTGTCCGCCTGTGTGCTGTGACCTCAATGCATTGCAACTGCACTACAATTCGATTATCGTTGCGTGAATTGCAGCGCTGAACCAGCACTTGGGCCAAATAAAGGCACGTAAATTGCATAGTGATGCACAATTTTCAGATAAGGTCTTTTGACATGTTGCATTATCATTATCATTAATTATGAGCACGGCTCCATTGCTGTACATACAACACGTTTCGAATATTATTTTGCATTGAATGCCCTTAACTACGGTAAACAGCATTTGAAACTTATTAAAGAACCTTTGATTAAGATCCATTTTAGATCAAGTGAATTAATAGACTCATTCTATAGCAGAAAGACAGTTTACAGTTAGGAAATCCCAAGCAGAAAAGTCACTTGAAAAGGAAAGTCAATTACAATTGAAATGTTTGCAAGCAAGTGTTGCATAACTTCCTTTATATCAAGATAAGAATATTAGATTTCAAACAGAGAAAAAACTAATAAGCCTGCAATATGTAAGGCTTGTTTCAATGTTAATCAACAAGGAAATCACTTTAAATCACTTTAATACGAGTACGAAGGATATATGGCTTTAAGTATTGATTATCAGCGAAGAGTAGTTTTATCAAGCAGAGGAGCAAAGTAATTGAAAAGCGAAACTTAAGTAAAAGTTGAATAAGCTCATTCAGTGTCTTTCTCTGGCGCACATCCACTCTGTCGCCCTCCCTTTCTCTCTCTCTCTCTCTCTCTCTCTCTCTCTGTCTTTCTTTCTCGCTAGCGATAAGAATGCAATAAAAAAGCCACATTGCTGTCAGAATAACATTTTTATTTAGCACAATCTCTTTTTATGTATATGAGGTTTTATGGCATACACTCTTGGAAGTTATAAAACACTTCTTGAGCCATTTTATATATCTTAGCTTTTAAACAAGAATAAACCTTTGCGGAACTCTTAGGTAATGCGTCAAGAAGATACATTCGCATTATTGAGCGATAAAAAGGTGTAACTAAGTGTTTTATGATCTAAATATATTTACTCTCACTAATGGCTATCTTTTTATATTTCTCCCACTTTCTCACTCTTTCGCTCTCTCTCTCTCTATCTCTCTCTCTCTCTCTTTCTCTCTCTCTCTCTCTCTCTCTATCTCTCTATCTATCTATTTCTCTGCTACACTTTCTCTTTCTATAATTTTCTCCTGCAATTTTGAACTCTCAGAAACGCCGCTATGGCTGCTGCTTCAGGTGGCGCCCATTCGCAACGAAAGGGATTTGGTTGTGTTATTTTTGTTGACGTTTCGGGATATAACGGCCCTAAAGCAGCCCATCGACAGCGAGGATACCAAAGGTGGTAAGTAGCGCCAGATCTGTGCTTCAAACACAGCCCCACTGCCCCTCTACCCTATCACTATTTCTCTATATGTACATATATGTCTTTGTATATAGCAACGATCATATCGCTAACCCAGCAAAACTGCCAGCTCCAATTCTCCAAATTGATTGAAATCATCAAATCAACGAATTGGCAATACAAACTACACCCGACAACACGCCCACACACACACACACACACACACACATATATATGCACACTCCCTACCTCAGACTGTTTGTTACGATTTACGCCCTCTTTCTATCTCTCTCTCTCTCTACCTCTCTATCTCTTTCTCTGTCTCGTTTCTGTCAATATTTTACCAAACTGTACATCACTCTACTGTTTTACTCTCTCTCTCTCTCTCTCTTTCTCTTTTGTCTCCGTTTCTCCCCACATACTCCCGATATCCAACAAAATGCACACACGCACACACGCTTACGCATTGTATAATTCTCGTATATATATATACCATATATGTACTTGAACTGATCGCACATATACTCTTTATATACGAATATGTCTCATTCAATGATTTATGGCTTGCCTTTTTGTATCTTTTGCCATTTACTTGTGGATATTCTTAATTATCTCTCTATTCTATTCTATTTCGTTTTTCTTCTGGTTATTTGTTTTCTTTGTCTTTTGTCTTTCGTTCCTTTCTGTGCGTGTCCATTCATATCGTAGCAGTTAATCTATTCCTTCCAGTTTTAGGTCTCTCCAAATTCGCCAAACTGGCCCGATCCGTAACACGCAGCCGCCAGTTCAGCGCCCATTTGCCCACGCTCAAGGATCCAACGAAGCAATCGAATCTGGCGCATGTAAGATGTCCAATTAACTCGAACTACTCTGCCTTAACTACAACCACCACTTAACATGCATCTATCTGAATCCATTTGTTTAGATGATGTCACTCAGTGCGGATATTATGCCACAGTATAGACAGGAAGCGCCAAAGACGCCACCACACATACTCTTGCATTATTGTGCATTTAAAGCAATTTGGGACTGGGTTATATTGTGTTTAACATTTTATACCGCCATCATGGTAAGTTCAACTTTACCTTTTTATATGCTGATGATTAAAAAGGCTATATTGATTATGTGCAAAAGTATGTAACATGCAAAAAGAAGCAACGCTGACCCCTTTAGATATAAATACTTGATCAGCCTAGTCGATGTAACCCTGTCTGTCTGTCTGAAAATCAAATATCAACATTATTTGCACACATTTTATATTTTGTCACAAATTCGTAATACGCACAACAAGTGTACGAGGAGGGGGCTGCCCCTTTGCGGAGGGGGACATTTGTCAGCTCAGTCGGAGGCAGACAGAGTCGGCTGCTTCCCTTCTTGGGATCTGAACATAATCCCGTTGCCGGCTCGTTTGTTTTTCTGGAACGGTGCTATGGGTCTGGTCTGCTGGCTGCTTAGGCGTAACCACACACATGCCACATGCTATATGCCAAAGTTGTGCCACATGCCACACGCTACATACCGCATGCCACAAAACAGGGCAGCTGTTGTCTCGTCGGTTGTCTACTCAAATTGTGCCTATTTCCGTCAACAAGATGTTAACATTTCGCTTAAATTGCGCTCAGCACGGCTTGCCTCACACACATACACACACACACACACACACTCACACACACTGTGTGTGCTGCATCCTCCAGAGAGTTTGGATCGAAAGTTGTTCCTTTGCTCTGTAAGTTTGCGCTTTGCTGCTGTTGTTACGCAATCGGTTTTCATTGCTTTTGTTATTCTTTAATGCAATTCGTGCTCATCGCATTTTTGTTTTTGCCGTTTGCCAACTTTGGCATCAACTGCGCCAACAACTTTTATGTTACCAAACTGATACCAACTGTTTAAAAGACAACTCAGTCACAGTAGGGTATGAGTCGCAGCCAGCCTGTAAGACCAGATATGCCACTTTGAAATGCTCGTAAATTCCTGAAAAGCATAGTTTTGGGGCTTTTACAAACTGACGAACACAAATCTTTGGTATTTTCCGCTGGGGGAAAAAAGTTGCTTTAATATATTTCAAAAAGATATTTGCCAAGTTTCAATAAGACAACAAGGCTAGTATATATACAGGTTCAGAAATTTCTCCTTTAATGGGTGACGAATTTCAGTACAAAATTAAAATACCCTCTACAAGGCTTGTTAGTAGTTGCACGAGGAGAAGGAAGGCAAAGGAAAACTAAATTATATCCTTGGGAACTAGTTGCTTTCGCTTTTGTTTTGGCCAGCCAATTCTTTAAACATTTGCTTATGAATCAGTTGAAAGATTTACCTTGAAGAACACATGAAAGGTGAAAGGTGCCAACAAAGCTGTTTCCACATTGAACTCCCAGTTGGAGTTACTGATTCCCACTTCAATGAGCAATATTAACAAAAGCAAACACAAAATCAAAAAAAAAAAGAAAAAGAATTGCAACAAATATTTAAATGTTTGCCACATCCGTATGGCAATCAAGTGAATTGGCCTCGTTAGGCCACTTTCGTTGTTACTTGTTGCTGTTGCACGCCCGACCACAACAAGCCACAACGAGCCCCAACAAGCCGACGTTTTGCTGAAGGTGGAGATTGCATTAAGTGCTCTTCACCCATTCGCCAGATAAAAGCAAGTACAAGTCAAGAAATCAGATAATAGTCTCGTCTCACTGACACTTACATGGCCTGCTACAAGTGCACACATTTACATGGCAAAGTGCCTGAGATGGGTGGATTGGAGGGAGGGATGCAGGTCTGAAGGGAGGTCGCTGCTCTGGGGTCCCAGGGTTTCCATCTACACTTCTATGTTTGCGTCTAAGTCTGCTTTCATGTCTGCCAGACGGTGGTTATATGTTTTATGTGCTTAAATTAATATTCGCCAAGAGGTGGAGATGGAGATGAGTTTGAAGGTGGAAGGTGGAAGGAAGGAAGAGTCTGGGCTGGGGCAGAGTGCTTGTAGCATGCCACTTGAGAGGGAAGCAACGTTAAGGATTAAAGGCAACACAATAATAGCAACAATACGTTGGCTGGCCCAACTGTTGCACAGATAACAATAACTAAGCCGCTTAGTTTTGGCCACTGGCTGTCAAAGGACCTGAAGGTCTTACGTAGCTGGAACTGAAACTGGAACTGATTCTGCACTTGCTTGTCAGTTGATAGTTGGTCTGACTAATGCTGATTGCCTTTGTCGCTTTACAGGTACCATACAATGTAGCGTTTAAAAATAAAACTTCAGAGGATGTTTCCCTGCTCGTTGTGGACTCAATTGTGGATGTTATCTTCTTTATAGATATTGGTAAGATCTAAACTAATCTTATACACGTGCATAAATATTCTGAGGTCTGCCTCTTATTTTCAAGTGTTGAACTTTCACACGACTTTTGTGGGACCCGGCGGTGAGGTGGTCAGTGATCCGAAGGTCATACGCATGAACTATCTGAAATCGTGGTTCATCATCGATCTGCTCAGCTGCCTGCCCTACGATGTCTTCAATGCATTCGATCGCGACGAGGATGGCATCGGTTCGCTGTTCAGCGCCCTGAAAGTGGTGCGTCTGCTGCGCCTGGGGCGAGTGGTGCGCAAACTGGATCGTTATCTGGAGTATGGTGCGGCCATGTTGATACTCCTGCTCTGCTTCTATATGCTGGTTGCACACTGGCTCGCCTGCATCTGGTACTCGATTGGGCGCAGCGATGCGGATAATGGGGTAAGCTCGGAAACTTCTACAGTTTCCTGTTTCTGGCCGCTTAACGTAGCCTGATCCCCTTAGATCCAATATAGCTGGCTGTGGAAGCTGGCAAATGTGACACAATCACCGTACTCATACATATGGAGTAATGATACGGGCCCCGAGCTCGTCAACGGTCCCTCCAGGAAGAGCATGTATGTGACGGCCCTCTACTTTACAATGACTTGCATGACTTCGGTAAGTTGGGGCCAGCGAATGGCCGCAGAAAGTTGATCTTTTCATTGAATGCAAGCAAATTCATGTGCAAATTTTACTCTTGTTTTTCACAGGTGGGCTTCGGCAATGTCGCAGCGGAGACAGACAACGAGAAGGTGTTCACCATCTGCATGATGATCATTGCAGGTGCTGTGTCCAAACACGTTCCGTTGCCGCGTCCAAAGTTTCTTAAAACTCACGCACCCGCAACGCTTTTGAATACTCTGTCATTGAAAAGCTAGACACAATTTGAGTGCCGCTAGAACTAATAACTGCTGGAATTGGTTTAGTCAGACAACAACAGACAAAGTCATAGGACTATCACAATTAGTCACAATCGAATTGACCCACTCATCATCATGATAGCGACATAATACAGATTCCCACTACACCCGAGCAAAGCAACACGATTTATGATAGTTAACACTTATTCTTTATATTTTATTTATTCGTAAAACCCCGAATACTTGAAAACGCTCCTAGTTGCACAGTTCGTCGCCATGTGTGAGTTCTAATTGATGTTATGTTACTTTCTGTTGTTACCTTTTTTGTTATCTGTGTTTAATTGCTTAATAATTGTAACAAATGTAGACAATAAACACAAAATACAACACACACACACATACTCTCATACTCTTCCCCTTACTGCAATCTCAAGAGACAAATATCGAAGATATATTGCGCATACGCACCATCAACTGTTCAAAAAGCAGTGCTTGCGTTTGAATAATGTACAAATGTCACTTGTCTCTCTCTCCCCCTCTCCCTCTCTTCTTCTCTCTCACTATCGCTTTCTCTGTGCCTTCTTATTCGGTCGCGCCCTCTTTGTGTGTCGCTCGTCCAATTCGTCGCATTTATTACCGTTCTAGCTGCGCACTTGCGCGTTTCATCTGCAGCGATTACAAATTTCTGACACGCCCTCTTTTTAAAACCAACAACATCATAGCCATTGTCTAAACTAGTTGGCATATTGTAAGCGTTACTCTCAGACAAACACACACACACTCACACACACCCCCACACACTCACACACACACCCACACACTCACACACACATACAACTACAGCTGCGAGACAAAAACACGACGAGTAAACTTGTCTCGCTACCTTTGCGTGTCCAAATATGTAATGAATCTTTTTCCCTAAGCTCGTTCGTTTGTTTTCAATGCCAAACTCTCTCTCTCTCTCTTTCTGTCTGTGCCTCTCTCTCTCTCTCCGTTACTCTCTCTAGCTCTACTGTACGCGACGATCTTCGGTCATGTGACGACCATCATACAACAAATGACATCGGCCACCGCCAAGTACCACGACATGCTCAACAATGTGCGAGAGTTCATGAAGCTGCACGAGGTACCCAAGGCACTCAGTGAGCGCGTTATGGACTATGTCGTCTCCACATGGGCCATGACCAAGGGCCTCGATACCGAGAAGGTAAGTGCGGCCAGTAATTGGCCCTCGTACGTAAGTGTATATGGATTAAATGTAAGTTGGGACTTGGGTACTTGGAATCGTCCATCGGAGAAATACGTATTTCCAAAAACCAACGAGTAGCTCGCAATTAGTTAGTTTTTGTAGTGCATTTACCTAATGGTTGTGAATTGCTTAGACGAATTCACCCACATCTAAGAGTACATTGACATACATATGTATTACTCTTTGGCACTTAACAATTTTAAAACCACAATTACCATCGATCCATCTAATCGTTCATAAAATAAATAATTATTGATTTGCATTCCCAAATTAAGCATTTTAATCAAAAGGGTAACAGCCATTTACTTAACATAGCCTAATCCTTAAGCTATATTTGCTTAGCAAGGAGAGCGGACTGCTCATTAGAAGCCACTCGCTAGTCGATAGTCTACAATCAAACATTAATGTTTAAACACTAACGATATTGGCTTACACAGAGCACGTCTGAAAATCTACTCGTTACTCGCTATATTTACCATCTGCCAATCACTTGAAATTATCATCTATAATTAACCATACTTTAACATCAGCAAGAGTTGCTTACCACGCGAATTGCCTTTCTATACGCATTTAACTAACAAATCATTATTTGCCATCATGCTCAAGCTTATATCTAAATGCTAACCAATTGGTTGGCTGTTCTCTCGCTACTTTAACATTACCCATCACTCGCCATTCCCGCCACTGACAAGCGCAAAATGAAGCCCGGCTCCGGCTCACAGTTGTTGTCCTTCAAGACCAAAGCTTTCATTCACACACAAATAAACACAGCCAAACAGACGCACACACACACACACACACACACATACTCACACACATACTCACACACATACATACACAGCCGAACGTACAGCAAAGTTCGTCACATTTCTCAAGTACTTTCAAAATGAAAATGGCAAAATAGCTTTTGCCAATTTACCATTTGCCACTGCTCGCTGCTGTTTGCTTTGTTTTTCCTGTTATGTTCAAATCGCTTCTCGCATCTACAGCAAACGCTCAACTTAAATCAAACGCTTTCACAAATAAAATAACAAAAACAATATCAACTAAAAAAACAAAGTCCAAAAATAACCAACGACAACATTTTGTTGCCAACTTAGGAAGTAGCTAAGAATTCCACGCAATCAAAAAACAGAAATATCAAAATTTCAAGCTTATGTGAACCGAGAGCTATGTGAACATGAAGATGAAATGCAATGCTCCGCGTTCAACCACAAAGTACAGGAACAGGTCCAGCTCAAGGTCCAACGACAGCAAGTGGCCCAAGTCCAAGTTGAGCACCAAGTCGAGGTCAAGGTCGAGGTAAGCTCTCTGTGTAAATATCTGTGGCAGTTCTGCCGGGACGCATCTCAAAAAAAAAAAAAAAAAAACAACTAAAAAAAAATATCTTATTTAAAACAACAACTATTCTGTGTTTCTCAACTATGTGTTTTCCATTTGTTTTACTTAAATTTGTACCGTTCTTCTCTTCATGTCGATGCGCGTGAGCTAAATCCGTGCCAAAACGAAAAGCGTCCGTCAAATTCATGCCTTTAGATGAACCTAAACCAAACACCAAACTCCGAACGCCAAACACCGTTCACGTTTGAAATGTTTGAAATAACAAAATGTTTGGTTTACAAAAGATAATGTAAAACTATCATATTTTACATAAACAATTCATGAATTGCTCGCGCCCAAGCCGATGCAATAAAACCTGACCTTTATACCTATTTCGTTGACTGTAGTTTGTGCCGCAATTCGAGAAAAATCTAAAAACAGAGAACAAGAAACAAGAAAGAACAGCCAACTTCGGCTCGTCGAAGTTTAACACCCTTGCAGACGTACTATCATTTTTCAACAAATCGCTCAATTCGATTGGCTCAACATTGAAATCAAACCAAAAGTCAAATGGCAATTGATTATACAAAAGCATATTTTTCCTCTCAATCGGTCTTCCGATAAATTAAATAAATCGAATGCATCATAATTAAATGATCCGATACTTGTAAGATTTTGACATGATTTTGTACACGCCTAGGGCAATAAAGTCTATCGTTGTTATTGTTAGTATAATCCACATATACTAAATTCAACTAAAAAAAATCAAGAATTAAGAATCTAACTCAAATATGAAGTTTATTTGACTTAAAATCCTTATGTGAGAGTCCTTATACATTTGGGTATTAGAAAAGCAAGCTCACTCTAACAATCTAGTTTCGGTTTTCCAAAGTACAAATACTTGATGCTAAGAGCGAGCTGTGTACTTGTGCGTCTGTAATGGTTGGAGCTATTTGGTGCCTTAACCACAACACACACACACACACACACACACAAATACACACACATACACACACACGTACAAACAGCCGATTTGCACACTTAGACACCAACACACATAGAATATAGTCGCCAAAATACACACATCCAGACAGAATCCCGTCACACCCAGGTCTTTTTTACACTGTTCAATGTTGTATATGTGTTTTAGTGTATGTGTGCGTGTGTGTGTCTCTCTCTCTTTCTCTATTTCTCTCTCTTTCTCTCTATATATATTGTTTGTTACTCAACTATTTATCATCCAGAGCCCGCAGGCAATGTCCGTACTTTTCCATTAGCTAGCACTCAAGTTGCGTTCAAAGAATCTCCCGACATTCCCGAAATCCAATTCCCGATACCCCAAAAACCCCGAAAGATCCTAGATCCCCTAAAAGGGGTTTGGGAAATGTGAAGGGTTGCAATTCCGATAGGTTGCGGGTTACTGGTGACGATAAAAAAAAGAGTATAGCAGAGCACACAACGCAACTCGCAACTCATTCACAATTCGCAGGTACTAAACTATTGTCCGAAAGATATGAAGGCTGACATATGTGTTCATCTAAATCGCAAAGTATTTAACGAGCATCCAGCATTTCGTCTGGCCTCGGATGGTTGTCTGCGCGCCTTAGCGATGCACTTCATGATGTCTCACTCGGCACCGGGGGATCTGCTCTATCATACTGGCGAGAGTATCGATAGTTTGTGCTTCATTGTGACGGGCAGTCTGGAGGTGATACAGGATGACGAGGTTGTGGCAATATTGGGTAAGTTAAGAATCCAATATATTAAATGTGACATATTCATGTTCATATTTATTATTTATTACTTATATGCTAAGGCAAAGGCGACGTCTTCGGCGATCAATTCTGGAAGGACTCAGCCGTTGGCCAGAGTGCCGCCAATGTGCGCGCGCTGACCTATTGTGATTTGCATGCCATCAAACGTGATAAATTGCTCGAAGTCCTCGATTTCTATTCGGCATTTGCGAATAGCTTTGCACGCAATCTGGTGCTCACCTACAATCTCAGACATCGACTGATTTTTCGCAAGGTGGCCGATGTGAAGCGCGAAAAAGAATTGGCCGAACGGCGTAAGAACGAGCCACAATTGCCCCAGAATCAGGATCATCTTGTTCGCAAGATCTTCTCCAAATTCAGGCGTACGCCGCAGGTGCAGGCCGGCAGCAAGGAGCTAGTCGGCTCCGGTCAGAGTGATGTCGAGAAAGGCGATGGCGAGGTCGAGCGCACCAAGGTTAGTTCAGCTGAGTCATTACGCTTGTTCCAGTTCCAGTTCCATGCGTTACGTGTTTTCGTGTTCCGATTCCGTTTGTTTGATGTGCAATGCCTTTGCGTGTTTTATATGCCATTATATGTTTATCATGCTCAACTCTTGATTCGTGTTCATTTTGTTACCGATGAGAGCGCACACAAAACGACAGCCCTTCAAGAGTGAGTCTATTGAATCTGCCCCTATATCTTTTATATTCTACCCTTAGGACTCACACCATCACAATCGTCGTTTTGTGTGACGCCTTCAACGATTGAGCTTCAATTTGAATTTATAAAATTCGATTTCGAATACAATCGCTTTAAGTTTTGAACTATGATTTCTTTCTTTTTTCATTTGTCATTCCATTCCATTCTTTATTTCCATGTGTATTAGTGTGCAATTGCGTAAGAGTTTGTGTGTGTGTATATATCTGTCGCCTTTAATGTAAACAATGTAATTGAACTAACCATATAATTTTTTTGAAGCATTATCGTTACTTATCCACTCACTGCTACAGCTCAGCCACAGCCACAGCTCAGGTTTGTTGGGCCGTGTGGCCAAGCTGGCACCCTTAAGCGTTTACCGTTACCGTTACCGTTAAATGTTTAACATTTGAATATATAGTGTATATTACTGTTATATAAAATGCATACAAATGACTTATGCTCGTTGTATATCTTTCTTTGTCTTCCATTAACATGCTTACGCTCTAAACGACAACATACAAATACTGCATATAAATCTCTCTCTCTCTCTCTCTCTCGTTCTCTTCCACGCTTCCATTCACACATACTTATGCTCGTCTCACTCAATCACGCTCGTTATCGATGTCAATGTTTCATGTTTTCTGTGCTGCTCAACTCCCAACACATGTCACAAACAAAACTCTCTCACTCTGTCTCTATCTCTCTGTCTCTCTCTCACACTGTCTTTCTTTCTTCCTCTGACATCTACCATTGTTCACAAACGTGTTCTTTTTTGCTATCGCTGTACATAAAATTGTTGTAAATCTGGCCATATTGACAATCTAAACTTAAACAAAATTACTAACGAAAAATGTGTAAATTATTTTCCCCCCAACCATCCATTAATTACAAAATATAAAACACTGAAACCTTATTGAAAAAATCCACAACCTTCCACAATTGCCTCCCACACGAATTCTTGCTCAAATGCTCCCAATTTACCAATTCCGGCTCCGTGTCTCAATATCTAAACTGTCCGTACCCGCTCTCCTTACCACACCACCCGACACACTCTCTTTTCTTTCTTTCCATTTTTGTCTCTCTCTCTCTCTCTCTCTCTCTCTCTCTATCTATTTCTCTCTCTCTCCCGAAAACCTGCTGTCTTGTGCTCGCCAAACTTAATTAAAAAACCTCAAATTGCTCGTTAATAATAATGAAAAAAAAAAACCTATCCAAGAAGCTACCCGCTAAACTAACATTAACCGAGGACTCACGCATTTTAACAACCGCCGCCGTACCCTCACCATCGCCATCACCCTCGCCCTCATCGGGTCCACCATCTGCACGTAGTACCCGTGCTAGCAAATGGGGACGCCTTCTGGGCAGTTCAAGTGTCGATTCAGCTAGCGATACTAGCGCCAAGGTAGCCGTCTCGAGAAGTTTGAGCGCCCGCGAAAGTCTGCGTGAGAGCACTGCCCAAGCGAGGCAGAGTAGTACTTCGAGTAGCAATGGTGGACAAGGCAATAAAGTAATTACCGTTAACCAATTAAAAACAAACAAAAAACGCAATACAATACAAACAATAATCATAATCAAATTATTAAATACAAATAGTCAAAAGCAAGCTAGCAAAAACCAGTACAAGAAACTTAAAGCAAACAAAAGACAAATGGAAAAAAGAAAAACTGAAATGCAACGGTTAATTTGAACTGTGTTCTTGTATAGATTTTTGTCACACATTTTTTTACAACATTCTTTAGCAGAGAGTTTTAATGCTCACCTGTTTATCGTTTTTGTTCTTTCTTCTCGATGCCAACTCTTCGTCATTTTGCTTTCATTTCGTTCTTTCGATTTGTTATCGACTTTTACGTTCGAAAGCATTTACAATTAAGCAAAGTAAGTTTTGATCGATCATTTTGCTGTTTAACTGCTAGTAGAAAGCAAACATATGTATTTACAAATATGTATGTATGTATATTTAGTTGCTCACTCGCCCACGGATCACACTACGTTTATCGCTATCGGTAGCCACATATCGATATGTGCATAGCCACAAACACACATACACTCGCATAAATACTCACACATACATACAGACACAGGCCAGGACAGCGACGCATTTGGCTACAGAGTTGATCAATCACATTTGCATCATCAAAGCATTGCCTTAGTATGTCGATCGATGTTTTGGTCGTGTTATCGATGCATCGCTGTTCTCAGTCCGTGCCTAGTTGAAGATTTACTTTAGTGCGCTGCTCAACCCGCATACACACACGCACGCGCACACACACGCGCACGCATACACACACACACACACACGCATGTGTACCAAAATGTGTGCTCGCGTATGTATGCACTGAACACGATCGCAAAAATGCCTATTAGAGTTTTATTTATGCAATGACTAAACAAATTGATTGATATGTTTCTACTTTTTGCTCTTGTACAAAAAAAAAAACACACACACTCTAAAAATCAACAACGAATATAATCGCAAAACCAAACATTGCTTGCCTTGCCACTACAAAATACAACAACAACAATACGGAAAATTTGAATTCGATGCTGAAACCAAAAATTAACGCTGCAAAACTGCAAATACTGATTGGAAACCCAACTGCACTGATCACCTTTGCCTGTACCTTTTGCAACCAAACAACCAACCAATCAACCACCTAATCAACCAACAACTACACTTGACACAATCAATGAATGAATGCGCAACAACAATAACAACAACAACAACCAATCCAACTTAACTGTAAACCAAAAAAAAAAAAAAAAATACCAACAATTTTTCTTAATTTTTTTTATCCTTCTGTACTGCTCTGTCAAATCTATTAACTGATCGAAACTAATGCAAACCCAAACAACCCGCCTGCCATTTAATGTCATCGATCGATCTGTCCCCACAACCACCACCACCACCACCACCAACTTCTATCAACCTGTCCAACCTGTCAATTCGCCAATTCTTCAAACCCGCCAATTGCCTCTCTGCATCCCGCCCAATGCATCCATAACAAAAAAAAAAAAAAAAAAAACAAAACCAAAAACGTCACCCTCCAGGTATTCCCAAAGGCGCCCAAGCTACAAGCTAGCCAGGCAACACTCGCCCGCCAGGACACCATTGATGAGGGCGGCGAGGTTGACTCCTCGCCACCTAGTCGGGACAGTCGCGTGGTCATCGATGGTGCTGCCGCCGCTTCAACTACAACAACAACAGCGCCGACTTCAACTGTAGCCTCCGGTGCTATTACAGCTGGAGGGGGAGGAGCAGGAGGCGGAGGAGGCGGACTAGGAGCAGCAGCAGCATCAGCTGGAGGAGGAGCAGGCGCTGTAGCTGCAACTGCTGGTGCCGCCGGCGCCGGCACCACAGTTAGTGGCGTCAAGGATCGCAATCTGGCGATGGAGCGCGAACGTCAAATAGAGATGGCCAGTTCGCGGGCAACCACATCGGATACATACGATACGGGACTGAGGGAGACGCCGCCCACGCTGGCACAGCGCGATCTCGTTGCCACCGTGCTGGACATGAAGGTGGATGTGCGGCTCGAGCTGCAGCGCATGCAGCAGCGCATTGGACGCATCGAGGATCTGCTCGGTGAGCTGTGCAAGCGTCTGGGACCAGCGGCACTAGATAGCAGCGGCCAGACAACGCCTGGCGACGAGATCTGTGCGGGCTGCGGCGCGGGCGGCGGCGGTATCGTTATCGTTACGCCGACAACAGCAATGGCAATGGGAACGGCCACCACGCCAGTGGACACTGTGATAACCATCTCATCGCCGGCAGCCGATAGTGGCACATCAGCAGCAGCAGCAACAACAACAACAATTGCAACAGGACCAGCAAACGCTGGCGCTGGCAGCGGTCTACTAAATCCATGCGTCCAAGTCGTGTCGAGCGCGGGAGGCAACGGCCTGGGGCCGCTGATGCTCAAAAAGCGTCGCTCGAAGAGCAGGAAAGCACCGGCGCCTCCTAAGCAGGCAACTGTGACTGGATCTAGTATGACAAGCGTGACAGCGTCAGCGAGTCCAGCAACAGCTGCCGCTGCGGCTGAGCTGCTACATCTCCGTTTGCTCGAGGAGGACTTCAGTGCCGCACAGTTAAGTGGCAGCGTGGCCGGCACGCCAACAACAGCAGCAGCAGCAACAATAATAGCAACAACGGTGAGCACAACGCCGCCAACGACGCCGACAACAGCAGCTGGACCAAGTGGAGCAGCATCAGCAACAACAACAACAACAACAAGCGCAACAACAACGCCAACGGGCAGCGGGCGAAGCGTGAGAAGAGAGTTCCTCTAGCCCAAGATAATGGTGCGCCATCAGTCGGCGGATAGCAGCAGCTTCGAGCAATAATAATAAAATAACTCGGCCAGACTGAGTAACGACTACGCATACACGCTTAGCTAGTCTATAAACATATACATATATATATAAATATATATATAGTACATACGCAAACATAGAAGTGCTTATATATATGCGTATATATGTTTGTATGTGTATACACTGTACATGCAATTGTAACTAATTTAAGCTATACATACGCTCTCTCCCTCCCTCCCTCTCTCTGTGTCTCTCTCTCTCTCTCTCTATCTATAGACGCTACTTACAAAACTACACGCTACCTTGGCTCTTTATCTCGTCTTCGTCTTCTCGTCCACACACACAGCCTCTCTCTAACTCTTTCTCTCTCTCTCTCTCTCTCTCTTTATCTATATCTCGTTCTTTTTGTAACGATAACCATTGAAGGTACCCTCTCTCTCTCTGTTTCTCTCTGTCTCTCTCTCTCTCTCTCTCTCTGTCTCTGTTATCAACTCTGTGTGTCCTTGTATCTCAATGTATTTTGTAGAAAAGGAGCCCGTACGCAAAAGGCTCGTTTATGACTACTATTAAGACATAAAACATATTGCTTACGAATTTGCTATTTAATGCAATTATTTACCTTTATATACGAACAATATTATACATAGATCAGCTGAGACAAACTAACTAGATATTTCTATATACACACACACACACACACACACATACATATGTAAATGAAGATTTTTGTGATAAAACACTAAGGAGGCAGGGGCATAAACCAAAGCAGTTAGAGCCAGTGAATTTTACATACTCCTACTACTAGTAGAAAAAAACAAATCTGAAGAGAGATGAGATGAGCCGAAAAGTCAGCTCCCAGCTGAATCTTTTTTTTATAGTGTGCATTCCAAAGTTAATAAAACTACTAAATGTTCAATACCATTTCGAAATTCATACCACAGAAATAATCGAATATTCTACATGAAGTAGAAAAGAGTGAAGCAGAAGAGTTTAAGGCAGAAAAATAATGAAAATCAATTGTAGCATGCTTTTAGGAGCAGAAATAAAAACAAAAGTACAGCGTAAATGGGATTCTTTATTTGTATGCATTGTTTTCAAAATGTATTCCACATAACTTCTAAAAATGGAATTCTTAATTGTTTCCATTTTACTTTTGTAGTACGTTTGGGCTACATTTTAAATCAATCGGTTAGCTGGATTTCTTTGGCTGACAATGCACTGAGCGATTTAGTTATAAATGCTTTGATTTACTAATTTGGTATTAAGATAGTCCCATGGACCCATAGTAAGTAGTGTACGATGCTTGGGCTTAGTTAGTTGGTTAGTTCGGTGTCCACATCGCTTGGTGCATATACATACATATACGTATATGTATAGTCATAATACCCGTCCTGTCCTAACACATACTGCTAGAGCACTCGCTATACTTTAAGTAGACAGCAGCAACAAACTAAACTAACTACAAACATATACGAAGATCCCAGCCACAATAGCAAAATACGAGACAAAGACACTAAATGATGCCGCAAAACAAAACGACAATCGACATACCTTAAAAAAGAAAAAAAAAAACAAACAAAAAACAACAGAGACAAAAATTTATTTAACAGCAATTATGAATAACGAGGTACAATTGTGTATATATACAAAGTACTTGTGTATGTCTACATACTTATATACATGTGTACATATTTATACCTAAAACCAAAAACACAAAATGAAAACAAAAATCAATACCTGCTTATGTAAATATATTAAAATGTAATTCAAAAGGCAGGCAAATGAAATTAATGAAATACGAATAAGTGTTGTTTAAAACTCCAATTGTTTATCACACCTACACACACACACACATACATGCAAAACATACTTTGTGATAAAAAAAAAGGATTAATAATTTTATTTAGTTTATAATATTATTTAGGCTCGCATCAAATAAAAGGCTTGCAATTGCATATAGTTTATAAAGTAAATTCAGAAGCTAATTGGGAACCCAATGCTGAACGTCGTTTGAAAAGTTACAAAATACATATGTATGTATGTATATATGGATGTGTGTATGGACAACATTTATTTATTATATACCCAAAACATTCGTATATACATATGTAAATGTAAACTACAACATGTACATATATATCGCAAAGGTTTCATTAAAGTTTAAGTCGCTTGCGAACAAAAGTTTTGTTTGCCCCACTTAAATGATTCATTATTATTAAACCGAGCACTTTAGTTTTAGTTTAGTTTTTTTCTAGTTAGATCGTTATTAGACAGTGGCCAGGAAACCCCCAAAACCACATTCACAAAAATACAACACATACATATGTATGTGTGTGTATATGTAAAGCAATACAAACTATTGTCTTCCCGAAGCAAACTACTCACTCGAGATGAGTGGGATTCGCAGAGAGTTAGTTTTACTTAGTTGTACTTTGTACTTGATCTGGCTAACAAAATACTATTTACACATCAGAAAGCTGCATCGCTGCATGATCATGAACGATCACCCCTCGGGGCTCGACTTAATTATGTCTGGCGATTGTTCGCTTCGTCTTTGGATCGACTCCTTGGGTATCGGTAATAACAGTGTACTCATGTGGCGAGCAGGTGCGAGTACATGTTCGGGTAGGATCGAAAATCGTGTAACCGTTGCAGATCTCTGTTATACATAGCTCAAATCCTTGTTGAGATTCTTTGTTTGGCTAATCTATCCATCGCAAGCACCGCCATCAACTATAGACTAGCAAAATTTGGTTCGCTAGCAGACCGAAAAGCAATTCAAGTGGTATTATCACAACATGATATTAATTATTTATGTACATAACACACACATGCATAGATTTGAATTATTCATTCACACACACTCACATAACGATATATTCCTTCGAAAGTTTTGATAATAATGATATAAAATAACGAAATAGTTACAAAAATTTGTTGCATATGTTTAGAAAATTTAAAAAAAAATATATATATATTTAACATAATATAAATATATATAATTGTACATAGTGAAGGAATTAAGAATTATAGCTCTAGTTATGTGGTACTTTTTTTTCAAAGTAGGTACTTCAAATTGAATAAACTACGCGTTTAGCTTAAGGAGCACAGTCAAATGGCAAATTGAATGACTCAACTAACTATAAAGCATAATAATAATAGTTTACATTATACATATAGTATTTGGCCTATGCGAGATAATACCAAATGATACCAGTTTGAGTATAGAGCGAGTGCTTATCTACCTTTATAGAGTATATACATACATATATGTATGAAGCATATGACTAGCGGTACTAGAGTTATCTGTATGATAGTTTTCAAAACTTTGTTCAACTGACTTTTGCATACAATATGATAGCGAACTAGAAGAAAACCAAAAATGCCACACAAAAAAAAATACAAACCAAAATATTAATGATAGGCAAAAAAAAAAAGGCATTAAGTAAAATTAACAGTGTTTGCCCCACGCTTCCGCTTTCAGCCCTTTACTCGCAGCGGAACGAATTTTAAGTGTAAAATTATGTTGTTTTTTTTGTTGAAGTTTTTTAAATTGGTTGTTGTCATCTTTTGTAGACTTTAGTGCTAACTACACAGAGCCTTATACATTTTTGAATGAACAAATAACCAAATACACGAATTACAAATAAAATAAAAAAAAAACTATTACCTACAAACAAAAAATTAAAAAAAAAAAAAAATTGAAAAAGGTGCAATTACAATTTATAGGTCTAGCTAAATGAGAGCGACAATTAGTCAAAATTTATATTCATAAGAAAATTTATATTGATAAGATATTTATATATACTTATATATAACAGCAGACATACGGAGGAATTGCGAATTTCACAAACAAAACGAAGAATCAGTGTCAGGCTTAAGCCCAACTAAATACTCATTAAAACTAAAACTAGTACAGCAGCATAGCAAATGCGATGCCTATGATGCATTTTTGCCAGAGATCGAATGTATATATGTACACACACATTATACACACTATATATATATATATACAATACATACATATTTATGTATAAATATATTTAGATTTAGCTGCTTCAATCGCTTAGAAGCGCCAAACTGAAAATAAAATACTTAATATACCACATACAAATGAACACATTAAAGCTTAAACCGACAAACAAAATACATTAAAAACCAAAAATCAAGGAAAATAACTTAAAAAGCTTTTATACGCCAGGTTTTTTTTTATAAGCAAAATCATAAAATACTAAAAAAAAAACCACATACAAATATTAATATGATAAACAATACAAAACAAAAAGGCAATTAACGAGTACTACAAAAAAAAAACACACACAAAAACAAAAAAAAATAAATTTAAACACGCCACTTAATTAATAAATATGTATACAAAAACTAAATGAATTGTAATTAAATTATTCAGATATACAAATTACAAAAACAAAAAGCCTTAAACACTTGAGTACCAAACACACGCCCCATTTTTTGTAAAGCCCACTGCAAAACACTTTTGGCAAGCAAAACTAAAAAGCTACAAAATAAACAAAAATAGAAAGAAAATACTCAAAATACCAAGCGTTATGCTCTAGATACTAGTTTCTAGTTTCTAGACAAAAAAGAACCAAAATTTTACAAAAACCAAAAAATAAAAAAAAACCAAAAACCAAAAACAAATAAAAGCAAAACCGCAACTTAAAATGAAAACCAAACCAAGAAAACAATATTCAACATTTTCCACCAATTTGAGGAGCATAGTTGAGATATACATATGTATATATTTATATATATATATGTATATATATACAATACTATATACAAAAATTTGTACAATGGATTAATGAAAATGATTTGGAACACACACCCTTTGTTTTCCAACTTCAAAAAGCTGCCTATTTATATACTTACGAACTAATTAACAGCAAACAATAAGCAAATGATTACACAGAAGTGCTCGTATAGAGAGTACACGACTAGTAGATACCCTGTACCCAGTCCTAACAAACTTACTCCTGGTCTGCAAGAGTGGCTTAAAAACTCTGCACGCTTAAATTGCATGAGTTATGTCGAACTGGCCGTGTGTGAGACTGGCAAAGCCCACACTTAAGCGAAGAGACCCGAATGCGAATACCATAGATAGAGAGTAGAATTAACTTGACTGAAATTGCCAGAATTGGTATGTAGGTGGGCAGATGGCAGGCGGCACGCTTGATTTTTATTTTTCTCACTAGATATTTCAATGCTGAAAATCATCGTCAGACTTTGAGCTCCCTTTAACCATTTTATGCAACATCAACAAACATGTAGGGGGTTTTTTTTTGCCACAAATGCTGCTTGCATCCAGAAAACACGTTAAAATTACTCAGCGATTCTATCATTAAATGAACACAATTGGAGCATAATTATTACGTGGTCTCAATTTGAATTGTATATGTGCGAGGCTAATTAGCTCTTCATGAAATGAAAATGAAAACGACGACGCATACTGATTTTAAGACCCATTTCAAATTATTGTTGTATTATTTAGCAATATTTGTCATCTATTTATCATCATCATTGGCCTGGAAGTGTATGCACATACGGATGCATTGGCACTGTATTAAAGATACAACGAAATTTGTGATCTGGATTTGCAGCAGCACCTACCAAATAGGCCGGCTTCTATTTGTTTTATTTAGTTGCCTTAAAATCAGTTAATGGCCAAGTTATTATTTTCTTTTGCCATTTACACCTCTTGAGCTCACTTGATGCTTTTATGTATCACTTTGTATCAATCAGTTTCATATGTTCAGACGGACGGACAGACGGTCATAGTTCGCATGTTATGCTGATTAATGGGATGGTTTTACCGTTTTTAGTCACTTTTAATGGGTACAGGGTATAAAAAAGCTACAACCCAAAAATAGTTCATTCATATAATAAATTATGTATTTTCGTTCATTGGCCCAGAAACTGGCAAAAAAAAAAATATATATATATAGCTACATTTTTAGGTAGTCGATAAACCGCAAAATGCTTGAACCGAACAAAGCTGAACTTATGAGACACTGATTAAAAAATACATCTGTTATTCAAAAATAGAAAAACGAAAAATACTAAAAATTAAAAGACCCTTTATAAAACATAGTTGTAAAATTTATTTGAAAAAATCAATTAAATATTGCTGTAATTAATGTGTATAGTAAATTAATTATTATGACATTGATATTAACACACACAAACATTCATGTTAACAAGTTTTTGACTATGTTGGAAAAGATAAAAGATACTACTGCATTCATAAGGAGAAATATTACAACACATTTATCACAGCAAAAAAATATGCAGAACAAATCTAAAATGATGCAAATGATATGATTAAAGAAAAAATACAAAGCAAAACATACAAAAAAAAAAAAAAACAAAAACAAGAATACAATGACAAAATAAAAAAAAAATACAGAATACATACATGTTTTTAAGAACAATCTCGTTTTTTATTGCTTCAAAGTTTTGGGAGGTTTCTTTCTACTTGCGCAGCTTTAGTCACATTTTCAGAATTCAATATTTTTGGGATTACCTGATGATCAATCGAATTGAGTTTCAGGATGATTCTGAAAGACAACATTTATCGCAAGTAAGTTTTCGTCCAAAGTGCTAACATTTTAGTTCCTTAACTTCTTAATGAAACATTTATAGTGATTTGTGTGATTGCATTTTTATTGTTTTATTAAATTACATTTGGGTCTTTATTTACCTCCTTTGGGATTTTTTTTTTTATTATTTTTTTTTTTTTTGCTGTTGTCACATTTATAATAAATAAATAATTTAGGTACAATAATTGTGTGAGTATTACAAATAATATTGCATATATGTATGTAGATAATTGTCACATTTCAATAATATCAATCAATTCACATCTAGAATAAATGCGAAAATTTCCCGCAACCTTCATTTTCAATCCTACTTAAGAGTACGTGACTGTATGTGTGTGTGTGTGTGTGTGTGTGTGAATATATTAATATTTATGACAGTGTGTTTTGGTACTATGCGGATGTGTATGTACGTAAACAATTAACTTTATAAAAAAAATGAAACAAATGCTGATTAGATTACAATTACAATTACAATTACAATAAATAAATAAGTTCATTTCACACACACATATAGCTAAAATTGCATCTTTCGAATTACACATATAATATTTAAAAAAAAAAGAAGTGAATTTACATACATACATATGTATATATATATATATATATATATATATATTTCTTTAATGTCTAATTGTGGAAAGCTTTCCATATATATATTTATATGTATATATGCAAATGGGTCTAAGGGTTGTTCGGCTGCCACTCGGCACCATCCCCGACGCTGCGCTGCGCCGCCTCCACATCACCGGATGCCGACAGCAGTTCCGTTGGCGATTCTTGATCCTCGAACGGTAGTTTCAGTTGCAACTGTTGCTAAAAGGTTTGGGCATTGCGACAGACGCCACAGCCTAAAGCGAACTCCTCACCGGTGGGCGGATGCATTACGTGCAGCGGACACTCGTCGCCCAGCAGTTGCTTGGCCTTCGGTCCGGCGGGGCACTGGGGCAACTTTGTTTTCGGTATGTTCGTCAGCCGTTGAAAATCGTCGTGGCAAGTGTCGCAAAAGTGCGTGGTGCCAAAGCAAAAAAATACTGCCACCGAGCAGCAGTAACGGCACTTGTACTCGAGAAAATCGGTACCATGCTTGGGGCACATCTGGGCGCGCGCCACATCCGAACAGCCGCCGCAGACGAGCTCCTCGGGATCGAACTTTTCCCCAATTTCCGCATCGCAGCGCGCCTCGCCGCCATAGTAGGCCTTCTGGCATTTGAAGCACACATAATACGCATAGCGATCCATCGCCAGCTGTGTGACATCCTTGCTACTATCTGTGTCCTTGACCACACCTTCATACTTGATGCTGTTCAAAATAAACAAAAGGAAGATAAGCAATTAGCCAAGCTGCCAAGAACTGCTTTTTCAGCATATAGTCAAATTGCCCTCATCTAAATTGTACTATATATTTAAAAAAAAACCGATTGTTCCAATGAAAGCTTTATAATATAGTTTATGGGAACTATAGGATATAGTATTCTGATCTCAATAACGTTTGGTCTGAATATGAGGGGCACGGCAAGAAGCATATTGGGTAAGTTTATACAAGAACGTATCTTTCGACCGATCGTTCTCATGAAGGCCATGTGTTATAGTAATCCGATCTGGATTGTTTTAGTACAAATATAACTTGTTAAAGAAAATAGATTTTTATAGAAGACCTAATATTTCGACCGACATATGTACTACTGTTCAAGCATATATATGTTTATAGGACAAGAGATGTCTTCTTCAATGCGTTAAACTTCGCGACAAGATGTTAAGGCTCTCTATAAGGTGTATATACATATATATTTTATGGACCCTTTTAGTTTACCGCATAAGCGCCTTGCGTTTGACATCTTGCTTGAGTCCATTGATTGGTTCCAGTATTTCCGCCAGCAGCGGATGCTGTATGTCTGCCTTGCAGATGGGGCACAGCGAGAAGCCGAAGGTGATGCGCGGTCCGCTCCAGCGTTTCTCCAGCACCGCCTTGCAGCAGTGATAATGAAACACATGACCGCACTCCAGCTGAGCAGATAGAGAGAGAGAGAGAGAGAGACAGATAGATAGAGATTCATCTATTGTAATGTGACGTGACGCGTCTTACATGTATGGCTGGGGCACAGGAGACAGCCTCTACGAAACAGATCATGCACATGTCGTCGGCATCCTGGGTGAGCTTCGGATCGCGCAGCTCCTCGGCCAGCTCGTTCTCGCGCACATGACATACGTGTTGCAGACAGGGCAGACATTTGCGCTCGCCGGTGACACCGCCGCAGGCATGGCCGCAGGGCTTCGTTTTGAGGCACGAATTGGAGGCATACTCCTGGCACTGTGCATCGGCGCACACGTTCCCAATCTCCAGCAGGCCCGAGTTGCCGGTGAGACCACAAAAGCGACAGCGGCCCACAGCCTCCTGTGGGCCCGAAATAATAGTGTGGCTGCCATCGCGAAACTCCACCATGGCCTTCAGCGTCTTCGAGTCAGCCAAAGCAAGAAGCCAAAAGAGTTTAGTGCGTCCGCAGGACTCGTGCAGCTCCACACGTATGGCCTCCTCCTCCTCCTTGCACACCTTTAACAAAGAAAAAAACCAAAGGAACATTGTTGATTTTGATATCGACTGGTTGATTGAGTGACTGAATAATAGACACATTGCTTGTAACTGATTGATTGATTGATTAATTGATTCTTTTGACTATTATTGGTTAGTAAAATAGTTGACTGTTTGATTGATAAAAAGAGTATTGATGATTGATTAAGTAGCTAGAGATACATTAAGTGATTGATTGAATAACAGAATAGGCAGCAGCAGCAAGGAACAATTTTAATGAATTCCTTACAGATTTGAATTTTTCGTATATATATATCGTTCCTGAATTAAGTTTGTTGTATTAATTCAAAATAAAGCTATCAAAAGGCTGACTTGTTGATAAATTGATTCAATTACAGATTGTTCGATTGACTAATCGATTATTTGATTGATAAAATTAGTTTTTATGATTTGATTAACAAGCTAAAGTGGTTGATTGAGTGATTGATGGGCAGACTCATTGATATTTTGATTAAATGACTGGTTGCTGGATTGATTGAGTAAGTGAGTGATTGATCAACCGCTTGTTATAATTATTACTGGCTAATTTGACTGACCGCTTGGCTTTTTTTTGATTGACTGTCAGACTAACTGTTTAATTGATTAACTGGCTTTGAACAGATTAGTGCTTAACTAATTAATAAATTAACTATTGGACTGATAAATGAATCAATCAGACTGATTGTTATATTTGCTGATTGACTTACTGTACGCTTGTGCGAGCGCGTCTTGCGGTTGAGATGCAAAAAGCGATCGCAATCGCCACAGAGTGAACCGCATGTCTCGCATTGAATGATGGCCGCCGTTTCGCCATCGTCGTGATTGGTGCACATGGGTCGCGTGTCGCAGAGTTTCGACCATTGCCCGGAGGAGAGTTTCTCAACGTGATCCCGTTCCAGCACACAGAGACTGGCCAGCGCCAGCCAGAGTGTCGCCGTCTTTGTGCAATGCTCCGGCGTGCGATAGATCTCCTCGAGTCGTGTCAGATTCAGCACAGACTCAGCGATAGCCGCCTTGGTGATCTGTGACCACTTGTCACTCAGCTTGCCCTGCACGGATGAAATTTGATTAGACTAGCCGACTAAGTGATCGTATTCAATGACTTACGCTTGCCAGATCCCGGATGAGGCCAATGATGCTCTCTGCCTGTTTGGTGGAGATAAGGCCGTTGAGGAACCAGCGCTGGTTCAGATTCCGTTTGGTCGTCTCCTTCTTCGGGGGCATCGGGTCAAAGCGAAATGGATCGTTGCCAATAATTGCTGCCGATCCATGCTCCGCTGTCGTCGGCCGCGATCGCAGCAGCTGCACGGACAGATCAAGTGAGCTGCAGAGTCGCACAAAGGCGGGTGTTTTCTCCACCTGCCCGGACTTGGCGCCGCCGCTGCCGGTGGCTGAATTCGCCGTGTTTGTCTTTACCTTGACCTGCAGCTGCAGCGACTTGGCAATGACGGCCAAAAAGATGTCCAACAGTCCCAAACGACTCATATCAAAGTCACTGGCACTCTGATGCGCAATGCTGTAATCGGCTGGCGGCAGCCGTTGTACGCCCAACAGATCGGCAAAGCTCTCCGGAGTGATTTCGGGCAGAATGCGTCTCAACAGTGCCGTCACCTGACGCTGGACACGATCGCTACCCGTATGTAGCAGTCCGAGCAGATCCCGCAGCAGGCCATGCTGCTGCGACAGATAGGAACGACCAACAACGCTGCCCGACAGCGCCAGCACCATGCTGAGCATCTCAAAGCAATAGGTGTCCGGTGCCCGATTGCGTTCCGAGCTACTATCGCCGGACGTGGCAATCGGCGCCGTTGTTGGGTTGACAACCGACGTTGTTGTCGTTGTCGCTGTTGCTGCTGCTGTTGCGGGTGGTGATTGATGCTTGAGCACATGAGCCAGATTCGCTAGTTCCCATTCCTCCTTGGCGCGCTGCGCCTCCTTCTTGATGGCGTGCACAATGTGGACAATCACCTGCTTCTGCAGATGCGACAATTTGCTGCGTGAGAACAGAATGCCGACCATGTGCTCGCGCAGATCCAGCGAATCGGCTAACATCGAATTGGCCGCATCCTGTGACCCAGATCCAGAACCAGGTGCGCCCGTTGATGCGACAGCATCGCTCACATTGCTGATGAGCTTGCCAAAGACCTGGCCAGTGATCAGACGGAAGACGCGCAACGTTTCTGCCTCGCAGATTTGCTGTTGGATGCGTGCGGCATGCGCCAGACGCAGATTGGAGCGATGATGCTCGGCATGCTGTTGATCCTCATTGCCAACACCGATGCCGATTCCGATGCCGATGCCCTGCTGATAGCTGGGCAGTCCGAGCAGTTTGATTTGACGCACTCGGAGCGTATTCTCCGGTCCGTGCATTTCGAGGCGAAAGTGCGTGCAGCTCTCGTCGCTGATTTTGGCTGCAATCCAAATGCACGCCTTGGGATCCACGTCCACAGATTTAATTAGATTCGTGTCGCCCAGCGATTGACCCGCATAGAACACCACATTCAGCACCTTGTTCTGCAAATCAAATGAGAAAGAAAGATCTGAAAGATTTGTCGATTTCGCCAATTTAGAGCACTATAGTCTTATAGCCTCGAGATCCGTAAATGATGACACTCAAAATGTCGAGTGTTTACCCACCTGAATGTCGCGGCTGTTGTCGATGTGGACGAGCACAAATTTACAGGCATAGGTGAGCTTGCTCATGGAGAGCTCAATGATCTTGCACTTGTTGCGATCCTCCTCGTCGCTCTCCCAGAATGTCTCCGTTGAGTTGTCCGTGAGAGATTCGGCCATGGCGGGTCGTGATGAGACCGTCACCTCGAACATGCCGGCTAGGTCAGTGTAGGAGATGACCTTGCCACCAGGCGCGCTGCTGCCCGCGATTATATGGTGCTGATTGCTGGCAGTTGCTATATTGTGCTCGGCATCGCAATGGGTTTCGCCAGCGGCGGCGGCAGCCAGCATTGTGGAAACGGCCATGGCATCATTTTGCTCATCCGACTTGGACAATATCTTGGATATGTTGCCAAAGACATGCGAGCTATGCAGAAATTGATGGTCCGCCTGACGGAACCGAATGCCAAAGCACTGAATGGCCACACGCTGCAGCGGCGAACCGAGTGGCAAGTGCAACGTCAAATCAGCCACCGACTGGAGCAACACATGCAGCGATTGGGTAATCAAATGGGCAAAACGTCCACTGATCTGTGTATAGGCAACCGGATGCTCCAGCGCCGGTTCGCCGGCATCCTCATACTTGCCATCGATCAACTCGGCGCTGCCCTGCGCCAATGAGCTGACGAACCACCACATCAGATCGTGCAGGCAAACGCCTTGGGTGACGCTACGCAGCAGCCAGTTGAGCGCCTGCAGCGCATAGATGCGACAAGTGGCAATCCGCAGGCTGCGACGCATTGCGCCACGCAATCGTTCCAGCTCGTGTTTCTGCGTGATGAATGCCATCGCCGGTCGGGTGAGCAGTGCGCTATTCGGATCTGGTACGGGACTACCGCTAATAGCTGACTGCTCCTTGCTGGAATCTGTGCCAGCGGCAGCGGCTGCTGCTGCTTTGGACTGCGGGTCATTTGCATTGATGGTGTTGGTGGCATGCAGCACGGCAACGCTGGCGAGCAGCTTCTGTGGCACCAGGCGTCGCAGATGCTCCGACGGATAGCAAATGAGCAAGGAGCCATCGCCCTCGCTGGTCGAATTGTTCCGTCTCCGATAGACAACTTTGGGCTGTGCCTCCAATGGCAACACAACTACCGCTGATGCTGCAGCTGCCGTCGTCTGGTGTTGCTGCTGCTGCTGCTGTTGTTGTTGGTGTTGATGTTGTTGTTGCGCCACAGCTGCCCAGCCTTGGCCCATGGAGTAGCTGCGATGGAACTTGGACAGTGTGCCGCCAGTGACTGTTGGCGCATTCGCCACCGATCCGGACATCATTTCATAGTTGTTCGGATCACACGACTCGTACGAGATCTCCGAAAGCGGCTGTTCGAATTGACAAAATAGAAATAATTCAGTAATAAATATATTTTAAGGTTTACAAAAAGAATTTACCAAATGTTACGGGATTTTGCTTATAGTGTAGCCGCCAGATAAATGAATGAACATTGTTTGCTCAGAACTTACCCGATCGAAGCCATTCTCGTTGGCATTGGCGCCCAGGCCGAGCATCTCGTAGGGCAGATCCTCGTGGGCGGCGGTGCCCAGGCACTCGAGGCAGGCGAAGCTGTCGGGCGCCAGCCAAACGTTATCTGGCGTTGCCGGCGGCACGCCCACAAAACTCTTGCGAAAGGGCGTAAACTTGCCGCTTAAACGGCCGATCCGACTGCTCCGGGCGGACTCGGCCCGACTGGTGCTCGGCTTGCTGCTCAAATTTAGATCGGGCATACCCAAATGCTGATGCTCTATTACCACTGGCATTGCCATCGACACCTGATGCTGTTGCTGCTGCGGCGATCGCTTCTGGCTGCCAATGTTGCCAGCAGACTGCAGGCTGCTCGCTGACGAGGATGAGGAGGAGGAGCACAGCTCGAGCAAAAAGGTCGCATTCTCTCGCATGGTTGTGTAGACCTCCGAGTTGGCTATCAGCGTTGTCGTCTTCACTCCAAACAGGTTCATTTCCGCTGCTGCAAAAGATTACAAATCAAGTTTACAAATCAGATGTCTACAAGTAAGAAACTCACAGTCGAGAGTGCTCGACTACGAAATATCTTCCAAATATTTGATCATTTAATCACAATTATGTTAATTGAAAGCTATGTGGTTGATATTGCCACCAAGAACTGATTTAGGCAGACTCCTATGACCATTTCGATCAAGAATATAACCCATGCAGGGCTCAGGGGCTCAATCCTATGTTGGCAATTATATATACTAATCAGATGCATGACTACGTAGAAAAATATTAAATATTTGGCTTACGTTGAACGCTAAAATCAATCTTAAATCATATGATTCATTCATTAATTTATTTATATTTCCGGTTAACTTCCAGATCTCGTGTCCATATTCATTTTGTGTGGATATGGTAAAAAATCATTCACAATTAGACCACATTTTGTGGCAAAATATACAAATTTTTCATTTAAGTGTTTTTTACATAATAAAACCCTGAATAATAAACCAAAAATTGATCTATTGATTTGGAATACTTTGATTTTGCTTGGTAAAATGTTTGTGAAATCATTTAGAAATTATTGTCCCTATCCAAGGCAATATATATATATATATATATGTATAATAAAAAACAAAACAATTTTCAAGAAGCTATAGCATATCATAAAAGTAAGGCATGCTTATCGCTATTTTATCATTTAGCAGAAGGCAAAAAAGGAGGGTTCTTTTGGTCTTTCAAGGTAGCTGCAAGGGTATGTAATCTTCGGCGTGTAATCTAAGAGTTCATTATTGCTTATCTGCCTGTCTGGCAAGGGAGGAGAAGAGGAGGAGGTACTAGGAATGCATACCTGCATTGGCGGCTTGTTGAGCGACGCTGTTGATATTGTTGGCACTGCGACTGCTGGCGAGATACTTGTCGCGGCAGGCGTCGCACATGAGGAACCAGCTGGAGGCGCCCTTGCCGCCCTCGCCGCAATTGCCAGCCCAGCCCTCGCAGAAGATGCCCACCGAGTTGTAGCCCTTGCCCTTGGCGGACTTGCCACAGCCGGGATGGGCGATCCGCATGTGATATGTGACGGGCATGGGCAGAAAGAGTTCACAGATTTCGCACCAGCTGCCGTCATCCTTTTTCTTGCGCTTGCACTTCTTGCTGGGATCCTTGGCGTCCGCACCAAGTTCACCAGATTTGCACTCCTTGCCATCGAGTTCACCGTTGGCGTCGCGTCCACCTGGCGACAACAGACGCTGCTCCCGATGCTCGAGCGCATTCGATTGGACAATGTGTACACAGCCGGCACAGATTTGCTCCCACAGGTAAACCAAACAGCGCAACGCCGGCGGCAACACGCTAACCAGCTCGGGCAGCGCTTGAAGCTTTTGCTGCTGCTGCTGATGCTGTGACTGATCCTCGCCAGCAGCAGCAGCAGAGGCAGCAGTGGCAGCAGTGAGTGGTGTATTCTTGCGATGCTTGCTGCGATTATGCAGCGAGCAGTTGCCGCTCTTGGTGAGCGTTTCCAGCGTCGATGGACGTATATTGAGATAATGACCGGCATTGGCCACCTCAACGGAATGGCGCTGTTGTGCCTTCTGTTCGCGCGACAGCTGCAATCGGGTGGCATCGTTCGCATCGCGTCGTGTCATCACAGTGGCGCCCTCCTTGGGCAGCCCGGGATGAAACTTGAGGAAACTGGCACAGGCCATTGCATCGTGTACGACACCCTCATGCCACAGCAGCGCCGCAAATACGGCACGTATGCTCTCCGCAAACGATGGCGGCATCGCTCGCTTTATGGGACCCATCATGGTGCTGCTGCTGCTGCTCCGTTTCGATGCGGCGCCACCTGTTGCCGAACTGCTGCCCGCCAAACTAACGCCAATTTGCAGTTCACTTTGCGTTTCGCTGCCGGCTGCTGTTGTTGTTGTTGTCGTTGTCGTTATTATCTGCAGCATGCTCATATCATCCTCCAGTTGTGCCAGCTGCGATGCAGCCGGCGGCGCCGGGAGCGATGATTCCTGTGCACAACCGAGTGCAGCACTGCGTCGGGGCGTATGCTTTGGTGTTGACAGCAGGGCTGCGGTCTGACTGGCCGTATAATTCATGCGTCGCACACTGGCCACATCAAAGTCGGACTCGGCGGCGACGGTGACGGCATTGCTCGTTTCCTGTTCGCGACTGTTGCCATTGCCACGTGGCAGCGGCGACGATTGCTCCTGGACGGCACCCATAACGCGCACCAGATCACGCACAGACACCGAGGCGGCAGACTGCGAGGCCGCAGCTGGAGCCGTGGCGGCTGCTGCTGCTGCCTGTGTGGCCGGATCGAGGGCATCGCCCTTGAACCACTTTTGCAACGCCTGCAATTTGATGGCGCCGCCGCCCACAACGCCCGCAATGGCCGATCCCAAATTGCCGGGCAGCAATTCGGCGGTGGACGCCAGCGAATTATCCGCCTCTGGCTGCAATTCGACGGATTTAATGGGCAGCAGAAACGGATTTGTCGATGCGGATGCTGCAGAAGCTGCTCCTGCTGCGGCTCCAGCTGTTGCTCCTGGTCCTGGTCCAGCTGCTACTGCTGCGGGCAGCTCAAAGATTTTGCGCTCTGTGGGCGATTTGACGTATTTACTGGGACTGCTGGGACCGGGACTGGTGGCGGGACTGTCGGCAGCACTGCCGCAGGGACTCGTCGTTGATGGCGCCTCCAACGGTTCACCGGCGGCAGCAGCAGCAGCAGAAGCAGCAGCAGCAGCTGCCTTGGCTCGAGCCTTGCTGCCATTTTCGGTGACCGGCTGGAGGAGAGTGCGAGCGAGATGCTGATTGAATTGGAGGCACCAAGCCTCCGTTGGATACCAGCCCATGGTGCAGTGCTGGCGTATGGATTCCGTGGATAGACGCAGCCAGATGCCATCATCGTTCTCGATCTCATCGATGAACGTAATGATGCCGCCCAGCCGCACCACGCCCACCTGCTCCGATTGCAGCGTCGGATGCGAGCGTATCCGCAGTCCGGCACTGTGGCGTGCCTGAAAGCGACGCAGCTTGCTCGGCGCCTGCGGTCGACGTGACGCATTCGAGCGTTGGGTGGGTGGCGGTAGGACGCCCTCTTTGACCTCGACGCGGTAGACCTCCTCCAGTGGTATGCCATCGATGGTGACGGCCAGACAGTAGCTGCCCACCGAATTGGGCGTCCAGTGGACACTGAATGTGCCATCCTCCATGTCCTGGGCGTGAAGCGTTTCCGTCGTTCGCGTCTGGATGGGACTGCTGAAGCGCAGCTCCTCGAACGAATAATTTGTGTAGGGTTTCATGAATGTAATCGCCTTGAAGCACATTTTCTCCTTGGTGGTCGCCTCATAGTTGAGACGTGGCGGCGGCGCCATTCCACCCAGCTGGGCGCCCAAACTATGCCCGAACGTCGTATGGCTACCAACACTCTCCTCCGCGTAGGAGATGCGTCGCATCTTTAGATTGCCGCCGCCGTGGGAAACGCCACTGCGATCCGGTCCGGTGGGTATGGCCTTGATTTCCACCTTTAGCTCGGGCACCAGCACAGCATCGCCATACTGATCCCGTATGGTGACAGTCACCTGTGTGGGCCAACCGTAGCGCAACGGTTCCGTTATCGTGTTCAGCTCACATCTGCACAGGAGCAAAAGGAAATGCGATTCGTGTGATATTATTAAGTACAAAACATAGCTGACTGAGTATCTATGGCTGTCTAAGAATACCACAGTCGAGAGAGTAGTAGTAGTAATTGGCTTACTTATTGGGATCCAGTCGCGACTCCGGCTGCAGCCAGGCGGCCAAGCGAGCTCCCGAGGAACCCGGTGCCCCGCTAATGAAATCCTTGAGAAACTGTCGTTCATTCGACTGCGAGCTGCAAGAAGAAGAAAAAAAACGCATAAATTAATCAGTTAAAAATGTGTTTAACGAGTAGAAACCGAGCGCGAAAGAAATCATTGCTTCAATATCGATTTTTATTGAGGTATATGTGAAGTAATTGATGATTCCACAAACTTATCCAAGTTCATATTAAATTTGGAGTCTATTACTTTTATAAACTCTAGTTAAAGTCACAACATACTGATCAACGGGCTTGCTCAATTGTATCAATATCGAATCGTTGTCATAATGAAGAATATTTATATATATACATATGCATATGTATAAATTAGGTTGGTTATCTGCAACGAGTGATATTCAGATATCTTGGTAAACAAACAAGTTCCTGAAATATGAATTAACTACTTGAATACATACAGATAATGCTATATTAATCGGATTCAGCCGGTTTCGACATATATATGCACTGGCTGCTGCAATACGACGAATGTATTTCAAGTCTCCCCAAAGTAACTTTAAAACTGAATGCGAACAGGGCTATATCGACTCGGATAGTTTGGTGATCAAGTGTATATTAAATACATACATAATATATATATATATATATATATATATATATATAATTATGGAGTCGGAGATGTGTCCTTCCATGCGTTAAACATGTAATGCTCTCTGCAAGATTATTAAGAACAAAAGAAGAATCTGATCAGATCTAATTTACAACGCACTGTGTGAAATCCAATCAGAGCATCAGGCAGCATCAAAGGCTGCCCGACACGTTTGTTCCGGCTCTCGCACTGACTCTCTTTCTCTCTCACACACACACACACACATACGCTTTCCCACACTCCTTGACCAGAGGGTTTGACCAAAGGTCACGTCCGAGCGTTTGAGTTGTGGGTCAGGCAACGGGATGGGCAAGCGGAAAGAGCACGTAGCGGTCCCTTTTTCACAGCAGGTGACTAAACCCGCAGCTTTTTTCGCTCGCCCTCCACTGCTCTGTCTCTCTCCCTCTCTCTCTCTCCCTCTCTCTCCGTCTCGCGCGTGTTTAAATTGGCTGCAGACAAGCACGCACATGTAGGCACTTAGTAGAGAGATAAAACACACAAACATCGTTGTTCCTAGTAATAAACATGTGGTAGATGCGGCAAATGATGATATATTCACTTAGGGTTTTCCGATTTATATTATACACACATACTTACATGCATATGTATATATATGTGTGTATTTGCCAAAATCGTAGACTAAATAAACAACAAGTTTGTTCGATTTTCAATCTGAACCTTAAATGCGCATAACAAAGTAAAAATTTTTTAATGTATTTTTTTTTTATATATGTATGTATATATATGAACTCAATAATTCTATTAGAATACTGTTAAAATTTAATGTATAGTTAGATATTATCTTCTTAATTGGCTATAAGCAGTAGACAATTCTATAACCTAGAAAATATATATCCGGCAACAAGAATTAACAATAAATATTCCATCTTTTGGACAATTGCAATTGTTTTGAAGTTTTAATTTCCGTGGTATTGTGAACATATTTGGATATACATAATCATAAATGTATCTACAATGCGTGTGTGTGCCTGTGTTTGTGTGTGTGTGTGTGGGGAGGCAAGAGTGAAGTGTGTGTCAAATCGAAGGGGGCGCAGAGAGGTAGGGGCAGAGGCAGGGGCACTAATGACGGCTCTTACCAACAACTCAGACCAAATACTTTCTGTATGAAAGGGGGCAAAGTGGGAAAGCAAACAAACCGCGGACATTTACATAAAAAGCAAATAAAACAATACCAAAAACGAAATGAAAATGAAAATGCGAATGAGAATAAGAATGAAAGAATCTACTTTTCCAGTGAAATGAGCAGCCACACACAAAATGGTAAACCACATGCACACGTGTGTGTGTGTGCGACCCCCTTGCCCCAAAAAACAAAAAAAAACGCAAAGCGGCAAAGCGGCAAACACGTAAACAAAACAACAACAGAAACCAACTGTGGCGAGCATGTACCTGTGTGTTTCTGGGTGCATATGTGTGTGTCTGCGTGTGTGTGCGCTACCTGTGGGAAACACGTTTCCACACATATACACACACACACACACACCATATGTACTTCCATTGAACGAAATGCGCGTGGAGCTAGAATCAGACCCAGACCCAGACCGAGACCGAGACCCAGACCCGGACATGGACCCTAAGCCACAGTTGCAGTTACCTCAAGCCCGAGCCCCGGGGATCCAGAGCCGAAGCCCAAATGGAGCGCTGCCCTGCAGCAGCAGTGAAGCAAAAACAAAAAAAAAAAACAAAAAAAAAAACAAAAAAAGTAATGAAAACAAGAACAACAAGTTGCAGGTTGCCACAATTCATTCATTCATCCATTCAACATATTGCGGCAGAACCAATACCCAACTGAACTTGACGGCATGACGAGCAGCACCACAAAATCATGGACACTTGGGCTATAGTTCTTAATATATATGCAATTTTGGAATGGTTCTTATCACTCGTTAAAAAAAATAAATCTATTTTTTGATTTAAATTGTTTAACTATTTAAAACTCAAATAAAAAATTATATTTAAATTAAAAAATAGAGTTCGATTTTATGCAAAATGGTTCAGCATTTGTTGTCTGAATTGGAGAAAGCCCAGAAAAGAAACCAAATCAGACCAACTAAAAAAAATAGTTAGTATGAATTATTAGCTATTATTTATTATTTTTTTAGCTCGCTTCTTGGGAATATTCATAGGAATATAATATACAAGAAGTTTATTTATAATAAGCATTATTTTTTTTGTAAGGCAGATTTCAAGCGTTCTTTCATGAACTGACTAACGCCGCGATGTCCCCAAAAATAATTTAAGTGCGTGTGCATGTGTGTGTGTGTGTGTGTGTGTGTGTGTGTGTGTGTGTGTGTGTGTGTACATAAGATATCAATGCATTTATCGCACAATCAACTTTAGAACTGAAATGGGGCAATAGCAACAATGAACAATTGAAACGCTTGGAAACCAAAAATCACCGATGCAACGATCTAATAATTGATCGGCCCAGGCATACACACATACAGACACACACACACGCACACACTTAAATAGAGTGAGGGGGAAAATAAAAGAGAGTGAAAAGGTGGGGGGCAGGAAAACAGCCCGCATTGACAGTTGGTACATTGGTACATATAGGCGGGAGTGGGAGGGTGGATCGCTACATCCGTTGCATCGTGTGTCGTGTGTCGGATGGAAATGGAACGCAAATTGATTGCAAGTCGGACGGACGCCCGACGCTCCACTTACCGAAACGAAGATGTGAATGGCAATGCGTCTCTCTCTCTTTCTCTCTCTCTCGCTGTCTTTCACTGTCTCTAATAGCGGTAATTAAGTTAGGGGCGGGCATGTCACCCAATTGAAATAGTCATTCAAGCTACCCAAGAGCAACCCCAAGCAGCATTCATTCATATATTCATTCATTCAATGGCATGCGTCGTTAAATCCTAAAAATAATGCCGATTTATCTATTTGAACAATGGCATCGTGAACAGGCTGAAGTTGAAGCAAATTGTGTGCACTTCAGCAATATATTCTCATATTGTTGAATTTAAATTGAGAGACAGAGAGTGTGAGATAGAGAGAGAGAGAGAGGGAGAGAGAGAGAGAGAGAGAGAGAGAGAGAGAGAGCAATCACAATTAACAGATAAACTTTGAAAGGGTTTCAAAATTGTGAGTAAATCGATATTTGTCAATTGTATTTTATTCAAAAGAAAATTTAATGACTTATTGATTATTACAAATAGTCATATCTAATGCGGATTAGAACAACGTATTCAATTGAAACCAAAATTCGTGATTGTGCTTGCGATAGATAAGAATAAAGAGTCTAGAGTAAAGTCATGTAGCCAACTCTTACTATTATGAGCAACTCAAATACAACATTCACTCAACCAACATTTTGAAATAATAATAATTAATCGCACATATGTTTTGAGCTATGAATTCTGAGGAGGTAAACATTTCTAAGTGATTGGTAATTTTAACTTTAAAATAAATAATTCGGAATTTACGGGAATTCGAAGTGATTCATAACTTTATAAAACTTGCATATGTACAAGCAAGCAGTTTGAAGTGTACCTAGTTTGCATACACTGACAAATCGACTAATTGCAGCGACTTAAATAGAGGCGAACATATGCATACATAGAATTGTACCTAATTGGGCTTTTGTCGGAGCCAAACGAGTTCGAGGAGAGATATGTATGTACAAAACATATACATACATATGTATATACATATGCCTATGCTCTTATCTTGAATCATAGCATGGCATAACACCCAGTTAGTAGAATCCGAAATTTGCACAAATGAATTAATATTACGAATATTAATTATTTTATTTTTCATTTAAATTGAATTTCAAATTTAATTTCATCTATTTTTACTTTTTGTATTTATTTGCTGTTGGCTAAATGCAGTACGTAAATAAATAAATTAATAACAAAAAGCATTTCAAAAATGCATGCATAAAAAAACACACAAACACATACACATGTACTTAAATGTATGTGTGTACATGCCAATATCTTTAATTTCCCATCAAAGAGCAAATTTCTGCACTTGAATCACTTGATTTATTAGCTTATTGGAAAAAACCCTCTATTGTCAAATTAATCCATGAACAGCTCAACAAGAATAAACATATATATACACACACACACACTTTAACAAAAAAATATGGATGTATGTACTTGCTTTGTACTTGTTGATCTTGTTCTTACTCATCTTCTTTTTTATGTTCCTCTGCATAAATTATGAAGAACCAGACTGCTCTCAGCTGATAGTTGATAGAGAGTATAAATGAAGAGTATGAACAAAAGCCAGAAAGCGAGAGAATGGGAGAGCGAACTGAATGCGATCAGCTGTGAAAACCATAAGAACAGTGAAGCTACACTGTACAAAATACTCTTATCACACAAATGTTTGTCAAGCGTTGCTTCACATCTTGCATCAAGCAAAAAAATATTTAAATGAAAAAGTTCAAATTTTATATATTACTCAATTTTGAAACAATTTCTAATTCCAGCATATGCTTACTGTTATCATTGTTATTTTCAGTTATAGCATGACTCTATCAAAGTTACAAAATAAACAAAGGCAGAGAGAGAAAAAGAGAGAGGGAGAGAGAGAGAGCAATGACTAAAAGAAAAGCTACACAGTGTATGCCTCCCACCACCAGCACACACATACACAGCCATGCATAGGGACGTGACAGGCCAGCCAAGAAGCTAGACAAGGTTAACAAGCAAGCGAAAGAGAGAGAGAGAGACAAGAGAGATGGAGAGCAAGAAATGAACAGCGTTAAAAGAGCGCAAAGTAATGCTCACATTGTAGATCGCTTTAGCTTAGCTGCACACACATCGCAATTCAGTCACAATTTACATGCGCTAGCGTTTGGTCGATGGGCAGTGGTTCGTTCATAAGCAGATTTTGTTGTGCTGCCTGCCGTTCGCTCCGTTTTCGAGTTTTTGTTGGGGAAAATACTTTTTGTTTTTGTTTGTTAAATTTGTGTATAAAATATTTCTGTTGATGACGCTTAACAGCATTAATATGTTTAATATAAGCGGCTAACGAAGCGTTAAGCACAATAAGATTTCGACTCTTGTGAAATTCTTAAAGAAATCACACACACACACACACACGCACACATACTTATGCTCATTGTGCATGTATGCGTTGTAGAAAGTGGCAACGGATCGGATCGGATCGTGGCCGGACTCCAACGATTTGTCGCCTTTAATTGAATCAGCGGAAGTGCAAATCAAAAAAACAAAAAACCGACGACATCGAATTTTATCAACTCCCAGCCCCAGAGCCCAAACCTCAACAACACATCCCAAACTACACACACACACACACACAAACATTCTCGACAAAAGATTCAGTTGAGTTTGACGTAAAGCTCCACCTCCACCTCCTCATACATCTCATCGTGCCCAGCTCAGCTGAGATCATGCGGCATTTGTTTGTGTGTCTACTTGTGGCTGCCACAATCTGTGCCCCAGCCACCGCGTGGCCGCGTACTACATATGTTATCGATCCGGAGCCGGAGAGCATCTGCATCCATTGCTATTGTAATCGATTGACGGTGATCTGTGATTTTGCGCATAATAAAACGGTAAGTTTCTTGGAATCAAATTTTAAATTATTTGAAAATTGTAATCTGACACAGGCTTAAGTTGGCCACATTTGCCACAGATTTGAAATTGGCTACGTTTCGAACAGAACATTTGCATTTTTCTCTCATTCTCTTTTCCAAATAGAGAATAGATAGAAATGCCTCTTTTGTGGCACGTCGTGTTGTGGAAAACTTAAGCGCATGCATAATATTTGATCAGAAATGTATCTTGTTGTTGTTAATTTGACCCTTGCACCTACGATTTAACTGCTCTCGTCGATCTGTGCTCGACAACAACAACTCATTCGAATCGAGTCGGAATGATTCGAAAATAATTCAAAATGTTTGCAAGTGAGCCATTTTTGTTGTTTTTTTTTTTTGTTGTTTTTTGAGGCCATGTTCAATTTTTGCGCTATTTATAATTACCTCTATGTCTGTGTATGTATGTATGTATGTGTGTGCAGCTAATAAGAGTTAGATCGTTTAATTGACAGACACCCAGTCTGGAGGCACATAAGTGTGAGAGACAAAGACGCACATGAATCATAGAGATAGAGATATAGATATTGAGATTGAGACGGAGATAGATATATATATATATATACATATATATAAATATATGTATAATGTATGTAGAAACAGAGACAGAGCAATCGGCACATCAGCGAAATGCTCTTAATTTATTGCGGCACAAAAGAAAGAAAATCTGCCGGCCGCAAAACACTTTCATGAAATACAATCAAAAACAGTTAATGAAAAATAAATAAATAATTAAATAAGTATTAAATTTATGCACTTTTCATACAAATTGAAGAAAACATTATAATATAATAATCAAGTTATTTGCATTTGGTGACTTATTTGCAATTTGCGGTAAACTTTTGTTTTCGAAAGAAATAAATAAATAAAATAACGTCTCATATCTCGCAAAACACTTTTTTTAGTTTGCCTGAGTCACCAAATCGCATTAATTACGACTCATTAAAAAGTGTAAAAGTGTAGGGGTATTCCTGCTCTCAATATATATAACTATGCAGCAGTCAAAATCCAATAGAACTCGTTTATATATTTCGCCAGTTGTTGTTTGATTTTTTTTTTGTTTTTTATTTTTTTGTTGTTGGTATTTTTTATCGGCACATTTGCTTCTTAAATGGATGGCATTGTCAAATTTCTTGGCCAAAAATTATATAGGCAGCGAATGCTTGCATGCATGCATGTGTGTGTGTGTGTGTGTGTGTGTGTGTATAGGTATAATGTACGCAATTCATCATTGAATCAAAAGGTAAACAAAACCCGAAGCTCAGGCGCCAATTAGCAGCAGCAATGCGAAATGAACCAGCTCATGAACCACCGACCCGTTCAACTGGTTATGCTAATGAGTCAGGTGTACTATATATACGTGCGTGTGTCGGGTGTGTGTCGTATGTGTGTGTGCGTGTGTGTGTGTGTCGAGTGTTTAGTTTTGAGTTCGACTGGCGCTCAAAAGAAGTTCTTATTGCTGTTGTTGCTATTGTTGTTTTTGTTTCCGGATGCGTTTTTCTGATAACTGTCGATGTTACTGCATTACAGCATTTAACTACATACGTATTTAACTAAACGCACAGCTTCTAAGCCGATGGGCGTTAGACCGGATGGGGGCGTGCCGGCAGCAGCAGCAGCAGCCAATTGTCGCTGTCGCTCTCGCTGATATGACGTGACAAGTGTGATTATGTTTGTTCTTAATACTTGTTGTTGTTATTGTTATTGCTGCTTAAACACAACAATAAAAAGCTGCAAGCTGTGTGTGTGTGTGTGTGTGTGTGTGTGCGTCGGCATCTTATAGATAGCTGAAAAGTGTATTTACTGTAGCAACACACACACACACAATAAGAGCAACACCCACGCTCTGGTCAAAGCACCCTCTTTCCCCCTTTCATTATGTGGGCAATGTGCGAAGTTGACGAATCAAGTAAAAATGCAACTGCAAGCGAGTGTACTTGACTGCCAGATACCCTTTAAATATAAAAGTCACTTTCTGCTGCGACTATATCATTTTTTGTACTTATAAATATATGTATGGAATTGGAATTTGCAAGTTATAATTTTGAATTATTATAGATAGGAGAGACTGCATAATATTAAACATAACTCGGAGATCGAATCAGTTATAGCGAAGATATGGTAGTGGGCAACACTTTAAGCGCGATTTCCTCGAAATGTATCATAAAAATGAAAAATATTATTCAATTAAAGACCTTCCATTTTTTTCTTGAAAATTCAAAATGGTATTTTTGTCACGAGACTGTCTTGTTTGGGGAATTCCGATAGAAGGATTATCAAAGCACAATCGATGGACTTTAAATTCTGCAGATAATATTTGTGGGGGAAAACTTTCAGGATTAGGCTTTCGGCAAACTTTTCTGCCAGAGAATACTCCTAAATCCTAGCCTGGGCTCCAAAAAGTTAAATGAATTCAATTTGGCTACAACTTAGCCTCACTTTTTTTTCCAAAAAGTTTTCAAAGATTTCTGCTACTGTTGAAAATGTGATTGTTTTTTTTTCTTTCAATATTTATTTAATGTAGCTGAAAATTTGAAAAATTCTTGTTTCGATTTTTGGAACATCGCGAAGTTTATGATATTATAGTGATACGCCCTTCACACATTTGTGCGGGGTATATTGGACGGCAAATGCTGAAAATATAAAACTATAAACGATCTTTCCACATTTCACATTTTATGCAGCTCGTGCGCATTCCTCGACGAGATATGGCTGTGTGTGTATGTGTGTGTGTGTGTGTGTCTGTCTGTATGTGTTTGTTTTAGAAATGACTGTTTAAATACCATTCAAATGGCTACTAAAACTACTTAAGTCGAACGCGAAGGGAAATGGGAAATTCGAATTGGGTATGAATGATACTAAAATGCACCAAGTGGCAAATGTGTCTATCTCTTTCTCGCTCACACACTTAATGCAACACGGCAGGAGGTGCAACAAAATGTGAATGTTTTTGAGTGGGTCCCCAGATGTTTCATTTGCATAGATATCAAGAGCTTATATTAAGTACTTATCGCATAGTTAAAGATACTTTTATCTGGTTAGTCCAAAACCATTTTCAGCACTGGCAAAGGAAATAAACAAATATGTGCATAAAATGCTTGATTTGTTTAACACATTTTATTTATTATCAATTCAGTCAGGTCGAGGATATGCGCATAATAAAATCAAAGTTTATTAAAACATTATTTTGGGTAAATTCCATTGGTTAAACAATTCTTTATTTTCCGGCTATTTGTGCGTCATCTGGGAAACTATTTTCGATTGATCTGAATACCATTTGAATTATGTGGTTTTTGTTGTAGTCTTAATTTATGTCTGCTTATATTTATATAGATGCTGCCTAAGTGTGCTATATTCTGCACATAAGATACCCTATATATTACCTATATATGTAGATATATACATATTCAAATGGAACTGCTGCTATTTGCACTTACTTGCCACTACAGAAGTGAGGTGAGGGAGCAAATTCAAAACTTGAGAATATTAGAAACAACTCGAATAAGAAAAGCTTTTCGATTAATGAATTATATTTTTTTAAAAATATATGCGAAACGACGGTCAGAAAGAGAGCGGGGTAAAAGAGAACAGATGGAAGGAAAGAGAGAGTGAGAGTCAAAATATTGGAAAACTACAAACTGTTGGCTGGACTGTGTGCACTGTTTGCGTGTAGATGCAATGTGCGAAGCGAACGTCACGTAGACTTGTAGATACAATCGTATCTCTCAGATACGTGAACGTGAGCAGAAAAAAGGCGAGTTTCACGCTGTTGGAAAATCCTGCCCAGCCATGCGGCTCACATATGTTTCTCTCTATCTCTCTCTCTCTGTGTGTTTATGTGTGTGTGCCCAAAATCTAAAAAAAATAAAATAAAAAGAAAAGAGAGAAAATATTCTCACCATGTGCCGCAAAATCTTCAACACAAATGCACATCATAATTTATTTTTAATTGGATTTCAGTTTGGCTTATTTATACATGCATACACACACACACACACATACACACACACGCACACATAAATCAGCCAAACGTCGTCTGCTATTTCCGCCTAACAGCCCCACCCCTTCCCCATCCCCCACCCGGACACCTATACACCATGCCCTTAAGTCCGTCATCTCTGATTTTTCAGTTGTTAGGCTCTCTAAAAATAAATTCGACGGCGACAAAAATGCGCCGGAAAATGGGCAGCGGAATCTGGAGAAAAGTGCAGTCCGTGGTAAAAAGTATGAAAAAAGCACGCATAGAAGCACAAACACAGTCACAAACACGACGTAAGCACTCTAAATATAGCTAACATATATATTATAGATATAGATATATCTATAGCTATAGCTATATTTGTTTGTATCCATAGTTTATTATGTCGATTCGCTTCAGTTTTGGCCCCTAAAAAGTTCATAAAGTAAAACAGCTGTGTGTTGCCCGCTCTCTCTCTCTCTCTGTCTCCCTTTCTCTCTCTCTGATGCTCTCTCACTTAATTTTGTTTTTGGCGTACGATAAACTTATACGTCACGCTGAGTGGGGCCAGGCGGGTTGGAGCAAGGCAAAGTAAAGTTAAAAACAACAAACAGAACGTAATTGAGATTTCCGCTTTGGCCAGCGACGACGAACACAGATCAAGGCAAAGAAAAACAAAACAGAAAGAAACAAAAAAAAAAAAACTGGAGCAATTGTAAGAAATTGCGCCCATACTTATGCATATGTATGTATTTGTGTGTGTGTGTGAGTGGGGACGAATTCGACATACATACATACTTATCAAATCAAAACCAATTGCAAACTTATGCACTACAACAACAACAACAACAACAGCAGCAGCAGCAGCAGCAGTCGAACAACAGTCAACTGCCAGCACCCAGACAGACAACGAAGAGAGTAAAGGAGACGAAAGAAGAATAACAATAATAATAATAATAATAATAAACAGCAAATGTCTGAGAAAATCTGTGCAGAAAGATGTTAGGGAGCTCTCGCTCTCGCTCTCGCTCTGGTTCTCGTTCTCGCTCGCTGTCGCACTCTCGCTCTTTCGAGGGAGGGGCGAGGGAGGAATAATAACAACAAGTGCGTCTCACGAAATTGTTGCAGCTGGGTGTAGAGCACACAGCAAACCATTGAACCCCAGGCACGACAAAGATGAGCGCCTGACACGAGGCAAAAACATTTACAAAGATTGGATGGTGAAATGGGCAGAGTTTGTAAAGTTAGCATAAGAATTAGTTATCTTCCAAAAAAAAGCTGTATAAAAAGTTTCATGTGATGCAAGATAAGCAATCATCTTTTCTTGGTTCACTTATTTATCAGCAACTGTAAAATAATGTTTAGCCATTAAATATCAAAATATATGTAAATTTATATTCAAGTAATTTCACAGTTAACGGTTAAAAAGAAATTGAGTCATCTGTGGCATTGGACTGTCGGTGTCAGGTGCCAGCTGCCATCTAAGTCACAATAGACTCCCTCACCCCCCACATACACCCATTTATTCGAATATATTGTGAACCAAATATGGAGCGGGCGGTCGACTCCCTGTTGTTGCTGTACGATGATGAATTCACGACAATTATGCGGAAGCCAAGCAGACACTCAGCCCAGCACGTAGACCTGCTGCGCTCCTCCTCCAAGTGTATTTCCACAGCGATAACTTTATAAAACTACGCACACATTTGCATACACACATGCTGTGCGTGTGTGTGTGTGTGTGCTGCAGTTGTTGTAGATTATATAATGTGCAGTAATTGCACTTGAAAGCGATGCTAAGTGAATCTTGCGTGTAATCAAAGTTGATCGCAACTGATCACGAAGTAAGCTGAAGAAAATAATGTGATGTTTATTTTGTTTTTGACAAGAGAAATTAAAGAATGTTCTAGGAACTTTAAGTACATTATTATTAAGGAATATTATCTATTGAAATTAAAGTTTGAGAATAATTTACTAATTTGTGGTACAAGTGTTGACCACGACCACCAAAATACTCAGACCAACCTTGATCAAATTTGTTTCTCACAATTTCTCCTAAATTTAAAGGATAAAAAAGTAATACCATATGTTGTTCGTTACTAATATTTTGACCGCTGAGTGTATGGCCACGACTGTAACAGGGAGTCTCACTTGCGTTCTGAGACTGAGGCGCACAATCAACATCAACACAAAACCACCAATCGACAGCAGCCAGCCCATTGTTGTTCTTATAGTGCTTGTCACCCCAGCACTTGGGAGTCAAACTATTTTCTTTTAATTTAATGACGAAATTGCTCGCAAGCATACACACACACACACACACACACACACACACGCATGCACGCACACACTGGCACACAGACAGCGACTTGGGGCTGGAGCAATGAACGTTGCGGTCAACTTGCCGTTGTCTGCAGCATTGCTGCAATTGTTGCTGCTGCTGTTGGTGGTGCTGCTGCTGCTGTTGCTGCTGCTGTTGCTGCTGCTGTTGCTGCTGCTGCTGCTGATGGTGTTGTTGTTGCAACTGCTGTTGTCGCGACAACAGACATTTAAAAATAATACCAAGTGCCGGGCACAAGAAATGTAAGTCAAGCGTCACAGCAACAACAGATCCGCACACTCTCTCACACACACACACACACATACATACATAGAAGCAACTAAAAGCCAAAAGAAAACAAAAAACCAACGAGAAACCTTAAATGCCCTTTCCAATGCATCAATGTCTATCACATGATTTCATCTTTAATCTTAATCTTTTTATTGTTTAACGATGCTTTGTTCTAATTATCAGCAGCAAATAATTCACTCGACTGCATTTGATTTCAACAGTTTTTCTGGCATCTATCCGTAGCATAGAAATATTGCTCTGCTATTGCTGCTGCTACAAGTTTCAGCAATTTAAATAAAGAAATTCGCAATCCTGATGTGATTAATTACAAAATTATTAATACACCTAAAAAATGTTGCAAGCTCGATATGTCTCAGAATTATAAATAATAATCTATATAATATATAATTACCACAAGCCAAGCGACTATCGATATTCGAACTTTTATAAATACCAAAAGATTGTTTACAGTGGGGAAAACTAGAAATTTACATCAAGGGAACAATATTTTGCGGCTTGGCAACTCCTGTAAATGTTTTTAATTTTATTATTTTTATTGATATTAAATTAGGTGTTAATCAGCGCTAATGGAACAATATTGTTGGCGCTACGAATTAGCAATAGTCAAAATATTACCACCAAAGTGGTTTGATTTCTATTATTATTTTCTTAAAAACTTGGAATATTGTTGTATGAAACCTGTGAAATGAACTTTCCCAAAAACCATAAACTTGTCTGTGCATAAATAAAAGTTGCGAAAAGTACTTATATGAGAAAAATGCTCGATATACGAATTAAAAGTGGTTTGAATTGTGTATACCCTTGGCCAGTTAGGGTATCTCATTTGACGCCAATGATGTTGGTGTCTGGGCAGACACACCCCTAGCTAGCTGCTAGTCCCTAGTGCACAGTCCCATAACCCCCCCGCTAACGTTCCGCCCCTTACTTTGATTGCCTGCCTTATTGCGAACAACTAACTCAAAGACCATTCTCGCATTTTCGCTTCTCTTCACAGCTGTCGCCCATATGGAACAGCACGTACGCTGTGCCGACAAATATCACCGGCATGGAAGTGCAGCTGACGGATGGCATACACTTTGAACTGCAGGGCGGTCTCTTTCGCCAGAATCGTGTCAATCGGTTTGTGGTGAAGGGACCAAACGTATCTAATGGCAACGATCAGGTGGAGCTGGTGCAAAACGCTTTTCGCGGTAATCTCGCCGGCTATCCGGATATACAGATACTCGGCACGAGCTTTGTATTCATACGCCCAAATGCACTCGCAGGTGAGTCTAGTTTAGCAGATATGATTTAAAGGAAAACTTAATTTTCAAAACATACAAACAAAATTGAAAGCTAAGGTTAGAAAAGCTGTCAGAGCACATTAAAGCTCCGGCGAACTTAATTTTATTGACTGACCAAACAAAGTAAGTTCAAATGATGTATAAATAAATGTGTGTGTGTTTACCCGGAAGACACGAATTGAATCCACTAAACATAATTAATCATACTTGTAGCATTTAAGTGCAGACCACCACAATCAGTTTAGATGAAATGTACTAAATCAACTTGTCTTCCTGCTCCTCCCGCTGCTGCTGGACGAGTATAGGTGGCGAAATCAAGCTGCGAGTGGAGGACAGCAATTGGCTGATATTGTTCCCCAATGCATTCATCAACATGAACATGTCGTGCAGTTTTACGAACATTCGCAGCCTGGAGATCCACGAGAAGGCCTTCAATCCCAGCACAGATCGCAGTGCCAATGCCCGTGTAAACGTGAGTATTCCATATAGAATTATCTATTCGAACGGTAAATAATAATAACACACACACACACACACACATACAGCTGCATATTGAGCATTCGCACATCGATCAAATCAATCGATTCGATGTGTCGATGAACAAGATTGTGTTCGTCAATTGCACCATTGGAAGCGTTCAGAGCCAGGCCTTCGATGTGACCAACATCAATCAGCTGTGCTTCGAGAATTGCCGCATCGACAAGGTTGAGGCTGGGGCCTTCACCAGCAAACTACTCAGCGATCACGTCTCCATCACAGGCACCCAAATTGGCACCATCGACAGCGAGGCCATCATGGGCAGCGGCATTTCCAAGCTAACGCTCCGAGAGAATACGTAAGTAAACAGCTTCCAACAAAAAAAAAAAAAATAAACAAGAATGAAATAAAATTACGGTAGATATAGGGTTTTGGGGACGGAGAGGGCGTGGCCTAAAAAAAGTACTTGCCAATGTTTTGGAGGAAGTTTCTACTAATCGGCCTGCAAATATAGTTTTTTTTCAATGAGAGCTGGAATGATCCACAAATATTTGGGATAAGTTCCCAGTAGTCCACCTACCAAGTTTGGTAACTCTAGTTCAAAATTTGTGGAGGATATAGTCTGGATAGTTGATCTGTGAAGATATGCGCTTTTATCGATTAACACTCATAGATATATCGGTTATGGGAGTGAGAAGTGGGCGTGGCAGGTGCCGATCTTTGAATTCACCAGCGAAATTTGATGACTCGAGGTATACTCTTTATTATTTCGATTTCCAGTTATCGACTTTATCGATTAACACTTTGTGTGACGTAAATAAATTATTAGGATTGGCGATTTGAAGAAATCGTTTAAAACTTGAATTTAACTTGTAAATTTGTAAATGATATATCAATTGAAAAGGGGAAGACGAGAATAAGTAGCGCCTGGGAAACTATGTAGATAGACATCTATATATATATATATATATTTATATTGAACTTTACATTTATTGGCAATACTATCTAAATACTGATTGAAAGTGTTGATTTTGTTTGCTTTTAGCATTGAAACAATCAAGGAGGATGCGATTCAGGTGCACAGCGTCTATGTGTATATCGAACGGAATCGGATTAAGCACCAGGGCAAGAACTGGCTGCACGTGAGCAATGGCGAACTGATTGCGATCGAGGATAATAGGTTCAGCAACTTTGCGCCGATCAAACTGAATCAGCATCTGTCGAAGCGATCGAATTGTACGTTTGCCAACAACTGGCTGGGCGATCCGCAGCCGGGTAGCCTCAACTTCAGCAGCTGTGAGGTGCATGCGATCAGCGTGGATCGGGTGTGTCGATGCGAGGATGAGCGTGATTGGCTGCCCACGATCACCGATCACGATCTCAGCTCGGAGCTGTACTGTCAGCTGGGCGAGCGGATCGATCGATGCTTTAATGCTAGCCAGGTGCATATGCGAAGATTTGCGAACGAGGCATGTGGCAAGAATCGCAGCACGTTGCGCTGCGTCGATGGCAGCACCTTGGAGTGGTACAAGGATGCCTTCTACACCAAACAGGAGCGCGAGGAGCAACTGAGAGGCACCACAACGTGGCGTGTGATCGGCATTGGATTCGTTTCGCTCGTTTTCACCATTGCGTTCATCGCCTGTATTATGTGGTCCTTTGCTAAGTGCTGTGTAAGCCACAGTCCGGATCATTATTGTCGGCTATCGCCGGATGACTGTTATACGCTGTGCCAGGATGTTAGCGAAATGGCCGATACACCCAATCAGCGGTTAATCAAGAAGCTGGTCAACAAACTGACCAGCGGCAAACTGAATCGTCAGCAATGCCGTGACATCATCTTCGATCTGTCGTCCAAGTGCAACGAGCTGCCGGAGAAATCGAACAATGTGATTGCCCGGCATCTGCAGGAGGCACACGCCAAATGTGTGCCACAATCGCCGATCGCTGTTGCGGCCGATGATGCGCAGGGCCCAAATGATGGCTATTATGCCAGTGCGCCCACCGAGCAGGGCTTCCCCGATCACATCTATTCACTGCCATTGCTTCCAAGTCAATATGCAATGCCATCCGATACACAGGATCCTTCGGCAATGCCCGTTTACTCGGAGCCCATCAATTCAGCCAGTAAGTTTCCGGTGCCGGAGCAGCGATCGCTCATGTTTTATTAGGGTTCCGGTTTCTTTCAAATTTGTTGCACAACTAGCAAAATGACAGACTCTTGGCTATTTTTTACTCTTTTTTTTTATTTTTTTATTATTTGTCTGTTTTCTATCACTTTTCTTTTGGCTGTGAGCGCAATTTTCTGTGTGGTTACTTCAACTATGTATTTTGTAGTAGTATGTTCAAAATGAGACGCAAGAGGGAGGTTGAATTCATAAGCACATAAATAAATAAATATATATATAGATATATATAGATATATATATAAAGTTCCTGTTGTAACAAATGTATGTATAAATTTGCATAAGCACTGATGTAACAAAATGATGCAAAGAGCACAAGCAGTTGGCTAGTGTGGAATACAACTATAGCTAACATGATCCAAACTAACGCACAACTATACACACACACACACGCAACACACACACACACACACACAGACAATATACACAGGTACTAAAGGCAAGCCACATTTATATTTATGGAACGCATTAACCAAAAAAAGGTACACAATTTGAATAGTATCTCTTGACTTGTAGTTAATATTGGTGATAGTTATCTTCTCTCTCTCTCTCTCCCTGTCTCTCTCTCTCTCTGTTTAATACTTTCTTTCTCGGCGTTCTTGTCTAGTATGTCCTTGGTGCTAGTTTTCTGTTAATGTAGCAACGGATACTTTCTCTCTCCAGTTTCTCTGTACATCTCCGTCTCTGTTTACTCCTTTCTCCTGCTGCATAATAATTCTCTCTGCCTCTAACTCTACCTCTCTCTCTGTCTCTCTAACTCTCCCTCTCTCTCTGTCTCTCTAACTCTCCCTCTCTCTCTGTCTCTCTAACTCTCCTTCTCCTTCTCTCTCTCTCTCTCTCTCTCTCTAACTCTCCCACTCTCTCACTCTCTGTCTGTGATTTAATGCTTGCCTTCTCTTTGTTTACAGATGCGGATGATATGCCGCCGGCTTATGAGTATATGCCACAGTATGCCACACCACTGCGCCACCCCCTGCCACCATCAACACAGCAACAACTGCCGTCCACAAGAGTCGCCGCCGGTCGGGACTGCCAGGAGCAACAAGAACAACAACAACAACAAGAACAGCGAGCAAGCAATGTCAGCTATGCGACGCCCGTTTGGCGGCAAACGCCGACTGCCACGCCCATTAGTATAGCGACAACAATGGCGCCCGACTTGCCGCAGAGGCATGTGCGCGATTTGCGTCAGGATCTCGAGGCGATGCCACAATTTCATCCCAATCAGTTGAATTCGTTACGCAATCAAAATCAGCTGCATTCCCGCTTTCCCAGCAATCTGCGCCGGCCTCCGCCGCCCGGCAACACGAACACAAATCACAGCAAACGCAGCTTCGAGTGTTTGGATGGGGCAGACACAATGTCGGCGATGGAACTAATGGATATGCGGGGTGCGGCCGCATTGCCACCGGATTCGGGCTCCGATCATTCCGGCGGCAGCGATGAGACTGTTAAAATTGAAGATATCGAATATGCCGATGCAGATGCCTGAAACTATACAACACGGCAAGCCGGGCGAATAAAATCATGTGATACACACACACACACACACACACACACACACACACAGCACACAAAAAGCAACACACAAACACACGCACACACTATGTACATACTATAAGACTAGTTTGAAAAAACGTTAAGAACACACACAAAAACATTGAATACTGTATGTATTAGCCTTTACTCCCGGCTTTGTAGCGGCAGTTACATTTAAATTATCAACCTATGATCTGGGCAAAGCCGGTTGAGCACATCTAGTTTTCAATTAAGATTTTATAAATAAAAAAAATATATATATACATATATATGCATACGAACATAAAAACCTCAATTTCTCTGTCTATCAACTCTCCAACCTTAAAAAAGTAGTTTAGGCTGGGAACTGAGATTACTGAATTGATTGTAATATCGTTTTAGGACATTATGTTATCATTTAGCTTTGGCAGAATTTTGAAATATTATATTGCTTTTGTACGTTTTAAAATATTTTCTGTTTCACAACAGAGTATTCCACATTTGTGTCGTTAAATAATATCAGAAATAGAGACAAGTATATCTACGACAATCGCGATCGGACATTTTAAGACTCATCTTTCCACCGATTATACCTATGGGCCTGCTATAATGATGATAATGATGAAGTCAATGTGAGGAAATAAATTGCACTTATATTCAGTGATTTAAATCTGGATATAGATTGTAAAACATACATTGGAAAACGGTAACTGGCTGGTTTTATCGATTTGTTATCGATATTATTCGTTGCCAACTTTAGGGCACCTGCTAATATCGGCTTGACTCATATTGTTCATTTCTCAACTTATTGCCCGATCAAATTGAAAATGTTTTAGTTGCATGCAAAGGCAAACAAAAGTCGCTTCGCGTGCGGCATACTTAAGAATGAAAAATGGTTTGTGTTTCCACATGCCACAAGTCTGCTAAAGTCCGTTGAGCATTGTACGTTGCCCAATTTGTGGCTGACCGCGCCAGCGCCCGCGCCGGCTAGTTGCGGGGTTATATGATTACTTCTATATGTAATGTATTTGTATATATATATGTGAATATCGATATATATTTATATATGTGTATATAGTACACATATACAGTATATGTACAACACGAAATGTTGAATAACTTGATTTGCAAGCGCAATCGGCTTGTTGTTGTTTTGGTCTTTGTTTTGAATTTGAATATTTGTTTGTATGGCCAGCGAGAATATGAAATTTGCAGTAAAAAACTGTTTATTTGTATTCTCTATTTTTTCATTTTAATTATACCGAGTAAAAGATTTATGTGATCGTGTACCCATATTTGTTATTCCATATTTGTAGCTCTCATTTCTAACATCTCATTTACGAGAAAAATCAACAGTTCGATTTTAGAGTATTACGCAAAATTCTTGTTTATCTAGTATTGGTTAAATATATTAACAAAGGAAGTGAATTTTGATGCAACAAGTTTTCTTTGCAGTTGAGACCAATTTGTCACTATGCCACTTACAGTAGAATGCTATTGCTGCACATAACCCTTAGCAGCTGTAATTCAGTTAAGTTGTTGGGTGCCGTTAACATCTGCTAAGGAGTTCATTTAATAAATTTTTAAAAAAATATGTATGTTCATATTTATACAATCTTTCAATACAATTCACAGTTGTTTGTTTAACATTTTAAATTCCTTTGATTTTGTTTGGCAGATTGACTTAAGCTGTGCCATTCATGCTATCAATGCATCCATCCTTAAAGCTTCCTTTTGACAGTTAACGACTAAAGAATTTGCATTTTATGTTATGTGCAGTTAACATACTCGTAGGCAGGTGAATATATATACATACAAATGTATATATGTGCACAATATGTGTATTCTGTTAAGCATAGCGGTATTTTTGCTTTGTCTTTGACATCGTAGTGTATTTGACTACACTCGCTGGCAGTTAGTCAGCAAATGATGGATCTCAACAAGTTGTCTAAGTGGCCGCTTGGCCCCAAGGCAGATAAACTTCAGTTTTTTTTTGCGGGGGCACACATTACACACTTGCCACAACAACAACAACAGCAACAAGCAGCAGCAGCAAGTGTCAAGCGATGCGTGTCCGTCCGGCTGTCGCTGGCATATTCAATTAAACGCGGCGCGAGCAATCAAAGCAACAGGCAGGCAACAAGACCACCGTGCGGGATTGGGGCACACAAAACACACAGACACAGACACACACACACACACACATAAAAACCCAACAAGCACAAGAAAAACAAACAAACGACAAAAGGCAAACAAAGCGCAAACATTCTTAAAGCTTACAAAAGCTGCGCAGCCGCAGCAGCCGCAATGGCGCTGCCTCATGCTTATCGCTTGCAAGAGCGAGATGGTGAGAGCGCCATTTAGTGCTGCTGCTGCTGCTAGCGCAGCTGCTGCTGCTGATATCGCTGCCGTCGCGACTGTTGGCTGAGACGGCTGTAAATGTTTCGCTGTCTGTTTTGGCGCTCAGTTTGACATTTGCACGCGCTTACGCCGGTCGCGCCAAACGAGAGCTTAGGCCCGGCAGCTATTGGTTAGTTGTTGTTGTTGTTCTTGATCGTCGCGCGTTTTAATTTTGTGTGCTGATTTCATAGGTTATGCAAATATTTGCGTTTAGCTATTTGCCGTCATATTCCGTTTTATTTTTGATTTTGTTTACATACTCAATAACAAGCTGTGTGTGCCCGGTTGTGGCTGTGTGTGTGTGTGCGGGTGTGTGTTTTAGTGTGTGTCGCCCCAAAACCACAATCCACCCAATGGCCAACGGCTAGCGGCCACAAAAAGTTCAAAGCAATAAAAACTGCAGCAAGGCAGAAATATCTTCTCTTCGCTTCTCTTCTCCTTCTTCATTTTTTTTTTTTTTTGTTTTGCATGCCGACAACAACAACAACAGCGGACATGTGCGCGAAAGAGAGGGCGAACGCGTGACAGCGAATAAATAAAACTTAAACAAATAGCCGGGCGCGCTGGCAGCGATGCTGACAGTGCAGCAACTGCAGCTGCACAAATGCTTTGCTGGGCTTTGCTTGGCGAATTTCTTTTTTGGCAGGATTGTGTGCGCTCTTGCTGCTGCTGCTATCGCTGTTCGAATGCTTTCTCTGGAACTGTAGTTTCTGAGCAACTTGACTAGGCTTCGACGTTTCTGATCTGTCTGTTCTCGTTCGCGTTACGTAAGACAGTGAGAACACAGAGAGAACTGGGAACAGCAACCCACGCACCACAAACAAAACAAACCAATTCAAAACCTATTTGCATGTTTCACTGAGCGAGAGAGGGGGAGTTTGTGAGAGGCGCAAAGAAAGGCACAAGCACACAAAAACAAAAAAAAAAAAAAACAAATGCCATTTCTGAGCTAATTCGCACTCGCAATGAATACAACCCACTCCCCCATACACGCACACACACACGCACACACACACATTGATGGTTGTCAAACAAAACGTCGCAAATGGCAGCTTTCCATATGTATCGCTATATTGCCATATCCAAAGCAAATTATTTCGATATTTCAAGGTTACAAGTATGACGAACAAAGTCTGTTTTTAGTTTTTGTTGCTGGCGGCGTTGTTGTTGTACTGTCTTTATATTTTTTCTGTTAACGGGCAATAAAATTCTAAAAAGATTTAATGCGCTTAAAACCAAAAACAAAACAACCAACAAAAAGAAAAAGAAAGAACAAATGAACTTAAAACGTTGAAAATCACGAAAATTTGCCAGCAGCCCACAAAGTCAAAGTTATGAAAAGTTCAACGGAATTTGTAGCAATATGCAAAAAGGCAAACAAACACAACATGAATAAATCACAACAAAGCGAAGCAAAAGGCAAAAACAAGCGAGAACTAAAAATGAGGCAAAAGCACATTAACCCGTCAAGTGTTTGCCACAATGTTGTTGCTGTCGTTGAATCTACACTGCAGCGCTTTGGGCATCTTGTATGAGACCAAAAGACGTGCGTCTCGCAAGCGCAACAAATAGCCCGTTTTAAGGAATAAAAGCAATAAAGCTTGTATAATTAGGAGTAATAGTTTTCTAACGGTTTCCGCTCTGCTCTGTCCGTATATTCCATATATTTCACTCTTCCATATTGGCATTTGTCTAATTGTCACTTCCACTTCATTCCGCATTCTCGCTAGTTTCCAATATCCCTCTGCTGTCTGTTTTACTGTTCAACTGTCTCACACTCCACCGTTCCGCAACCGTTTCTGCTTCCACTATGATATCATATCCTATGATGTCCAACTATTCCCCCGTTCCACTTAACCGTATGATTCAGCAGGAAATGTCGTAAGATCTACGTTATTCTTTACTGTCTCGCAATGGTAGCTAATCGATGCTTTTGCTTCAGATAAGATTGCTTCATATAGCGATAAGAAACAAAAACTGGGCGTTTTGCAAATTGTGCGCAACACGAAAAGAGAAGAAAAATATAAATATATAAACATATATATGTGTATGCACCTATGAGCAGTTGTTATAATCTTAATGGGCGTGTTTACGGCTTTGTAGCGAGTCGAGGCCCGTTTGCAATTTTGATATAGTCCATGAAATGTGCACATAATTGTCGTATAATTGAGCTCCACTTGATTGGAAGCGCACATGCCATCAATGGAGATGAACAGAGGGACAGAAAGAGAGAGGGAGAGACAGCGAGAGATGGAGTGAGGCGTGGGGGGAGTAAAGTTGAGGAGGTGTCGCACAGGAAATGCATTTTTGCTTTTATTGAATTTCCTATTTATTTCCCATTTAACAACAAAGCTGAAAAGTGTAAGGGTTCTTCAAGCGTCTGTGGCGCATCCGCTGGTCAGCTAAAAAAAAAAACTGCTTGCCACATATGTGGAAAACAAATCAGTTGAAGTAGTTCTCTTTCGAAAGGTTACTTTTTTTGTTACTGTACGACAAGTAAAATCGATAATTATCGATAGCAAAGGTGGCATCAGTATTATTGATGAACTAAATTTGTAATAAGTGACATTTAAATTTCACATTAAGTGGCGAAGTTCGAGTAATAACGCAGAGAGAGAGAGATAGAGAGAGAGAAGAAGGAAGAGGGAGAGAAGAAGGAAGAGGGAGAGAAGAAAGAAGAGGAGAGAAGAAGGAAGAGGGAGAGGGAGGTCGGACAACACAGCTGTGGCAACGCGGCATATTTGCTTGATGACTACATTTTCTCGCTCACTCATTTACGTATAAATTAAGTTCTATAAACAAAGAAAGAAATGACCATAAACAAATACCAAAGCATAATTGATCATGTTTGCGCACAGGCGACGAATCTGGTGTCTGTCTAAAGCGTCTCTGCTCTGTGTGTCGACCTCCAAATTCAATTAACAGCCTTTGACGCTGATTGGAGCCATCAGCTATTGATGTACACATACATGTATGTATGTATGAATGTATGTACGAATGTATGAATGTGTTCATTTATGAGTACATACTACGGGTAGTAGCTTGCAAAATCAAGATCACTTTATAAAGTGGCGTGTTAGAAACTGATTCAATTAGAACAATAAGTTAGACGATGATGATGATAATGATGATGGACACTTCTCGTAACGCTTAACGTCTAAAAAGTTGTGTGGAAATGTGTAATCGATCATCATTGATCGATAATAAACATCATCTGAATTTGCAATCGTTTGAAATAGTGATTTTTTTATTTAGAAACATTTTATTGAGCTCTTAAAACTTTTATTGAGCTAATTGAAACTTGTGTGTGGGAATATTGTTTATATTTTAGTTCGCACAACTAAATTATAAATGTTTACTAGTTAGTGGTATGTATATCAATTCGAGCAGCAGTTCGAGTCGAATGCCTTAGGTATTCTGCAAAATGCGTATGTATTGTGTATGTGTACAAATTTGATTATTGGAAACGTTATCAAATTGCTGATAAGAAGCGTGCTCAAGCTGAGTTCAAATATCATGATTCAGTGGCAATCGGATTGCAAACAAACGAAATCAAAAATGGATGAAACAAACTAATTCATTTGTATGTAATGTAACTCGGGGAAAAAAGAAAACTGTGTTTTCAGCTGTGCTTCGCAGTGAGTCAGAATTCATAGCTCGCGTTAAATTACACACTCGCACACACACAGGCAAACACACACAGGCAAACACACACACACACACACACACACACATACGCACAGAAACACACTGACAACATTGATAAGCAAAAGCACCTTCAGCGATAAAAACGAATTTATTATTTTTTTTTTTTGTAATCTTATCAGCGCTTATGAAAAGTTTCAAACGGAACAACGGAAACTGCAACGGCGAGGGAGCGAAGGAGGAGTGACAGAGAGAGAGCGAGATTGAGATTGAGCTATGTTAGTTTATGGAATTGAAACGTGAAACGTGAAACTGAAACAGAACACGCGAAACAACAGAAACAGGTGCCCCTCTGGTACGCAGGCAGAGGCTGAGCCAAAAGTCCACAGAAACCGTAACGGAACGGAGCATTTGTATTGCCAGCACTACCACGACTACTACTACTATGCATAGTTTGCGATAAGTTGAAAAGGCAGCTAGCAACAATAACGGATAGCACACAAAATGCGAAATATAATCAAAAATCTCAAAGATCCAACCACCACCAGTGTGGTACTACTGTGTTGGTTGCTCTTGCTGTGCACCACAGCGACGACAGCAACCACATTGCCAAAGGTCAGCTGCACCGATCACGACACAACAATCACATGCGATTGCAACAGCGATGAGCAGGTGAGATAATGCCCAATAATAATAATAACACAAATAACAAATAATGGCACCACCCAACCACTGTTTACACACACACACACACACACACATACGCACAGCCGATGGTGTTGCCGCAGCTGCATGGCACCGTTTACCAGGTGAAAATACGCAATTGTCGCGACTTGACCGTAGAGCCAAACGCATTGGATAACACAGAGGGTCTGCGCAAGATCAGTTTCCAGCATCTGGACAAGCTGGTGCTCAAGAAGAACGCTCTGAGCGTCTCGCGTGAGAGCAACAAGGCTTTAATTGTCGAATTCGAGCTGGTTAATTTTCAGTTAATTGACTCGCATGCGATTAGCGGCAACATTGAGGAGATCTCATTTACGGGTGGACGCATCGAACAGATGCATCCATTTGGCTTTACCACCATCAAGGATAGTGCCATATTGCTCAAGCTCGACGGTGTTACCATAAACCACATCGAAAGTCAGGTGAGTTGCACCAAATCCTTGGTTCAATTGGAAGAGTTTCTATTTCTAGTGCAGCGATCATCTAACATATGCGTGTCAAAGTTAACAGCAACTTTGACATAGACTTTAACTCGTGCTATTAAATATATGAACGAAGGACGAAGATTGCATACCCTTTTAGAGCAGCAGACAATACATAAATTTAAAAAACTGACCGATTGTTCCTACGACAGCTATATAGTATAGATGATGTTTTGTTGAAATGTTACGCATAACTAGTGAGATTGGTTGGTTTGATTTGTACCGATCCGATACCCTATACAAGGCTATATGGATGCAACAGACGAATTTAACACTATGAAACATAGCTAAACTCTTCTATAACAGAAAAGATCTTCTAATCAAGGAAGGTTTAATATGGCATGACTTATATTGCAGGCCTTTAAGAAGTTTGCCGTGGAGAAGATGACAATTGTTAATTGCAATTTCATTGGCAATCTGCCGACGCGCGCCTTCTACGAGCTGGAGGTGACAAATGAGCTGGCGATGCTCAACAATCAGTTCCAGGAGCTGCACTCGCACGCCTTCTCCTTCAAGCGTAAGTGGCAAATGCTGCCTGCACTGCCTCACTTTAACTTATTGAACTAACATTCAGAATTTATCAATAATAATAATAATTAAACATTGCTTCTTTTTTTTTTTTGGCAGTCATCTCGAAGCTGAGCTTAAACGATAATCGTTTTGCGGCCGTCGACGGGGAGTGGCTGGAGGCGTACATTCGCGACGCGGTCGCATTGCGTAACAATCAGTTTGGTGCCACCAGCGATATTGCGTTTCGCAGCCTGGGCGTCCATCGCGACTATCAGCTGAGCGAGCGGCTCGAGTTGCGCTTTCACAACAACACCGTGCGCAGTGTATTCCCGTCGTCGAGCAGCGCTCATGGCGCTGACATGGGCGAGGCGTCACCGCCGCCACAGCCGCTGAGATTTGATGAGCGTTTCGCGCTCAGCATTCGCCAGCTGCACTACGACAACGAATGGAACTGTGAACAGCTGGACATGAGCGTCCAGCCGCCGCAGCCGCGCATCGATTTCTTTCGCCAGCACAGCGAACAGCTGCTCTTCCGAGCAACAGCAGCAGCAGCAGCAACTGGAACGTCAGCAACAGTTGGTGGAGGCGCTGCAGCTGCCAATTTCTTGCCGCTCCGTCAGCTGATTGTGGAGCAGTGTCAGCGTACTAATTATACAGCATATATTGTGTTGGGCAGCGTGCTGTTGGCGCTGCTAATACTGCTTCTGTTGCTGTTGCTCTGGTGGCGACTCGCACAGCGGCGACGACGTCGCAAACTGGATGTGGTGCAGCCGGAACCGCGCACCTACAAGGAGACGCAGATTGTATACCAAATCGAGAATGCTGGCCTGCTCAAGACTGATTTGTAAAGCTACACAAAACACACACACACAAACCAAACACACACACACACACACACACACACACACACAGCCGAAAGACGCTAGCTGAAGCGAAGTGGCATGCAGCAGCAGCACAACCAGCACCACCAAGAAGAACCACCAAGAGTGACCTTTCGTTGTACCAAATTGTTAGCTTACGTTTAGTAGTATCTATGAAGTAATTGCGTAATATCATCTTATCTATAACATTGTATCTATGTTAATCATACACAACAAAAAAAAGAAAAGAAAAGAAGAGAAATGATTTAAGCTGTAAATAAGAACTATGACTCTGAAAAATAATTCGCACTCGTGATTCATCTCTACTCCAGATGCATATCTTAACAGAAGGTACTAATGTATACAATGAATAATTTGATGAGGTGCAGTGAATCATTTCAGTTGCAGTTGACCTTTACTAACTAAGTTTAAGCACAAATATGAACTAGGACAATGATTTATCGAATCAATCAAGATGTCCTCGCTTTGTTAGGTCTACTGAACTGTTTCAATTATCTTCGATTATATCAACATTAAGATGTACTTCAAAGTTTCAAGACCTGATTGATATGTTAGCAGTTGCAGTTGCATCGAATATGTGATGTCAAAAGTGCAACAATATGTACGGAAATGCGCCTAGTTTTCGCCAGGATTCAAGTCATGATTATGGTAACACAGTTACCAACTCGAACACCTAAAGAATGTTTGGTAAATGTGTAAGATGTGACTTTAATAGCGAGACCTTAAATCTGTGATGTATAGGTAAATACTCTGTAAATGGGATGAATTCACGAGTCATTAAATAATGCAAATTATATTGACATACCCAATGGGCAGATATGATTCCAATGCCTGATGCACCGTCAATTGTGGCTCGGAAAGTGCAAATCCTTTCGAAAGCAGCGCATGATGTGCGCTAATTGTGTCCTCAATGCCGCTTAAGTCATCCATGTCCTTGTCATCTGCACACGTTAAAAAGGAATAATATCAGTATATATTCAACATGAACTTGCCATAACAATCAAGGACTATACCTGCCAAATTGAGATCCTTCTTCATGAGATTCGCGCTGCACATGCCGCCCAGATAGGCCAGCTCCTGTTCCAAGCGAATCAGACACGAGTTGCTGGCATTGATCTGAGCGAGACAGCGTTAGATTAGCAACAGACAGAGATAATAAATATATAGATAAATTATATAGGGCCATGGCTTACCGCTGTGGGATTGTCATAGCCCACCACCAGGCACTTGAAGCCATAGCGATTATTATGCGGATCCTGTGCATACAGCGAGGCGGTTTCCAGCGAGAACTCAACGCAATTGCCCGGCAAAATGAGAACGTTCTGCAGCCAATTGGAGGCGCTGTGGTAACAACAGTTAACAGTTAAATAAAACATTCTAAAGAAAATCACTATCCAATCTTTTTTGGCATGTTATCTACTTTTACAAAACTTAATCTTGACCTTTCTTAATGGGTTCCAGACTTAGGAATAGGAATCACTTACGTATTAAACTTCTTAACCACAATCCAGTCGGGCTCCACCGTTTCCTGAGTGCGTAGTTGTGCTTGGGATGGGTTGCCCGGCGGCCGATTGCAGCTGGTCACGAACAGCTGGGCATTGTGGGCATGTTGTCCGATTATATTGTTATCGAGCATATCAAAGTAATCCTCGCCAGAGGCTGTCGCCGCAGTATTTGACGACTGGCACGGCTGTGGAGTGTTAGACGTGCAAAGGGGTATCGATAGCAATAGATAATCCTCGAGCTGAGCGGTGCCGCACTGTGAATCAAACTCAATGGTTAGCCATTGGACACAGGGCGGAAACTCGACCCGATAGCAACTGATGCTGGCACTGCGATACGGATGCTCGCTTTCGACCACACAATAGTGGTTGCTGGTTGTGCTACTGGCGGGCGTTGGCGGCACAGGTATTGGCTCGGGACGCAACTGCTCTTTGGACACGTGCAGCTGATTGAGCGCAGCGATATGCGGCAGAATCTCCTTGATCAGGCCGAGTATTTGCACGGAGCTCTTTGGATCGCTGCAAGCCAAGTTGGCAATGTGCGCATAGACGAGCGGCAACAGAGTGTGAAACATATTCGAGGCAGCCAAATTGAAGACCTCTAGCAGCTGCAGGGCAGCAACATCGCCACCACCGCCACCGGCGGCACAACCAACAACATGTGCCTCCTCCGAGTCGGAATGGAGCAGCTGCTGTTGTTGCTGCTGCTGCTGTTGCTGCTGCTGCTGCTGATGTTGTTGCTGTAATGGCAACTGTTGCTGCTGCGGCGCCTGCTGCTGTTGCTGTGGCGTATGCAACTGTTGCTGCTGTGCCTGCAACTGCTGCTGTTGCGAGGTCAGCGGCTGTTCCGACGCCAGCTCATACTCAGCCCGCTCGTTACCATTCAGCTTGGCAGCGGCCAATTGTACGTTGGAGAAATTCAGTTCCGCTGTTTCCTCAACACCAATTTCAGTGGCACCAATTTCGATTTCCATTTCGAATGGATTCGTTGAGCGCTTATCGAATTTGAGCGTCTCCATAATGCCCTTGGAGAAGGACTCAATGCGTTTACCCAAATCCCTTGCAGTTGTCGACAGCTGCGGATCACCGGGCAACGCAGCAGTTCGCGAGTTATTCGCCCAATTAATATCCATATGCTCCTCGATGGGCGTTATATTGTGCTCCGAGTCGATGGTCTGTGTGTGATTCGATGACGAGTTGTCTGTGGGCGAACACGAAGCAGCCATCGCATTACGTGCCAGAATAAGCAATTCCGTGCATTTTTTCGTTATATCCGCCGCAATTTGCAGCGCCGTGTCGCGTGTTGAGACCTCGTTGCTGTTACTGGCCAGAGCATGTGCAGCATCCGCTGAGCACGTGGCGGTCTCCAGCTTATGCTGCTGTTGTTGTTGATGTTGATGTTGATGATGTTGCTGCTGCTGCTGTTGTTGTTGTTGTTGTTGCTGCTGCTGCTGCTGCTGTTGTTGCTTGATGGGCGTACTGTAGTATAGAACGCTGGGCAGCTGACCGCGTGCGGGCGTTGTGCCATTAAAGCTTAAATCGCAGGCATAGAAATGAAAGCTGGTGCCGCAAGGACCACGCACTGTGGGCATGCCCGAATCACCGGAACATGTGCGTGCACCCTGGGAGCAGAGGCGCAACGCGTAACGTGAATGCTCCTTAATGTGCACCGGATGCTCGAACTTAATTTCGGCGAGATCATTGTGCACAGCCTCTGGGTCGTAACTGCCAGAGATGGACTCCAATGTCTCCCATTTGTGCTGCGGCTGCAGATCAACAGTGTTGTCATAGAGCAGCTCGAGCTGATAGTCATAGCTGCCCGAACCGGAATAGACCATGGCGCCAGCTATGGCAATACCAGGTCGATCCACAGAGAATGCAATCGCATCCGGTCCAAAGTTTCCCGTATTCCAGGTGCGACTCAAATCGCAACGGGCAAAGCGAGAACTCGTCGAGTGCAGCGTGCGTGGCGGCAAAAACAGTTTATCGTATTCGCCGAGCGCCGTCTGGTAGACAATTTCGGCCAGGACGCGAGCCAGCAGATGGCAACAATTGTCGATGAGTCCCTGATTGATGCACTCCTTCAACGCATAGGTGCCGCCCAGGCAACGGCTATAAATGATCTCAATGCGCGCCCTAATCGGACTGGCGATGATATCCAGCAGTCGCACCAGCACATCCTTAAAGGTCCACGAATTGCTGAGAAAGTCACTCTTCTCCTGCTGCGTGCGATAGATCATCTGTTCCACCAATATGGGATACTGGTGCGCCTCCGTTGACGACAGCATGGGCAGACCCGAATTATCGCTCGGACTGATTATCGACTGGCGCTCATTACCGGCCACATTCAACAGCGAAAATGTTGCACGCAACTTGACACTGGGCGAGCAGAGACCGGCAAGAATTGCGCTCAGCAGTCGGGAATGTAAAGCGCCACGATCCATTTGGGCCAGCAGATCGCACAGGCAGTTCCATTTGAGGGACGATGTCGGATAGAATGCATCGAAGCATGCCACGAAACTCAAATGGCACTCGTCTAGGATTTCCAGCACCAAGGCGTACCCTATGAAAAAGCCAAATTTGAGGATTAGTTATTGCAGTCTTTTTTTTTTTTTTGGTTTTCTAAATTTAACTCACCCTCTTCGGTGGCAATGTCCTTGAAGATGTCATCGCAAAAGATGCCAATGAGGAGGGCACGCACATTGCCAATGCACTCGGCCAGCTGAATGTTCTCAAGATTGGTTTTGCGCGCCAACGGCGTGCCCGAGCCGACGGCGGACAGCGAGCTGGGCAGCACTGCGGTGGCATTGCTCAGCATGCGACCCGGTGTCTTATCTGCAAGGAACAGCAATGGATTAGATATTGCGATTGAGCAGCGACTGAATTGCTGGAGCGTTACCCTTGTTATTTGGCTTTTGTTGGAGTTTTGAAAGTGCGGCGGCAATTGCACTGCCCGCAGCAGCTGACGGTTGGGTCGAGCGCTGCGGATAGATCTCGTTTGTGTATTTGCGCAGCAGGCGCAGACACGATTTGTTGACATAGCCCAGATACTGGAGTGTCTGTTGCAATTGCAGCGGCCTGGTGCGATCGCGTTGCTCGCGCAGCTGCGTCTTGAAACAGTCCCACGACCAGCTGAGCAGCACCACCAGACTCTCGAAGCACTCGCGGCTCACGCTGTTGGCAAAGGCGCGCGAGATGCGCTGAACGGGATCGGCGTCAAGGGGCAACGGCGGCTGCTTGCAGTCCTGTGTGACCAGGCGATAAAGTATCGCCGGTATTTGGCCAGAGTTGACATCGGTGCCGTTGTTCGCCTTCTTGCTGGACTTGAATGAGAAGACCACCTGATCCTCGGTGGTAACCGACGCCTGACCGCACGACCCACAATCAGAGGAGGGGCCCGCGATGCGTGCCCAAACCAGATACCAGCGACCTGCCGCAGCATTAATCGGCTTGGGCAGCTGAATGTGATGCTTGCTGCGTGCGGCACACTCATATGGCACCTCCTTCGTCTCGCTGATGACGACGCCCTCCTTTTCGTAGCCGCCGCCATCGACGCCCAGATCGAACAGTTTCAGCTTGCAGCTGTATTCGCCACGTCCGCCAAACATGCCAAAGCCGCAGATCACAATGTCCGTGTCCGCCGAGAAGCGCACCGCCTCCACACTGTGCCCGGAATAGCCCCAGCCGCCGCCAAAGTTATCGAAGCGATTCACAACCTGATATTCGCCGCTCTGTGCCTCGGCCGCCTGGTGCGGCTGCTGCGTCAGCGTCTGCTCAAAGCAACCCGGTATATTATCCTGTGCCGATGTCAGTATATCCAAACAGGCGAGCAGATTCAGCGATGCCTGCGAACGCGACACGCGCGCCTCTGCCTTGCTAGGCAGCGATAGTTCCGGCGACAGCAGCGCTCGGTAGTTGGCAGCATTCTGCAAATTATTCAAATTAGTTAATTAGTTTGGATACTTTGGATACTTGTTCAAAAACCAAGAGGGAACTAATTGATTGATGCCAATAAGTACCCTTAAAAATACATATAAACTTCAACAGGCTGCAACAAAGGAACTATTGTCCCGCAAATTGGGATACATGCCACAAATAGTGTTCAAAGAGAAAAATCAATAATCCACTAACATAATCCGATTGGGATACACTAATTTCAGAAATGCCCATTCTATTCTTGACAGACAAGTTTATCTTCTAGGAACAGACAGAATAAGAGATAGACACACAGACGGACATAGCTATTAGGGATGCTTATCAAGGATATATATATCTGCAACTGCATCTGTTGTTTGACATTCGTCTGTTTTGCTCTTTGATAATTAGCTTGCAGGTAGCCGGGGGCACGCAGATACGTGTCTTATGTGGTTGGAGGGGTGCAGTAGGTGCACAAGTTGCAAATCTCTTTAGGTGCGTGATTTATTTACCAGATTGCTTTCGGCTATTTCGCTAGCGACCACATTGTAACAGCGCAGCTTGCGGGCGACGCCATCGAAGACCCACAGGACATTGTAGCTGGGATCCATGGCAAAGGCAATTTGTGGTGGCGGCGGCTGTTGCTGCTGCTGCTGCTGCTTGTCCGGCGATGCTGGGCATGCGGCGACCGCTTCCTGGCGCGTTCGCACTCGCCGCTGCAATCGTGGCGATGCTGTTAGCGAGGCTGGCTGTGCCGTCTCCACTTGCTCCTCGAAGATGTGATTGCGCGCCTCGTGCATGCTGCGCGACATTTGCTCATTGATTGGCACACCGGCCGTTGTCGCGCTGGCCAGCGGTTGCTCTGCCACCGGTGTCGCCACATCCACATTACGATTGATCTCCGGCAGTCCATGTGGCTGCTGTGTCTGCAGTAACTGCGCAAATTTCGTTTGGCCGCGATAATGTGGCGTGCAGCTGCCATCGCTGCGATTTATGGATAGCGTGTGAAACGACAGCGGTATGCTGGGAATTAACACTAGAAAAATAATACCGGGTTTAATATTTGAATTAAAGTAAGCAAAAAAGTGAAACATCGGGCTAACACTCACGTATGGTCTTTTTGTTGGCCACCACATGCATCTTGGGCAGCATGTGGGCGGTAATTAGTGACTCGTCAATCTTGATGAAGGTCTGGTCACCATTGGCACCGATCCAGGTAACCTTTTTGCCATAGCTGGGACCCAGACCGCTGCAAAATATCGATTATAGACAACTATAAATATCAGTCGAGTTGGGCTATTTCAAAAATAAACTTACAAGACAGCGCTGGGCCCACAGTTCCATAAAAATTTCTGACGCTGCGCAATTAGAGCAGCCGTGTTGGGCGGCACAAGAATACACTCCTTGGATCCACCGGGCAGGCAGACTGCTTCCGGTGGGGAATCTGCATCCTCTTGTTGCTGTTGCTGATGCTGCTGCTGCTGAGCAGCAAGGCTTGAGAGGGTTGGTTTCTGACCAAAGTCGCTGGGCAAGCGACCCAGCTGACCCTTCTGATAGTTGCCGAACGTGTAGACGACACCCTTGTGAGTGAGCAGCACCGTGTGATTGCTGCCGGCAGCCACCTGGCTAATGGCGCCCTGCACTTGGACCCGTATCGGCCCGGTGACCGCCTGTAGATCCCCACTGCCCAGCTGGCCGTATTGATTGCTACCAAATGTGAAGACCTCGCCGGAGAGCGTTAGCACCACGGTGTGGTGCAGGCCGCATGCCACTTGCACCACCGGTGAACTGCTCGGCAGTTGCAGCGACTGTGGCGCCAGTGGTGCTACTCGCGGTGGATCCTTCTCCAGATCGGTGGGTGTGCCGCCACCACCAGTGCAACCAGCGGCGCCTGTCTCCAGCTCCGATGGTTTCTTCTCCTTGCGTCGCATAATAAGCGTCTTAGAACGCTGCTGACGCGCCAATTCACCTGGTAGCGGCTTCAGCTCCGCTTTGGCATCGGCTGCAACTGCAAAACACACGAGTGCATTAGACGAAGGTTCCCGACAAACAGTGGCCCCATTCCAGACTTTAAATTATCTCCACATGAAATAGATTTACATCAGTTGAGAAATAACCAACCAATCGATGTATTGTCTCAACTGATATCTGTGATACGTGTGATTAAATAAAGAGGGTTATGGTTCCGTACAGCCAGACAGGCAGACCGTCTTGACCAGTTCGTCACTTCCAGTTGCAATATATATACAAACATATATGTGATGCATACATTTGCACAACTAGGTGAAACTATTTATATAATACAATAAGAAGCACTTATGCAACCTAAAACTTACTTATTTCGCTCTCTTGTAGCGCGACGCAGGCGGAGCACAGGCCGCACTTGGCACAGCCAGCATCGCCGTGTCCGCAGGGGCAAATGCTGCCGGGTAGACGCTGCTCGAGGGGCACATTGAGAGCGGAGACACAGCTGACATTGTAGCCGGTGCATTCGCGGCACATGATGCAGACGCGACACTGGCCCTGCACCAGATTGTGATCGTCGTAGTCGCACAGTGATGAGAAGTCCACTTTGTGGCGCAGCTTGTCCACATGCATACTGAGCAGCGCATACGCCGACGACGAGCTTGGCACATCGCGGACGGGCAACATTTTGTTGAAGACACGACCGCATTGACCCTTGTTGTTAAGCCCAAATGTGAACACCTGACCCTTGGCACTGAGGGCGACGCAGTGCGCCTTGCCCAGCGCCACTTTGGTCACATGCTGATCGAGAAGATCGGTCACAAAGCCCATCGAATCGCAATGGGCCGTATCCTTGCCGTACATTATCAGTTTGCCCGTTTTCGTCACAAAGGCGGAGGTGCCATTGTTACAGGCGGCATGCACCACAACATGCCCATCGATTTTGGTCATCTTTTTGGGCTTCACCGGCTTTGGCTGTCGCCGATTCTTGGAACTGTCGCCATCCTCACCACGCCGCGCCGTGCCCGCAAAGTAGACGGTGCCATCATCGTTGACGAGCAGCGCATGGACGCCATCGTGTCCAACGGCCACATGAACAATATGCGCTGCCTTGGACACAATCAGTTCGGTTAGTTTCAGTGTGGGAGTGCGACCCACACATTTAAGTCCCAGTGCCGCCGATTTGCCATAGTAGTAGACACGTCCATTGCTGGCACGCACCAGTCCAAAGTCCTTGCCGCAGGCCAGGCCCAGCACATCGGCATCGCGACACGGCGCCGGCAGCTTTGGCTCAAATATATTGTGCGCCGACTGGATGCGCTGGATCTGTTGCTGATTCAGCAGCTCATCCTCGAACGCCGCATAGCCCAGTGTGCGAAACTTTTTGCGTGCCAGCTGCAGCGGCAGCTCAAACGGGGGCGGCTCACTGCTGTAGCTATTGTGATATAGATTCAGCTTCTTAACCACCAGAGTGTCCTGCAAGGAAAGAGCATTAATAGATTTATTTCAACATTTAGAGCAGCTTTTCAATTTCCTACTTAATTGGATACTTTCACTTTAATGTCTGGCTATAGGCATGTCAAAAATGCAAAAATTCCTCCAGTTCTTTTCTAATTTTCTTCAATTTGTTAACTGCTGGCATTCTAATATTAAGGTTATTGAAATTCTATAAACTAGTTTCCTATATCTTTTAATCTATTACATCGAAGACATGCTTCTTGATTTTCCGTTAAGCTTAACCTGGTCTATATTAACCAAGCCAATTATTTTACTTGTCTATAGTTCTAGTCTAGTGTTCTACATAAGTACAAGCTTAATACAATTTAAGGGATTAAATTGATACTGCAAAGCAGATACCAAAAGTTTTTTCTCTGCACTGCAACAAATTCTTAGTTGCAATGAGCTTCGTCCATTAGAGACTTTAACTCACATCCCGATTACTGCAAATGGCATGTAGTGAATCATCGTCCGTGAAGAGTACGTAGTTAAGTCCCTCGCGCATCGAGAGCATATTGAGGGGATTCATTGATTTCACCGCCAGCGTATCCATGCCCACCAACTGCAGCTGATCGGCGCTGCGCTTGCAATTGCGCCGGAAATACACTTGACCGGCACTGTAACCCAGCCAGGCGTTGCGCTCGCGACTAAAGTCCTCGTTCTGTGCATAGATGTGTCCCTTGTAGGATCCGCCGAAGCCAGTGCCAATCTTTAACAGTGCACCGCAATACAGCACGTATACAAAGACGCCATCGCAGGCCATGGCTGGCGCCATTTGCTGCTGCGAAGTCGACATCATAGGCAGCTTTAAGCCAAACTGGAAAACAAATGGGATATTATTTGAACATTGCCTAAGATGCTTTTATATTTGGATGCCAGTACAAATCTATTCTTGAATTTTAATAAATTATTTCCAGCAATATGCGAGCTTTAACTGGATTTTTTGAAGATAATTTAACGGATACCTAGATTGTTAAAATCTAGAGAAAACAATTCAAAAATTATTCAATATTGCAAACGATTTAAATTTAGTTATTATTGATGGGCAAATAAGTTGTCGCGTTTAAAATGTAAGTAATTTCAAGAACCGAACCGTTGGCCATTTGGTCACAAACAGTGAAACCTTAAAATATGCGCACTTACCTCATCAATCAGTGAATTGTGTGGCACGCCATGACTGTGAAAATCGGGACGCGTTGGCTTATTGAGCGCCGCACTGACGACCGTATGCTGCAGTGCCGCCAGCACTGCGGGCAGCTGAACAATCTGGGCGGATAGCTGCCTGGGCGACATGAGCATGGCGGCAATGGCCTTGAGCATTTTGCCAGTGTCGCCGCGTGCAATGCAGAGGCCAATTAAAGCCGCACAGGCCATCGCCGACCAATTGGCCTCGGCGCCGGTTGTGGAGCTTATTGCCGCCGGCATAGTGGCCAGATCAAGCAGTAGATCGTAAAGTGGATTGATAAGGTCTTCCGGTTCCAGCTTAAACGACTCCGGCTGCTGGCCTTGGATAACATCGAGTAGTGCTTTCAGCGCCTTGGTGCACAACAACGGCTGAATATGCCGTGCGTCCGCAATTAGCTCGAAAAGGCTGCGCAGCCCGGCGCCGACAATGAGCGGCACCGTGGCATAGACCGGTTCACGTTCTTCGGGCTCCTCCGTGTCCGAATCGGCATCGCTATTGGCGCTGTTCGTCGTCCGTTTGTCCGCTGAGCCAGCAGCACCAGCAACTGCTGCTGCACCGCCAGCGGCACCAGCTGCTCCGGCAGCGCCACCACCGCCGCCGCCAACCATTGCGAGCGGCGCATGGCAGGCACAATCGACCAGGTTGCTACCCAAGCAACTGCCAGCGCAAACGAGGCAGCACGAGGAACCCATATTGCCGCTCCATTTCTTGATCGCCGATGCGGCTGACATGGCCGCATGTCCGTTGCCCTCGTGAAAAAGCGCAAAGCGCGTCTCTGCCTCCAGCACAGTGGAGCGTATCGCTGAGAATACGGCAAATTTTGATGCATTCGGATCAAGCTCTATGTGCGCAACAGGAAATGCTGGCATCAGGAGCAACTGATCCTTGATTAATGGTGGATCCAAGGGATTCACTATGCCAGCCCCGGCCCCGCCACCATTGCCATCCAGCACAGCGGCTGCAGCAACGGCTGCCAATGCCGCTGCCGATTTCTCCTTGCGGCTCTTTCGCTTCGTGAGCGCCTTCCGCTCATTTTGCAACTTTCTGCATTAATAATAACACAGAAATAGGGAGAGAGAGAAAACGAGAAGATGAGTGAGTGAGAGTGTAAGAGTTCTTGCAGAAATCGATAATTGAGAGGAGTGTTGCCAACTTTGCTAAATTTTGCTTCGTTAAAAATAATACACATTTATATTGTACTTATTGCAAGTCCGCTAAAAGGTCAAATTTATTGGTCAAGTCTTCTAATGTAATTTTGGATTATATAGAATGTCAGCTATTACTCATTTAATTAATCATATTTTTTGGCGGATTTTGATTATTGCTAGCTTGCAACATTGCTCAATTTCATTCATATTTAGCATATTCACATATTTAAATTGTATTTGGCAACTTTATCGATTTAACAATAAATAAATTAATGCAGGTCGCGGTTATCCAGCCGATAGGCAATAAATTCGATCTCAGATCAGCTGTTGTCGATCAGCTGTTCGGGTGCTGCCCACTTGACGTGCAAAAGCAAGCAAGCAAGCGCCAAACTTTCAACCCCGTCAAACAGCAACCGATGGCTTGCGGCTTCAACGGCGACCCTTGGCTAGGGGTTGAAGACCTACATACATTTGAACGGCATGCCGATCGATTTTTCAACCCCCACGCAAGGGAGACGTCGCCGTTGCCGCCACCCCGCCGAAATGTCCTTTGTGCTTATTTACATTACCTGCGTGTATTGCTGGTGTACAATTCGTAGAAATGATCGCCATATTTCATTGGATTCAATAGTCCGACCATTGCACCGTCAACAATTTTGCAAAATTTGCCTCCAAATCGATTTTCTGTATGCGCTTACATTTACGTATAGTACATGCGTATGTACATACGTGGGCCGTTATTGGGCTATACCGTTACACCGACACTTATTTTCGTCTCTGCGACAAGGTGCGCAGGCCAACGAGTCGCCTACACTGTATAACTGGACACTTGTCAGTTATGTTTTTGGCTAAATATTATTGCACAACAATTTACAAAATAACTAGAAATTAACTAAGTATTCTACTTGCGAACTTAATGCATATTTTTTGTTGTATGATTGCACCACTGTCTTTTGCGAACTGTATCTTATCGATTAATTGAAGCAGGACATTTTCGTGCCACTCGATAACAGTGGCTGTAACAAATTATACTATCGGTATTATACATTTTTCTGTTGACATACGCAAATTTATAGATTTATTTTTTTGGAATTTAATCTGAATACCTATTAACTGCATACCAATTTATTATTTGTAATACAGTTAATTCAAATTTAAACCATTATTATCGATAGTTATACAGCTGAATTTACTTGCAGCCCTGCTTGGCAACAGCTGTCAAACAGCCTACAACAACAACAGCTGAACTGACAGCATCGCCGCAGCAGCAACAACAGAGGAAAAACATTTTACGTAATTTATATTTGTTATTTCTATTGCATTTTGCACGTTGTTTAACGTCCATTTTACCACTAGAACAGCATGGGTAACGCTCTGAACCACTACATAAGGCCAGATGTGACGCCCGGGCCGGATGTGGTACCCACCTTCGATCCCATGTTAGGCTTTGAGTCGCGCAAGGAGCGCGTAATGATTGCCACCAAAGAAGAGATGGAATCGGCGAAGCTGCCACTCGAGGATCGTGACTATTGCGCCCACAAGCTGCTCGCCTACCATTCTTGCCGCTCCGACAAGTTCCCCTTCGTCTATCAGTGCGCGCACGAGAAGCACGACTATCTCACCTGCGAATACGAGGATTATGTGCTCCGCATGAAGGAGTTTGAACGCGAGCGCCGGCTGCTCGAGCGTCAGAAGCGTCTCGACAAGCATGCCTAAATCTTGAGCACAGCTCAATAGACAAACAGAGGAGAAGTTAACGGTGTGCGACCTTTCCAGCGTCAACAACGGAGCAGCGGAGCAGTCAACAAAAAAACCAAATAAAAACTCCAAACAAAAAACTCCACACACTGCCCGTCGCAATCGGAAATTTCAATAATAAATACCATGCCTAGTAATAATATGGATCTGTTTTTTTTTTAGTAAATTAAATGCAAAAAAACAATATTAAAAACTATTTAATTGAAAAAGTGTAATTTTAAGTGTTAATTTGCAAATAACCACTGAATTATTTCAATCCCTAAACGCATTTGGAAACCCATTGTGGAAATGTTGAATCTTCATAAGAAAATGCCCATGTACTTGATTTGAAAGGATGTTATTTAGCGATCAACAAGTATATTTCTCCACTTTCGCATAAGCCTCTCTTGAAGATCTTAACTTGCAATATTATTAAATCGCTTCTACAAATCGTTATGCTTTAAATGTTGTTATTTCATATATATTTATATATATATGTATATAACTCCAACAGGCGACACAAAAACTTTCTGTTATTGCAAAGGTGGGATATTTTTTGTTTACTCATTACAATGTTTTATTCAATAAAGATCATTGAAGTAACCTGAATACAATTTACAGCTTACAAATACAATTGATTTTGTATAATAAATGCATATACAGACTAACTAGTGCTACTAACTAACGCTTGTTGAAACTGATAAGCATTTTATGACTAATAGGTATGTAGTATTTTGCAACTGGTTGAAAAGCCAACTACATCTTTGGTAAACGCTTGATGTCGCCGTTGCCTCATCAAATGCCCAGCTTACGCCACAAATGATGCATGCGGCCGTGTGTCTCGAAGATGCTGCGCAGCATAAAGACCTGAATGAGGCCGACACCGATCATTGCGCAAATCTGTACGAGCGACCAGTTGTTGACCATTTGGAAGTTGGCCTCAGCCAAATTGCGATCGCGCGCCTCATGGGAGCGTAGCGCATCCTGCAGCTGGCGGGCCTTCGTCAGCTGCATGCGGATGCGTCCAATGAAGTCCATAATATCCTGCACCTTCATATCGTAATACTCGTCGGGCGTTAGGCCTGTCAATTCGTTGATCTCCTTCCACTGATCATCGCCATGATGTTGATCGCCTTCGCGCTCCACGATCAGCTCGAAGAAGACGGTTTTACGATTGAACATGCTGAAGCTGTTGTCGAAACAGAAACGATAGTCGCCCTCCTTCTGCACCTCGTGCTGATGCATATTCTCCGGCTTTTTGTAGTCGCTCACAATGACCAGGCCGATGGGGTCTAGCAGGGCAAAGCTTATGTCCAGATCACCGTGGCCGCCATCAATCACCTGATACTCGAAGTCAATTATTTCACCAGCCTTGACGGTGTGGTAGAGGCACTCCTTCTTACCGGAATCCACATAAACCGTCATCTCTTTATCATAACCGCTGACCAGGGCCGCCGGCCACAACAGTAGCGCCAGACAGAGAGCAAAGGCCAGCCGGGCAGCGAGGCAATTGGTTTGCAGCTGTGTGTGCAGCGAAGCAAATATTTTTAGCTTTATTAATGGCATTGCATTTGTTATGCATACGATTCGCTTACCATTTCAATTCGTTTGAAAATCAAAGTCAAATGCAAGAAGCGTCGACCTGCCTAAAATGGCGATACACCCTATATGGTGGCTGATACTATTTTTAAAAATATCGCAAATCGATTGCATGCACTGACGAATTATAAGTTCGCTCTACAAGAGCGATACCTCCACCATTGCAAGGCTGTGGTACATACAAATTTTCGATATTTGATATCGCTAAGAAAAATTGTAACAGTATAGATGGCGCCACCTGAGCTACTTTGATAAATTTAAAATTAACGTATATTTAAAAATCGTTCCTATGTAACGTGAAAGAAAACTATAGATTCATTGTTGGTAAAAACATTTAATTTGTTTAGAAATAAATCCGTTATTTAATATATATCAAATTTAATGCTGCTCATTATTATATTACACGGTATACACCATCTCATATGTAATAAGCTAAATTAATGTTCCCGTTTAATGAATACTTGTCAAAAAAATATATGTATTCAATCTGGCAAGTATCATTGCCATATTATCTATTTAGCAATCGCGTGTTACGGTTAACAAACATCTGCCTCATACTGTTATATACTGCAATAGCAAAATGAAAGTGTCTCTAATAGGGGATCTAAATATAAATAGCGAGTTGCCGGCAGCTAACATTCAATTGGTTACGTTCCGGAAAACAAAGTCAAGGTTGTCAGCGTAGAGATGAAATTGCAATCTTCATACCTGACCTTGTCTAGCATCGCTAATAAGTTGCGTGTCTGCCAAAGCTATGATTAATGTTGTGAGCTTACGACTTAAGAGAGTTGTTTATTAAACGGCGCAGCCAAAAACAAATCTTATTTATCTGTCGCTTAAAAGATGATTAATTAGTCCTAATATGCGAAACGGAATCGGCTTACGTTAAGCTGGTTGAAGCACTTATTCCATGGGATAAAAGCAAGAGAGGATATTGCAAATATTTCGTTTAAAAAAGTAAATGAATCTGAACAAAATAAAATAATATTCTATTAACTAATGCATTTAGGACACTATGTATTGAAAATTATTATATGACAATAGTCATTGAAAGTTGGTAAATGAGAAACTTACCAATTAACTAAAGTACAGCGATTAATATATTGATTATCAATACTTATTGAATATAGGTAATTTGTAATCGATAAACTGAATGCTTTGGCATTAAGCGCTTATTTTAGCAAGTTATATATGCTGATTCAGAAACAAATTCCAATTCCAATTTTACACATTGCAAGCAGCACACTTAGCATCTAATTCGATAATGATAATGAAAATCCCCAATTCACTTCGTTATAAAAACTGTCGTGCCGGTGTCCCATTACGCAAGGCCAGATTTAAGTTGTGGGTGGGTGACAAATGAGACAACTCTGTGAATACGTTGATTATGGCACTTGCTGGATTCCAATTGAAGGCAATTGCTACAGCTCCACGTCAGTTGTTGCTCAACGTTTGTGCTCGTTGCCCGGCATGTATCGGACGATTCTGCTGCTGACCCTCATAATCGCACTGCCCGTGCTTCTGTACGCTTTTCTGATATGGAATTTTGGACATTGGCGTCGACGTGGCATCCGGGAGCCGCGTGCCCTGCCGCTCCTCGGCTCCTTTCCGAACATCGTGTGGCCGCGTCGACATTTCTCCAACGATATGCGTGACATATATATGTGAGCGAGTTTCGATTCGAGTTTCATTTAACGAATTGAAAGATTATAAATGGAAATTTATCATGGATCCTTTAGGGAAATAGTGACAATTTTTTCATATATTCTTGCAGGCAATATCGCGAAACGGACAGCTATGTGGGAACGTATCTGCTGAGAGCGCCCAAGTTGCTGCTGCTGGAGCCGAAGCTGATCAATGAGGTGTTTGTGAGTGCCTTTCGGCACTTTGAGAACAACGATGCGTCGCGCATGATTGACACACGAAAGGATCCGCTTGTCGCCTGCAATCCTTTCGTGCTCGATGGCGACGAGTGGCGAAAGCAGCGTGGCATCTTCTCCCCCCTGCTAACCAGTGGACGTATACGGAATGCATACGGAAATATGGAGCGCATCTGCGACATGCTCTGCGAGTACATTGATAAATTTTCGAACTGTGGGAAGCCACAAAATGGCATGGATGTGAGTAGTATTCAATAAAATAATAAACTTTCAACGATCTGAATAGAATTATGCGTAGTCAAAGCTCAAGGCTTATTTGCTGACTGCATCTCAAAATTCAAATTATATTAAGCCTAAAGCGTGTCAGCTTAGCAAGGCTGACTGCCACTTAAGCTGAAACTTACAAAATTATTTAAGTTCGATTTATTGTTATTGTGGAATGCATTTGTGCATTTATCAAGCTTAAGTCTCTTTTCAAATTAAAATTGTTCAGCTTGGACTGCGCTTTACCAGCGAGAATCTCTTCGATTGCGTCCTGGGGATCGAAGCGCGCAGCTTTACCGATTCACCGCTACCAGTGGCCAAGCACAACAAGGAGATGTCCGAGGATAATCGCCGTCTGGCTCTTGCTGGCGCTCTGAACGGACTCTTTCCAGGCCTGCCGCTCTGCCTGCGGCCCAAGATCATTCCGCCCTCATATGATCGCTTCTTTGGGGAACTTGTGCGCGAGGCATTTGATTTGAGGCGCTGCAAGCGACAGGAGCGCAACGATTTCATCAATCATCTGCTGGACATGCAGCAGGAGCATCAGCTGAGTGAGGCGCAGCTGGCATCGCATGCGATGACCTTCATGTTCGATGGACTGGACACCACATCCTCGACCATTGCGCATTGTCTGCTACTCGTGAGTTGAGCAACAAATCGACTTATCCCTGCCTAAATCCTTGTTCTGTTCATGCGCAGCTCGGTCGCCATCCGGATTGCCAGGAGCGGCTGTGGCAAGAGATTGACAATGCCTGCTCTGGACGGGATCAGCTGCTGCCCGACTTTGAGGCGCTAAATGAGCTGCCCTATTTGAGTGCTTGCTTAAATGGTGCGTTAAATCGGGGCTGTTAAATGTACATACATATATCCATTGTATAGAGTAGAAAACATTAGCATATATGATTCTTGGTGGTTGGTTCCCATTGTTTGTAACGCAGTGAAAGAGACGTCTCCAACTGCAGAATCACCAAAAAAAAAGAGATTTTAAATTTGTTAATTTCATAATGGATTTTTCAAAAATGTCATTTCCATTTTGTTCTTTTCTATGAGCATAGAAAAATTCTCATATCACTTTTCTTATTACTAATATTATTATTAATCACTAGTATTTGCAGATTAACAAAGTTCATTAAAATTCATAAAAGTTATATAACTTGATTTCTCTAATTAAGATATATGCATTTTTATTAATGAAATTATTGAAATGATTTGTAAGCATCGAAAATATAAACCAGTTATCGTTTAACCCGCAGAGAGTCTACGCATTTATCCGGCTGGAGGCTGGGCATCGAAGACCTGCACAGTGCCCTACACCTTCCATGGCAGCCACCACGATAGTCCGCTGAAAATGCTACCGGGCGACAATGTGATGATACCCATCTATGGACTGCATCACGATCCCATCTACTATCCAGAGCCGCATGCCTTTCGACCCGAACGCTTTCTCAATGGCGGCCTAAAGCGATTCCAGCAGCTGGGCGTTTTCCTCGGCTTTGGCAATGGGCCGCGTCAGTGTGTCGGGATACGACTGGGTCTGACGCAAACCAAGGCCGCACTGGCGGCCATTGTGCGACGCTTCGAGGTGCACGTCAATGGACGCACTCTCGATGGCATCGATCTCGATCCGCTCATCTTTGTGGGTGTACACAAGGGCGGCATTTGGCTGGACTTTGTGCCACGCCCTAGCAGGCAGTAGTTCAGTTAAGTGAGCTGGAACCCACATTGGAGGTTGTTACATGCCTGGCATATTGTGTAGAGGTAACGCTGTGCTTAACCTTTGACCTCCAATTACTTGAATAAGTATTGTATTTATCAGAAATTAGGTGTGCACGAGACGGGGGAAAGTTAGTCGAAATTAACCGATTTAAAGTCCAAATTCGATTTTTTTTACAACGGTTCCGGGAAATATTTTATAATGTAACTTTAATTTCTGGTGGACGGTCTTCTTCTTTTGTCCGCACAACGTTGCGACAACCTTTTCAATTTTTAGTTGATTACAGGGCCTTGGAATGCAACAAGTGATTTCGAGATGTGAAAGATTTGAAATGCAAACAAGAGCCCACATAGCAGATTCAGTATGCGGTACCAATTTACCCACTGGGATCGATGAGTACAAACAGATGGCAAAATAAACAGATTGAGGCGACAACATGCAAATACAAAACACAAAACTTTCGACGAGCAAATAAAATATAAGCATCAAAATGATGACATTGCGACCATTGGCAAATGATTGGCTCGTTATTTGGGTGATGGGTGTAACCGAGTTGTGTGTCATTCAGTTATATCACCGTCGCTTGCTGATTAACGTTAAGCAATTTAATGCTAGAGCGCGAAAGATAGAGAGAGAGAGAGAGAGAGACAGAGTGAGAGCGAGAGAGAGAGAGAGAGAGAGAGAGAAAAAGAATGTTAAATCAGTTGTAATGCGCTGCGATTGATTAGGTTTTGATTGAGTTTTGATTGTGATTTGATTGTCATTTATTTGTTGCGTTTTGTTCGCGGGCTTTTCATTGCATTTTCATAGTCAAAGCGCCCAACTAAATCATTAAATGTTTGACTTTCACTTAAAGATTCCCCTCTCCCTCTCTTCCACCTCTAAAACGAGGTGAAGGTCGTCGTAGCGCATCTGCAACTACGCATGTGATTTTCTCCGGTATTTTTTGCTTTGCTAATTAATTAAATCACAAATTATGTACGTGTATGTAAATATAAGTCGATTTATTAGTTAGGAAATCGTTAAAGCAGAGATAAAAAAAAAAATAAAACACTTGTATACATATGGATAAATTTAAAATGAAGGGTGCGTTTTACAAACAGCGCCGAAAACTGGATTCGTTGTGATGAAATTAAATAGCTAATCAGTACTACGAGGATTGGGCTATGATTGCCTCTCAGTGTCTGGGCACTGGGAATAGGCGCAACGGCATCGTCGACTGCCTCACAATGCGTGCCCGTGGACGTGCCACAGTTGGTGGCAAGTAGCCGTTGATGTTACCGCTGCCATCTGGCTGAAAATGCTGCGGCTCATCGAAGATCTTCACCGTCGTCTGCACATGACTCGCAACATTGTGGGAGTCTTGGGTGACTACTTTGACAATGTGATGCTGTCCCCGTGGCTGCTCATTACTTGTGCCGAGAATTTTGATTGTTTTCACACCGGCAGCATCGAGAGTTTCGAGCACTTTGAATGTGCGCACCGCATTCGGTTTCACAATTTGAACCGTGCGCACCTTGGAACTGCCACGTGGCAATGGCCCGGTGGCGGCAACTGCCACATTGACGGCCAATTGCATTTCACGTGGCATAAACTTTTGCAGCGACTGTTGCGCCTGCAAACTGAGTGAGGCATGCGAATGTGCCAACTGTTGCTGCTGCTGCTGTTGCTGTTGCACATGATGTATGTGGTGGTGCTGATGGAATTGGTGAAGTTGCGTGGGCACCGCATTGCGTGTATAGGACATGGCGGGCGCATAGAAAAGTGGTCGCTTCGATTGTTCACGATACATGGGCGACACCTCCACAAATTGCTGCTGCTGTTGCTGCACATGTTGCTGTTGCTGCACTTGTTGCTGTTGCTGTTGCTGCTGCAGATGTTGCTGTGGCTGTCCGTAGCGTGCGTAAGGCTGCACCGTATTCATATAGCTGCTCAATGTGTGTATATGTGAGTGTTGTGTGGGTGGTGCTGGCAGTGGTGCAGCGACAGCCACAGCAGACGCCTGATAAGCAACTGTTGCTGCTGGTGCTCTTGCGGTTGCTGTTGCTGTTGTTGACCTTAGCGGCTGCTGCGGCTGTTGCTGATGTTTTGGTACGCCGTAAATAATATTAGAGCTGGGCAAGACAGCTGGTCGCTGTTGTTGCTGTTGCAGCTGGAACTGTTGTTGCTGCAGCTGCAACTGTTGCTGTTGCTGTTTGAGCAATTTGGTTTGCGTTTGCAGGCTGTGGAGCTCGGCAATAGCTGCCTCAGGGTTTTCGGGCTTTGTAAACTCATAACCCTCGGGCAGCACACCAGGATGCTGCTGTTGTGGCACCTGCAATGGCTGCTGCTGTGGAACCTGCAATGGCTGCTGCTGTGGCACCTGCAATGACTGCTGCTGTGGCACCTGCAATGGCTGCTGCTGTGGCTCCTGCTGAAGAGGCGGCTGATATATGTTTCCCTGTGGTTGTGGCTGTGACTTCACCGCTTCGTAGCTGGGGGGCAAATAGCTTGGTGCACGATAATCACCAACTGTTGCTGGCTGCACGTCAGCAACTGGCTGTGCTGGCTGCACGGGCTGCTCAACAATTTGATCGGGATTGTCAAAAGCATAGCCAGGTGGTAAATAGCCGGGTGCGCGATAGTTAGCTGTTGTTGCTGGCGCAACAGGCTGCAATTGTTGTTGTACCTGTTGCGGCTGTTGCACAACATTTGGATTGTTAAAGTCATAGCCAGGTGGCAGGTAATCAGGTGCGCGGTAATTCGAAGGAACCGAACTGATACTGCTGCTGGCGGTGCTACTAGCGCTGCTGCTGGTAATGCTGTTGCTGCTGGCGATGCTGTTGCTGCTGATGCTGGCGAGGCTGTTGCTGCTGGCGAAGCTGTTGCCACTGCTGCTGGCGATACTATTGCTGCTGCTGATAGGTGGCAGATAAGGTGGTGCCCGATAGGTTTGTTGCTGTTGTTGCTGTGGCTGTTGTTGCTGTGGCACTTGTTGCTGTGGCAGTTGTTGCTGTGGCACTTGTTGTTGTGGCAGTTGTTGCTGTGGCAGGTGTTGTTGAGGCACTTGTTGCTGTGGCAGTTGTTGCTGTGGCACTTGTTGTTGTGGCAGTTGTTGCTGTGGCAGCTGTTGCTGTGGCAGTTGTTGCTGAGGCACTTGTTGCTGTGGCAGTTGCTGTTGCTGTGGATAGGTGGGAATTGTACCAGCCGTCGTTATTGTAGGTGGCAGATAGTTGTTGGCTCGATAAGCGGGCTTGGACACAAGTTGCTGCTGCTGTTGCTGATGAACGTGTTGCTGCAATTGTTGCTGCTGCTGTTGCTGCTCTACATTGCTGGTGGAGGGTGGCGAAAATGCGGGCGCCTCATAGTTCGACGATGGATCTGAGAAGACCTGTGGTGCCGTTGAGCTCAAAATAGAGCTTAAACTAGACTGCTGATAGTTTTGGTTGGCGTGTCTGGGCGTGGCAGCCGTGGGCGGCAGATAGGCACGAGCATCATAAGAAACTGGAGCTTGAGGTGGGGGCTGCTTGCGCTGGAAATCATGCCGATAGTTGGAGGGGAAGGGCACCGGAACAGTATGAGTAATTGGCGCTGGCACAGCAACAGTTGCTGGCACTGGTGCTGGCACTGGCCGAGCAATAGTTGCTGCCACGGGCAGTGGCCGCTGCTGTTGCGGCTGATGTGGCTGCAGTGGCTGAGGCTGTGGCTGCGGCTGCAAATGGCCGCCATCGGCAAAGCTTAGAAAAGATACATCCAAATTGTCATGGTCAGCAGCTGTTGCTGCTGCAAGATGTTGCCGATGGGGCGATTGCTGCTGATGATGTATGTGTATCTCCTCGTGGCTAGTTTGCCTGGCAGCTGGCGGCAAGTAGGCGTTATTCTTGCCATCGTAGTGATTGTGCACCTCGAATACCTGATAGCGCGAATTGCCATATCTGCTCTCCTCGAAGCGATTCGGATGCTTTAGCGATATATCCGCTGCACTTAATCCACATAGTGAGCAGGCGGCGGCGAGTGCCAACAAAGCGCCGATTAACTTTAAGGCACAAGTAAAACGAGAAAAAAAAATAGAGCAAAAGAGTTGCACGTTAAAAAAAATGAAATCGTAATAAATATGGGTCAGAGCACTAGATATATATTTATGATTTTAATATTGTCACTGGCACTTTTTTTTTATTATTTATTTATTGCTGCTGCTGGTGATGCACTTACATTCATCTTCACGTTGGTCGTGCTTGAGCCCTCGATGTCCAACCGTTAAATGATGGGCCAGCTTGACCCGTCCACGCATTTTATACAAGGGCGCGCATTAGTTAAGCATTTGCCTCAGCCTCTGCGCAGTACCAAAAAAAAAAAAAACCGCCAGTGTGTGTGTGTGTGCGTGTGCGTGTGTGTGTGTGTGTCTATTTGACTTAGAGTCATCCCAAAAGCCATGGCCCAAACAGTGCGCTGGCCTTTCATTAATTCATTGGCGCCTGCGCAACATTTTTTTTTTGCTGCTGCTGCGTTTTAACTTTTATATTAGACCCTTTCGCTGTCTCTCTTCCTCTCACTCTCTATCTGTCATTCTGTCTCGCTTTCGGTGTGGCTCGCTTGAAATGCAAATTGTTTATTGAGCTATTACAAACATTTCATTCGTAATGCTCCAAAAATCGAGACTATGCCAATTCCACGATTGTTTGCACAGTGCGGATATTATTATTATGCCTGCAACAACAGCAACAGCAACAGCAACAACAACAGCAACAACAACAACAGCGGCAACAACTACAAAAATGATAACAACAACAGTCATAAGTCATCATAGGCTTGGCCGCAAAACGGTTCTCTCTTTTTGTCCAACTCTATTTGCCACTTGCAACATCGTCAAATTTATGGAATTTATTTCCATTGATCAAATTTCAATTTCTTGTCAATATTTACATTTTAATGCGCCGCGAAATGTTTTAATTTGATATCAACCTGCTGTGCTCAAGCTTTAAATATCTATTATGTATAATTATAGTTGTGATTATTTCTTTTGACTTGTAATTTGATCTTTTTTTTTGTTTTGATATTCGCTTTTCGTATATGTATCTGCATATGCCACTTATCAACTCTGATTACATCTTACGAAAATATTTGCTTAAGTTTTCTGTCATTGCCTCATAATGCCTAGCGAAATTATTATATCATTAGCAACAAGGAATGGGAACTGATGGATCTGCGGTGGTAGCTTCGAGGGGAGGCGTGTCTCCCTACATATATACATATAGCTGTGGCTATCTTGGCATTGGGCTCATTAATTATGTACTAATAAACGTGTCGGCTCATTAGGGATGTGATATCGATGCGTATCCGATTGGTTGGATCGTCATCCATATTCCAATCGATTCCAAGCGGGATGTACAATCCGAGCTATGGGTGTGCCTCTGGGCCCATGGGCCAAACACTTAATATCGTCTGCATCATATGCATATATGCAAATATAAATGTTAATGAAGCAGTTTCATTTGGCATTTATGCATTGGGCAAAGGGCCTGGGCACCATCTAATGGGTCATTAAAAGTTAGCCGTAATAATTTCATTTCATTTAATTAATATTCATTTAGTGGACATTTCAACTAATCATATTTCATCAGTTTAACCATTATTACTAACTAACAATAATCATTTTATATTTATATTTATTTATTTATTATTTATATATAACATTATATTTTTTTATTTATTTATTTATTTTATATATTTTAATATTTATATTTATTTTTTATTAAGTGCCTATACCTTATAAGTTTATTAATAAATCATTTGTGTGGCATTTACCATTTGTAATCTATAAACCATATTCTATATCTAGAATATTTCACTTATATCTATTTAAGGCTATAAACTATTAAAGTATCCAATTAAGCATTAAATAAACTCTAAAAATTCGAAACAAATGTTTTATTATTATCAATCAATTGCTGACCCAACAACAATTTCTTTCTTGTAAATGTTGTCGAACATCCTTATTAAATATGTTTGATCTAGCTCAGATCTTTTCAGCATATCCCATTAAAATGTATATATGTATGTGTATTATTGAGTAGCGTCAGGGAAACGCTTTGCTACTAACAAATATGTTACGAAGCTTGACTAACGTATTTGAACTGGTTCACGCTTCACATTTCATTCATATATTTTAAGCTTTGACCTTTGAGCAGCGCTTCGTATGTTGTGGGAATTGGATTGAAAAACTGTTTAAGGGGGAACTAACTGCGAAGATAATCACACACACACACACACATAAGCTACTTATTTTGAATACTTTCACTTTTTTGATTTTCATCTTCGCATCCGAATCACTCAAAACAAATTCAATGTCAATCAATCGACTGTCATCCAAAATATTTTTCCTCTCATTTTTCCCCATATTTGGCTAATGTGTCACTTTCCCATCCGTTAACCTTGGCACATGGAGCTTAAGCTGTAGTCCGGCATAAAAATGCTAACAAGTTGGTCAACACAATGGGCCAGACCTGACCACCCCTAATGAAGCGAAAACTCAAATGTGTGAAGCAAATTATTTGTTTATCTCTCTGCTGTCGTATATTATAAGATTTTTATTTTGATAGTATCCTATGCAAAATAGGCTCGAGAGATCCTCTACGTATGCCAATTAATATCTCCAATCTGAACATGTTGTTGATGTTGCTATTTCAAATGTCTGTCTCGTTTGCATAAACATGAGTTGTATTGTCAAATCGTTTATCAATTTTTAAGTGCGTGTCGTGATAATGTCATCCGTGATACCCGTAAACCTATTGTATCGGCATGTTTTACAACCTAATCGGAATTGGGTGGCACAAGCAACAGACAAACAATAAAGTAGCAACATTCAACAATACCAAACAAATTTTCAAAAGCGAGGGCCTTTTAATCATATCTTGGCACCAAAATCAATCGAAACGTGATTTTAGGTCGGAACATAAGTACAAGTTCTATCGTGATTTGGGGTCGGAAGACAAGTAAAAATTATAGCCTGAAAATCGATATATCGATATATGGGCATAGGTCGACACTTCAAAATCCCATAACTTCGTCAAAACTGAACTTAGATTAAAAATCGAGGGCTTTTTGATCATAGTTTTGCCCCTAAATCAATCGTACATTTAAAGTTGAAAACGAAATTTGAGGTCGGAAGACAAGTAAAAATGATAGCCCGAAAATCGATATATCGGCGTATGGGCATAGGTCGAAACTTCAAAATGCCATAACTTCGTCAAAACTCAACTTGTCTTCAAAAGCGAAGGCTTTTTAATCATAGTTTTGCCCCTAGATCAATCGTACATTTAAAGTTGAAAACGAAATTTGAGGTCGGAAGACAAGTAAAAATTATAGCCCGAAAATCGATATATCGATGTATGGGTATAGGTCGACACTTCAAAATGCCATAACTTCGTCAAAACTGAACTTAGATTAAAAAGCGAGGGCTTTTTGATCATAGTTTTGCCCCTAAATCAATCGTACATTTAAAGTTGAAAACGAAATTTGAGGTCGGAAGACAAGTAAAAATTATAGCCCGAAAATCGATATATCGATGTATGGGCATAGGTCGAAACTTCAAAATGCCATAACTTCGTCAAAACTGAACCTAGATTAAAAAGCGAAGGCTTTTTGATCATAGTTTTGCCCCTAAATCAATCGTACATTTAAAGTTGAAAACGAAATTTGAGGTCGGAAGACAAGTAAAAATTATAGCCCGAAAATCGATATATCGGTGTATGGGCATAGGTCGACACTTCAAAATGCCATAACTTCGTCAAAACTCAACTTATCTTCAAAAGCGAAGGCTTTTTGATCATAGTTTTGCCCCTAGATCAATCGTACATTTAAAGTTGAAAACGAAATTTGAGGTCGGAAGACAAGTAAAAATTATAGCCCGAAAATCGATATATCGGTGTATGGGCATAGGTCGAAACTTCAAAATGCCATAACTTCGTCAAAACTCAACGTATCTTCAAAAGCGAAGGCTTTTTGATCATAGTTTTGCCCCTAAATCAATCGTACATTTAAAGTTGAAAACGAAATTCGAGGTCGGAAGACAAGTTAAAATTATTGCCTGAAAATCGATATATCGATATATGGGCATAGGTCGAAACTTCAAAATGCCATAACTTCGTCAAAACTGAACTTAGATTAAAAAGCGAAGGCTTTTTGATCATAGTTTTGCCCCTAGATCAATCGTACATTTAAAGTTGAAAACGAAATTTGAGGTCGGAAGACAAGTAAAAATTATAGCCCGAAAATCGATATATCGGCGTATGGGCATAGGTCGAAACTTCAAAATGCCATAACTTCGTCAAAACTCAACGTATCTTCAAAAGCGAAGGCTTTTTGATCATAGTTTTGCCCCTAAATCAATCGTACATTTAAAGTTGAAAACGAAATTCGAGGTCGGAAGACAAGTAAAAATTATTGCCTGAAAATCGATATATCGATATATGGGCATAGGTCGAAACTTCAAAATGCCATAACTTCGTCAAAACTGAACCTAGATTAAAAAGCGAAGGCTTTTTGATCATAGTTTTGCCCCTAAATCAATCGTACATTTAAAGTTGAAAACGAAATTTGAGGTCGGAAGACAAGTAAAAATTATAGCCCGAAAATCGATATATCGGTGTATGGGCATAGGTCGACACTTCAAAATGCCATAACTTCGTCAAAACTCAACTTATCTTCAAAAGCGAAGGCTTTTTGATCATAGTTTTGCCCCTAAATCAATCGTACATTTAAAGTTGAAAACGAAATTCGAGGTCGGAAGACAAGTTAAAATTATTGCCTGAAAATCGATATATCGATATATGGGCATAGGTCGAAACTTCAAAATGCCATAACTTCGTCAAAACTGAACTTAGATTAAAAAGCGAAGGCTTTTTGATCATAGTTTTGCCCCTAAATCAATCGTACATTTAAAGTTGAAAACGAAATTTGAGGTCGGAAGACAAGTAAAAATTATAGCCCGAAAATCGATATATCGGTGTATGGGCATAGGTCGACACTTCAAAATGCCATAACTTCGTCAAAACTGAACTTAGATTAAAAAGCGAAGGCTTTTTGATCATAGTTTTGCCCCTAAATCAATCGTACACTTAAAGTTGAAAACGAAATTTGAGGTCGGAAGACAAGCAAAAATTCTGGCCTGAAAATCGATATATCGATGTATGGGCATAGGTCGACACTTCAAAATGCCATAACTTCGTCAAAACTGAACTTAGATTAAAAAGCGAAGGCTTTTTGATCATAGTTTTGCCCCTAAATCAATCGTACATTTAAAGTTGAAAACGAAATTTGAGGTCGGAAGACAAGTAAAAATTATAGCCCGAAAATCGATATATCGGTGTATGGGCATAGGTCGAAACTTCAAAATGCCATAGCTTCGTCAAAACTCAACGTATCTTCAAAAGCGAGGGCTTTTTAATCATAGTTTTGCCCCTAGATCAATCGTACATTTAAAGTTGAAAACGAAATTCGAGGTCGGAAGACAAGTTAAAATTATTGCCTGAAAATCGATATATCGATATATGGGCATAGGTCGAAACTTCAAAATGCCATAGCTTCGTCAAAACTCAACGTATCTTCAAAAGCGAGGGCTTTTTGATCATAGTTTTGCCCCTAAATCAATCGTACATTTAAAGTTGAAAACGAAATTTGAGGTCGGAAGACAAGTAAAAATTATAGCCCGAAAATCTATATATCGGTGTATGGGCATAGGTCGAAACTTCAAAATGCCATAGCTTCGTCAAAACTCAACGTATCTTCAAAAGCGAGGGCTTTTTAATCATAGTTTTGCCCCTAAATCAATCGTACATTTAAAGTTGAAAACGAAATTTGAGGTCGGAAGACAAGTAAAAATTATAGCCCGAAAATCGATATATCGGCGTATGGGCATAGGTCGAAACTTCAAAATGCCATAACTTCGTCAAAACTCAACGTATCTTCAAAAGCGAAGGCTTTTTGATCATAGTTTTGCCCCTAAATCAATCGTACATTTAAAGTTGAAAACGAAATTTGAGGTCGGAAGACAAGTAAAAATTATAGCCCGAAAATCGATATATCGATGTATGGGCATAGGTCGACACTTCAAAATGCCATAACTTCGTCAAAACTGAACTTAGATTAAAAAGCGAAGGCTTTTTGATCATAGTTTTGCCCCTAAATCAATCGTACATTTAAAGTTGAAAACGAAATTCGAGGTCGGAAGACAAGTTAAAATTATTGCCTGAAAATCGATATATCGATATATGGGCATAGGTCGAAACTTCAAAATGCCATAACTTCGTCAAAACTGAACTTAGATTAAAAAGCGAAGGCTTTTTGATCATAGTTTTGCCCCTAAATCAATCGTACACTTAAAGTTGAAAACGAAATTTGAGGTCGGAAGACAAGTAAAAATTATAGCCCGAAAATCGATATATCGATATATGGGCATAGGTCGAAACTTCAAAATGCCATAACTTCGTCAAAACTGAACTTAGATTAAAAAGCGAAGGCTTTTTGATCATAGTTTTGCCCCTAAATCAATCGTACACTTAAAGTTGAAAACGAAATTTGAGGTCGGAAGACAAGTAAAAATTATAGCCCGAAAATCGATATATCGATGTATGGGCATAGGTCGACACTTCAAAATGCCATAACTTCGTCAAAACTGAACTTAGATTAAAAAGCGAAGGCTTTTTGATCATAGTTTTGCCCCTAAATCAATCGTACATTTAAAGTTGAAAACGAAATTTGAGGTCGGAAGACAAGTAAAAATTATAGCCCGAAAATCGATATATCGATGTATGGGCATAGGTCGACACTTCAAAATGCCATAACTTCGTCAAAACTGAACTTAGATTAAAAAGCGAAGGCTTTTTGATCATAGTTTTGCCCCTAAATCAATCGTACATTTAAAGTTGAAAACGAAATTCGAGGTCGGAAGACAAGTTAAAATTATAGCCCGAAAATCGATATATCGATGTATGGGCATAGGTCGACACTTCAAAATGCCATAACTTCGTCAAAACTGAACTTAGATTAAAAAGCGAAGGCTTTTTGATCATAGTTTTGCCCCTAAATCAATCGTACATTTAAAGTTGAAAACGAAATTTGAGGTCGGAAGACAAGTAAAAATTATAGCCCGAAAATCGATATATCGATGTATGGGCATAGGTCGACACTTCAAAATGCCATAACTTCGTCAAAACTGAACTTAGATTAAAAAGCGAGGGCTTTTTGATCATAGTTTTGCCCCTAAATCAATCGTACATTTAAAGTTGAAAACGAAATTTGAGGTCGGAAGACAAGCAAAAATTCTGGCCTGAAAATCGTCATATGGGTCATTGTGGCTCAACTCACGCGTCAGCGCACGCGCACATTGTGGCTCAACTCACCACAATCAGCATTTGCTTTTTTCATTATAAAATTGAGAATACTATTTTTTGTTCCAATTTAGTCAAGATTAGGCTGGGGAAAAACTTTCTGATGATTCGATTTCTAATCGAATTTTTTTGGTAAAAACGATTAAAAACTATGTTTTATTGGCAAAGTTTTAATTTTAGTTTTCTGCAAATATTCTAGATGTAAGACAATGTTTTTGAAACAAAGTGTATTTAATGCAGCTAACTTATGTGGAACAAAAGTAAATTGATGATTGAACTGGCAGCTTCTTTCAATTTCTATTTCCAATCTTACAAAACATTATTACAAAAATTGAAATTGAAATGAAAAATATATATTTGAAAATCACAAAACCTTTTAAAACTTCAAATTTGATTGAATTTGGCTGAGCTAAACTCATTGATTGGCTCTCGTGTCATGTGGATTTTTGTCTTTTGGGTTGTCGATCTTCCGATCTCCCGTAATCTCTCGCTCTCTCTCTCTCTCTCTTTCTCTCTCTGTCTCTTTCTCTCTTTAGTCATCTCCTTCATTGTCTGTTAGCAGCCCAGCTAATTGATACATAAAGCATCAAGCGTTTGCAGCCGCGGCAGCCAAAGCGGCGGCAAACTTTTGCCCCAATCTTCCGTTGCTATTTTTTTGGGGCGTGTTGAGGTTTATTTTATTAATATGCTTTCATGTTGCTGTGAGTTTTTTTATTTATTTTTTGTGTTTTTTATGGAATTGGAGATTCATTGATTGGCATCATCTATTATGCACGCTGTGGATGCAAATCCAAATGTATGTGGAAACAGTCAAAGATATAAATTAATGCATGAAGACTGGTTTTTAAGGGGCTTCGGGTCTACTAACTGTGGCAAGCTGATAGCTGTGAGTTGTGGTGATCTTTAATGGGCTTTTAATGTGGCAAATATGTATTGACAGACAGCTTTCTGGCCACACTTCTCCGCCATCCCCCTCAACTCACCACATGCATTAACCAAAATGACATCAATCAAATCGCTCCAATCGTTTAATCGCACCAATTTCAGGCCTCAAAATTCATTTACTTATGTCCTTCACCACATCTGGGCCAATTCACCTGCATCTGTGCATCAAATTTCAGTCGACACTTTTGTTAGTGGAACACATTTATTCACGTGTGTGGCCCAAAACATAAAAAACGCCAGCGGCTTAAATCGCGTGAAAAAAAATGCAAAAACACACAAAAACACCAATATTTGTTGAGTTTGGTTTTTGCTAAAAACTGCCAAGATTTTGCCATTTGCTAATTGCCATTTATTAACTATTTATTTATTATTAACAAATTGGGCAATCTAACAACAATAGCGTCGCCAAGCACTGGCCATACATTAAATATATCAAATAAATACAAAATATATCAAATAAACCCCATTTCTCATTGTCAAAGTTCAACTTAAGTTCGCTGCTCTCGCAAGTCAGCTTGAGAGTTGGAAAAGATTTGATTATCAATATTCAACAGCTTCCGAAATGTCGGATACTTAGGCGCTCTTTCTGGTTCAATTCAATCAAATGTGAAAAACAAAAGCTGTCGAGCCTCAAATCGTTTTACTTACTATTATTTATTATTATTTTTATTATAAACAATGAACATTTGTCACAGATGCCAGCCAATATATAGATTTGGAGTTCAAAGACAGATGGCAGCAACAATTGATAATACGTTTATTGATTGTCTTCGGATATGCGATGGTCTTTTGGCCAACTCGGACCACAAGTTGTGCAACAACGTTGAATACAAAATCTTTGCAATTCATTGCATAATTAAATTTAAATTTCATTATTTTATTTTTACAGACGAAACGAAATTTTTGTAACAAAAAAAATAACAAAATAAAAAAATAACATAAAAAAATCACTTCAATTATTTACAATATTTACAGTTGCCTGACTTATGTAGCTCAGGCCCAGCCGCCAGATGGCTGCCAGCCACCACCACCGCCGCCGCCACCACCGGAGGACCAGCCACCACCGCCGCCGCCGCCACCGTGACCACCACCACCACCGCCGCCGCCCAGCTTAATAATTTTGATGATCTTGGTGACACCGCCTCCACCGCCGCCACCATGTCCGCCACCACCGCCGCCTGAGGACCAGCCACCGCCGCCGCCGCCGCCGCCACCATGTCCGCCGCCGCCGCCACCATGTCCGCCGCCGCCGCCATGTCCGCCGCCACGTCCTCCACCGCCGCCCAGGCTTATGATCTTGATTAGCTTTATATCACTACCACCGCCGCCGCCGCCGCCGCCAGAAGACCAGCCACCGCCACCGCCGCCACCTCCGGAGGACCAACCATCACCTCCACCGCCACCGGAGGACCAGCCACCGCCGCCGCCGCCACCACCACCGCCGCTTTCTGTGATGACTTTGATGACTTGGATATCACCACCACCGCCACCGCCATGTCCGCCGCCGCCACCACCACCTGATGACCAGCCACCGCCGCCGCCGCCGCCACCGCCACCTGATGACCAGCCACCGCCTCCTCCCGGCTTAGGCTTGGCCGTAACGCTGGCGACACCAATCAGCAGGAGACACACAAAGGCCTGCAAAAGGGAGAACAAAACAAACAAACACTTGAGCAATAACACAAAACACTTAACCACAACAACAACAGCAAAAAAAACAAACAAACAAACAAGCAACTGCAATGTTGCAAATGTTGCACATGTTGCAAATGCGCACTCGGCGTATGCGCAATATGCGATTGCTCTTATTCTTATCACGTATACGAGACGTGAATTCGCGTACGTACTTTCATAGCTGAAGACGTTCAAGTTTTGGAATAGTTGTTGTCGGTTTATAATCTGTTTATATCCTGTGTTGCCCGCTTGGAGTGCAGCACGAATCAAGACTGACATGAACACAGCCGGCAGTTGAGACTTTTATACCCCTGGCAACTGTGCCACACGTTAACCGGAAAAACGCTTTTCCAAAAACACAGAAACACAATAAAAACAACAAACACCATTCGCCTGCCTCGCTGTCCCAGCATTTCTTGAGCCATGATATGCCAAGCTAAGCTTGTGCATCTACGATTTTTCCCGATGCAGTCATGATTACTGCCAACCGTCTGCCGCGTTGTCTCTGTGTGTGTGTGTGTGTGTCTGTGTGTGTGTCAGCGCCTTTCTCACAATATGGGCCAAATGCTGCCGCATCATTTGGCATTAAGCGAAAGTGAGACTCCAGCTAGACGGCAAACCAAAGACCCTCGGCTCCAACCCCTCCCCGACCGTACCCCTTTATAGCCTTACTCCAGCCAGCGATTGGCAACCACTCATAAGAGGCAACAAAATGCTGCTGCGCAATTCACCTACATTTTATTATTTTTTCACATTTTATTTAAACTTTTCTTTTGAGATGCTGTCATAATGATATTCACATTTAATGGCATCATTTGTCAGATAAAAACAATGAAAATAGTTATGGAAAGAAGACGCACCAATAATTAAAGACTAGTTTTATACATTTTTCAAATATTGCTCATGTTAGACCAAACTCGATGCGATTATTTTTTACTGTGTGTTTGTCGCATCTGCACTTGCAACTGCAGCTGGCACAGCGACAGCAGCATCTGCCAGGGTTGGGGGCGACTTGTTTGCGTTTGCATCCGCAACAACAATAGCAACAACAACAACAACAGTATCAACAGTAACAGCAACCACAGCCGCAACCTCAGATACAGCCACACAGCCATTAAATGCACCTTTCCCATTACATAAGCCAAAGGCTGCTGCTGCTGCTGCTGCTGCTGCTGCTGCTGTTGCTGCTGCTGCTGCTGCTGCTGCTGCTGCTGCTGTTGTTGCTGCTGCTGCTGCTGCTGCTGCTGCTGCTGTTGCTGTTGTTGCTGCTGCTGTTGCTGTTGCTGTTGTTGCTGCTGCTGCTGCTGCTTCGGCCCAACTGGCAGCCTGTTGCTCATTTTGCTGAATGCTGTTTGCTGCTGCCGTTGCTTGATGTACATTTGCCACTTTGTTGCATGACCAACGACAGTAGATGCCACTTCTCGGTTCTATTTGTCTGTCTACATTTCTGACAAACACGTTGCGTATGCGCAATGTGTGCAACACGTATGCGACGCATTGCTGCTGGCGTTATATAAGTCTAACAGCGAAGCTAGAAGGCTTTATTCCATTATAAAATTCATACTTGTAAATTTATGTATATCCACATATCTATCATATCCACATATCTATGGATAAAGTTTATAGACTCGATGTCCGTAGTTAATATTAACTGGAAAGCGTAAAGCATTTGCAATGATCACTGCTCAGTCCCAAGCTCTGGTGGAACAGCACCAGGATCTTCTGCCCTGTGGTACTCAGCCCCAAACACAAGGGCAGCCCCAACTGGAGCAACATCAGCAGAGTTGCACTATTGAACACGATACACTTCTGCAAATTCTGCGAGAGATGCGCTTTTGACGATGCTGATGTCCATGGTGGAGTCCTTTGGCAGAAGCCATCCTATGCCACTACAATCTTTGTTCCCTTCCACTATGGTAGCGAATCCGTAGCCTCCAAGAAGATCAACATGAAGTGAACACATCTCATGTGGCGAGTCCCTGGTCCACAGTGTCCAAGTGTGCTCCAGCGGATGATTCTCGCATGGCTCGTAGTCAATGGAAATCAAAGCACTATTCAGGGACGGTAGCAGTTCGTCGTCGACGGTGCCGGAGAATTGCTTGTCGGCCGTAAAAGTTTGCTGGCCGGATTCGGCTACCTCGGTGCCCTTGTAATTATTTCTTTCATTCAATATTTATGAAATATTTTGCTTTTTATAAATATTTTTTGGGCTTTGATTTTGTTTACGAAAAAGTAAAAACTGAAAAGAAAGTAGAAATAAATACTTGTGTTGTTCGCGACACTAGGCATCGCAGTTGGGATACATCAAGAATTGCACAACGTCGCAGGAGACATGGATAAATGTTTTCAACTTTTAAGAGGCATACCGAAATGATCGGTTTGGCGGACGCCGGCTTCTTGCAACCAAGGCTGACAGGCAAAGAAGTGCATTGTACATTTTGCACGAGTGTTTAAGGGCGGCAAATGTATACTCAAGGCCAAACGAGTAGGGAATCTGCATACGTTTGAAAGGCGGTGGTGCAAGGAAAGGAAAATGTTGCAACGTCTTGCAACGGGTTCACGTGCTGCCATTTCCAGGATCAACAGTAAGCCGAGCGCAAGAGTTTCTGGAACTAGTTCACTGATGTGTGTGTGGCCCTTTCGAAACGAAGTCTCTTGGCGGCTCTCAAGTATTTCCTCACGTTTATTGATGACAAATCAAGGCGGATTTTTGTGTATTTCCTGAAAGGAAAGGACGAGGTCTTTCGCAAGTTCGTGGAGTACAAATATCTGGTAGAGCGTCAAACAGGAAAGATGATCAAGTGTATTCGCAGCGACAACGGGCGCAAATATGTGAACAAAACGTTCAACGGTTTTTCGAAAGCCAATGGAATTGCACGGCAATTGATGGTGTGTACATCAAGGATCTTTTGCGTAACCATGGCATGGAAAGTTATAGACCAGCAGCTACGCCATTGGATGCTGGGTACCAGACAGCTTGCAACGGCAGCCAATGTCAAAAGACATCGATTGATTGAGCAAAGAAATCTCAAGCGGCTACAGGGAATAAACACGGAATCACAACGGGCAAACTTGGCCTATGTGTGTGGATCTTACAGGTTGACAACCCTTTAACCTAACCTAACCTAACCTAACAGGGTATAAATCAGTCGGATAATTCTTCTGGTTCAATTCAATCAAATGTGAAAAACAAAAGCTGTCGAGCCTCAAATCGTTTTACTTACTATTATTTATTATTATTTTTATTATAAACAATGAACATTTCTCACAGATGCCAGCCAATATATAGATTTGGAGTTAAAAAGATGGCAGCAACAATTGATAATACGTTTATTGATTGTCTACGGATATGCGATGGTCTTTTGGCCAACTCGGACCACAAGTTGTGCAACGACGTTGAATACAAAATCTTTGCAATTCATTGCATAATTAAATTTAAATTTCATTATTTTATTTTTACAGACGAAACGAAATTTTTGTAACAAAAAATTAACAAAATAAAAAAATAACATAAAAAAATCACTTCAATTATTTACAATATTTACAGTTGCCTGACTTATGTGGCTTAGGCCCAGCCGCCAGATGGCTGCCAGCCACCACCACCGCCGCCGCCACCACCGGAGGACCAGCCACCACCGCCGCCGCCGCCACCGTGACCACCACCACCACCGCCGCCGCCCAGCTTAATAATTTTGATGATCTTGGTGCCACCGCCTCCACCGCCGCCACCGTGTCCGCCACCACCGCCGCCTGAGGACCAGCCACCGCCGCCGCCGCCGCCGCCACCATGTCCGCCGCCACCACCATGTCCGCCGCCACCTCCTCCACCGCCGCCCAGGCTTATGATCTTGATTAGCTTTATATCACTACCACCGCCGCCGCCGCCGCCGCCGCCAGAAGACCAGCCACCGCCACCGCCGCCACCTCCGGAGGACCAACCACCGCCTCCACCGCCACCGGAGGACCAGCCACCGCCGCCGCCGCCATCACCACCGCCGCTTTCTGTGATGACTTTGATGACTTGGATATCACCACCACCGCCACCGCCATGTCCGCCACCGCCACCGCCATGTCCGCCACCGCCACCACCACCTGATGACCAGCCACCACCGCCGCCACCGCCACCTGATGACCAGCCACCGCCTCCCGGCGGCTTAGGCTTGGCCGTGACGCTGGCGACACCAATCAGCAGGAGACACACAAAGGCCTGCAAAAGGGAGAACAAAACAAACAAACACTTGAGCAATAACACAAAACACTTAACCACAACAACAACAGCAAAAAAAACAAACAAACAAACAAGCAACTGCAATGTTGCAAATGTTGCACATGTTGCAAATGCGCACTCGGCGTATGCGCAATATGCGATTGCTCTTATTCTTATCACGTATACGAGACGTGAATTCGCGTACGTACTTTCATAGCTGAAGACGTTCAAGTTTTGGAATAGTTGTTGTCGGTTTATAATCTGTTTATATCCTGTGTTGCCCGCTTGGAGTGCAGCACGAATCAAGACTGACATGAACACAGCCGGCAGTTGAGACTTTTATACCCCTGGCAACTGTGCCACACGTTAACCGGAAAAACGCTTTTCCAAAAACACAGAAACACAATAAAAACAACAAACACCATTCGCCTGCCTCGCTGTCCCAGCATTTCTTGAGCCATGATATGCCAAGCTAAGCTTGTGCATCTACGATTTTTCCCGATGCAGTCATGATTACTGCCAACCGTCTGCCGCGTTGTCTCTGTGTGTGTGTGTGTGTGTGTGTGTCTGTGTGTGTGTCAGCGCCTTTCTCACAATATGGGCCAAATGCTGCCGCATCATTTGGCATTAAGCGAAAGTGAGACTCCAGCTAGACGGCAAACCAATAGACCCTCGGCTCCCACCCCTCCCCGACCGTACCCCTTTATAGCCTTACTCCAGCCAGCAATTGGCAACCACTCATAAGAGGCAACAAAATGCTGCTGCACAATTCACCTACATTTTATTATTTTTTCACATTTTATTTAAACTTTTCTTTTAAGATGCTGTCATAATGATATTCACATTTAATGGCATAATTTGTCAGATAAAAACAATGAAAATAGTTATGGAAAGAAGACGCACCAATAATTAAAGACTAATTTTATACATTTTTCAAATATTGCTCATGTTAAACCAAACTCGATGCGATTATTTTTTACTGTGTGTTTGTCGCATCTGCACTTGCAACTGCAGCTGGCACAGCGACAGCAGCATCTGCCAGGGTTGGGGGCGACTTGTTTGCGTTTGCATCCGCAACAACAATAGCAACAACAACAACAGTATCAACAGTAACAGCAACCACAGCCGCAACCTCAGATACAGCCACACAGCCATTAAATGCACCTTTCCCATTACATAAGCCAAAGGCTGCTGCTGCTGCTGCTGCCGCTGCTGCTGCTGCTGGTGCTGTTGTTGCTGCTGCTGCTGCTGCTGTTGCTGCTGCTGCTGTTGTTGCTGCTGCTGCTGCTGCTTCGGCGCAACTGGCAGCCTGTTGCTCATTTTGCTGAATGCTGTTTGCTGCTGCCGTTGCTTGATGTACATTTGCCACTTTGTTGCATGACCAACGACATTAGATGCCACTTCTCGGTTCTATTTGTCTGTCTACATTTCTGACAAACACGTTGCGTATGCGCAATGTGTGCAACACGTATGCGACGCATTGCTGCTGGCGTTATATAAGTCTAACAGCGAAGCTAGAAGGTTTTATTCCATTATAAAATTCAGACTTGAAAATTGATATATATATACAAATCTCTCATTTGAAGAGATTCCAGTGAAGATTCCTTAAACTTGGACACACATGTGTATGTTCCCAGGCCAGGCATACCACTGCCAAACAATGGAAATCTCTTATCTTGCACCGTTTTTTGAGTCACCGAATTTGAGTGGTATTTTACAGGTATTACCCCTTGCAGAGCTCTCCAAGTCCTGCAAAAATTCTTCAAGCCTATAACTCCCAGAATTTAAGAATTTGAGTAAACAAATTATGGAAATTTTCAAATTTCGCTCAGCAGTTTGGAAGATTTATTGGTATTACACTGTTTTAAGAGTATTTCCCAGTCGGTTAATACCTACTTGAATATTCTCAGTTGCTTTATTTGTTGCGCTTATTCACGTAAAAATGAAGGTTCATCAAAATTACTATGCACTTCACGGGGTCAAACGTAGAGGCCGGGATCGGATAAGGCCTTTAGCAAAACTCGTCAACTTGGCCCTGAATGCAATTGCTGGATAGCAGCTTAGCAGCGACACTGCGCGGTGTATATAAACACAATTAAATGATGTAGTTTTGTTATTTCTTAAATAAATAATTGAAATAAGTGCCACACAAACCCCATAATTATGATAAGGCACACACTTGCAGATAAGATGCTAAACTATGCCGAAATCGAAGTGTAATCAGAAATGTATCGAACAATTGAAATGAGCACAAATTGAATAAGGAAATCTGTCTTCGAATCGATGTGCAACAGCATCATCATCATTCAATTATTACGTTTATATGCCCAGGAAAGGAAAACAACTTTATCAGCTCGAAGATGCTTCCTACAGGCAACCAACAAACAACATTGAACAAGGAAATCGGTCTGTGAGACTGCCGACAAATGCTAGAGGAGAAACAATCCTCTGACAGGCATATACACTCAGAAAAAAAACAACTAACAAATATGTGAATATCTTTCAACTGCCTGTTGCATAAACTTGCACAACTTGATGGCACACTTTCTATCCCTTTAGCAATGGGTGGTGCGTATAATTACTGAAACAATTTCATTAAAAAAAACAACAAAAAAAATATAAAAAAAACTGTAAATACTTTTTGAAATGAAATGCGTATAAAAAAAGTCATAAAAATCAATAAGCGACAATTACACAATGTTATGGCTAAAGATAAAGAAGGGGCGAAGAAAAACATGAAAACATAAATTGCAAATTGCAAATTGCAGCGTTGCTAAACGAAATGTGGCTTGTCGCAAGACAACGGTAAAAGTCAAGTAAACACCCCTTTCCACTGCCCCCCAAGATGCAATGTAAGAAACTCTACTAAAAAAAATGCAGTTAAATCTTTTGTCTCGCAGCAGGCATAATTGTGTCCAATAATTCAGTTGGATTTGGATTCCCCCCACTCCCTCGAAAACAGGGAATCAAAATTATATGTTTATTTTGGCCATCCTATTGCACATGCCAAAACAATATTGCCAATACTTGATTTCAAAACTTTTCGAACAAACTAACTAAGTTAAGTTAAGCTGAGTCATCAAGTAAATTAAGTAAAATGAAAACGACAAAACTGCAATATACGACTTCAAATACTCTTACTCAAGTTTTAAGTTTGGTTTTTTTGTTTTTAAATAATCTTCAGTTTCAAATGTTTTTTTGTTTGTTTGTATTTTATTTTTATTTTTAGTTTTGCAATATTTATTTCGAAGCCAATTTGGTATTCAGCGGTTAGCTGTGGTATTTGAAACACATATTTTTATTTTTGTTTGTCGAAATAATTCATTCATTTCTGATATATCTTTATGCATCGATTTTTTCGGTTTTTTACTCAGATTCAATTATGTTCATTAGGGTTTTTAATATTAAGGTATTTATGTATAATTCGGTTTCAGACTAAGGCAAGTTTTCCATTGTTTATAAAGTATAAATCGGAGTATTAGAAATGAGTTTTAATTTTGAGCTGTAAGTGCAATTTTCGTTCTCTAATTGTAGTTTTTTTTTCAGAACTTCAACTGCTAATGACTTGTCATGCATAATCTGAGTCTGAAAATATTAAACTAATTATTTAATTTGTGCACATCAGTTGTGGAAATTGTTTATCAATAACTGTTATAAACGTTTTTCATCCACTTTGTTTGAATTAAGTAGCAAATCTTAAAGCTCAATGAAAAGGTGGCAAGTGTATTTAGGTTTCTGCAAAGTTTTTTTTTTGATTTTCCCTCTCTTTTTTTATTTTGTTTTCCTTTTGTCGTTTGAGCTGGAAACGAGGAAGCAGCATCAAAAATCGCGACAACCTCGACCTATGTTCAAGTCACTTGCATGCACGTGTCAGTGTGTGTGTGTGTGTGCATGTGTGTGCATGTGTGTGTGTCTGACAATCCGCTGCTTTCTGCTCTTTGGTGTAGTGGAACAGCAGGTCAGACAGCGAGACTCAAGTTGCTGTTGTGCAGCTCATTTAAATGAACGCTGTCATCGCAGTTGCCGCAATTGTTGCTATTGTTGTTGTTGTTGTTGTTGCTGTTGTCGCTGGAGCCAAACGTGTTTTTGTTGTTTGCTTCGTACAAATTGCGCCGGCTGCTGACTGCCTGTCGCTTGAACTATGAGACCCGACAATATTGCCGCATCGAATTCGCCGTTGCGGCGACGACGGTTCAGTCATGCTAAGCATGACATACGTATATGCATATGTGTGTGTGTGTGTGCACTTTCCTCTCTCTGTGCAACACTTTTGCTTATACAGTTGTTGTCAAGCTATCACAAAATTTTTTTTTTTTTTTGGATTTGGGTCATTTTGCCCTGTGGCAGTGAACGAGCCAAAAAGCAATTTTGATCAAAATATGATGATTTTGAGTGGAAAATGCCACGGTGCCAACAAAGAGCAGCCAGCTGTAATAGTTGCTATCTGTGTCTGTCGTATGAAGGGAGCTTGGCGAATTTCCGCCTGTTGCGTAATTCTCTTGCTTCCTGCAAGCAGCAACTGCTGCATTGTGGCGGCGGCGGCAACAACAACAACATTCTGTCTGTGCCATAACAAGCGAACATAATTGATGACAACCATTAATGGCGCCATTCTCTACACCCATCTTCAGCAAAAGAGGAAACGAAATTGTTATTAGCAACAAAAAAAAAGAAAGACAAACGCAGCATTTTTTCATTGTTTTTATGATTTTTTTTTTTTGTTGCTGTTGTTTTTTTTATCGCTTGTTTATATTTTAGGAAAAAAAATAGCATTCTGCTCTTATTTTTTGGGTTCGTGGCTAAAAAAAAAAAAACAATTATCGATAGATGACCAGGGGGGGAATAAAATACATGTGTGGAGCTAGCTCAAAAAGATCTAATTTGTGTATGTGAATTTATGTGTGTGGTAAGAAGAGATAGTTGCATCCTGTGTTGTGTGTGACCTGCATTCTGTGTGTATTTCTTCTTCAGATTCTTCCCTATCTATTCTAGTGGCGTACATATTGAGTCTGGCTGGGCTTGCGATCCGTAAAGAAATTGCGCAACACCATAATTTGCAGCAGTCCAATGAAGACAACGGCCGCCGTTTCCATCGATGACCAAAGCATAACACGCTGATTAAGATCCTCGGCCCGTTTGCGTCCCTGCGCCTCCCTCAGGCGATGATGCGTCTGCGCATCAAGGATATCGTTGAGCGCTTTGTGTATCGCCTGCGATGATGTCTCCATTTGCGTCAGCACCGTCGCATGCTCATCGACGCCGGGCAGCGCTGGCTCCTCGCCCACCTGAAAGTCCACGTAGACGATTTTGTGCGAGAACGCTGAGAATTTATTGCTAAAGCATGCCGTATACACGCCCTTCAACTGCGCCGTAAACTGATGACTATCGAATGTCGCCCGTTCCATCGAATAGATGATCTGATTATTTGGATCCTTCAACACAACATCCACATCCAGTTGGCCGCCGGCGGAGACTTGAAATTCAAAATAGGCGCTTGTATTGCGATTGATCTCCTCGTAGAAACAATCCTCGGCATTGTCCGCCAAATCGAATGTAAACTCCACGGCTTCGCTCCACGACACCAAAAATGACAACGATAACGACAACAACATCAATGTTGTCCATTTGTTGTTGCGCCTGCGGCTGTTGCTGCTGCTGGTGTTGCAGTTTTTGCTTTGGTTGTCACGCATTTTGTTTTTGTTATTGCTTGTTGACTATTTGGTATTCGGCTAGTTTATAATTAAAAGCGTATATGTGTGTGTGTGTGTACTTGGGTGCTATGTGTTTGTTGCCACGCTGCAGCAGCTGATGACAGGCAGGCCCCTATATCCCGTCAGTCGTCAATATCGGCTTTTCTCTGATTCTTCTTCTTCTCCTTTGGCTACTTCAACTGCAAAATACATCCAGGCAAAACACACACGCACACACACAGCCAATATTAGCATACATAATAACAAAGGCGTATATATTAAACAATATTCACCTGTTCAATTGTCCCGTTTCGTCTTGATTCTTGTGACTCGCTTGCGGGTTAAAAATAATTTGTTTTTTTTTTGTTAACAAATTAGTTCTCTTAAGGCACTTGCCAAATGTTCTGTCAACGTGTCAACACTCTTTTTGGTTTGTGTTGTGCAGCACTGGGCGGGCAGAGTTGCAAAGAACACGTATGCCAACTTTGTCAACAGATGGGCACAGTCACAATGGATATGCTGTAATGACACTTGCTGTGCTTATTTATTTTTCTCAATATATTTGATTTAGGTCATCAGTCTAGCGCTTATTCAAAAATCATTTGCATGTTGTTTGCAGGTGTGAATACCAATCTCATTATTGCGCTAACAAACGCATTTGAAATGTTTGTTTACAGCAGTTAGCCGCTAGAGCGCTGCCACCTCGTTAATATTTTAGTTACAGCTTATGTTAAGCTATAATATTTATGAATTTGTTAAAGAAAAAAATATTGAAGAATTCATGAATTATCAAGCAATTTGTGTAAAATATGCATAGCAATTTCATTATTACAATGAACTACAGAAAAGTCATCCTTGCATGGTACGTTAACAGAATACTATATACCGTTTTGCAACACTGTGCTGGCAAAATTGAAATTCAAGCAACATTTGTATTTGTAGTCGTATATCTATTTATTTAAAATTGGTTTGGTTGAGGAAAGTAGTAGTCAGAGCAGCATGTCGACTGTGGTGGACCTAAAAGTTGACCGCAACCTGCTCTGTCCCCAATTCGATGGCTACAAACTCTCCTTGGATGCGGTGCCGGTGCTGCGACAAAGCTTCGATCGCGATCCGATTCAATTGAAGCCGCACGAAAATCATTATTCGTTGCTGCACATTGAGCTCTTCGCCCGCCACAATTTGCTGCACAGCGATCCGTGGGCGCGTCACAGCAGCTACTATGTCAACGATAACCATCAGATCGTACTGTGCTCCTATGATGAGCTGCGTGGGCAGCCGCGGCAGCAGCGCATCGTTCACACGCTGCAGCGGATGGACCATAGCGATGGCTACGGGTTTCTTCCCGGCGATTACAATTACACGCTGCGCTTCATCTCGGAGAAGTATTGTGTGCTGTGCGATGGTATGCTGACACTGCACCTGCTCGAGACTGGGGATCGCAGGCGTGACTCGTCCACGTGGCAATTGGTGACCAAGGCGCCCATTAATGTGGCTGAGCCGCAGCGGGGATTTGTGCTATTCGATGCTCGTTTGGACATGGTGCAGGAGCGCAAACAAATCTCCATTGCGGCTGGTCATGTGCAGCGCATGGAATCGGGCCATGCAATGCAGCTGATCTGGTCACGTTGGACACTGGACGCTTTGCCCGACTCAACATGGATGTACAACATTTGCGAGCGACTGCAGACAACTGGTTCCCTTTACTATTGTGCCTTTGAGCCGCGTGCAGAATCTTTGGTGCTCTGCTCCAATCACGAAATCCAAACAAAAGCCGAAGCGGAAGCCGCTGCTGCTGCCCGGCTCTTGAAGCAGGAGGAAATCGAACCTGCGTACAGCTGGTCGCAGACCAACGAGGAAATCGTTGTCCGGTTCCCCCTGACCACCAGCGTCAATCTCAATGATATACAGATACGCTGCACGCAGGATCATGTTGTGGTGGAGTTGCTGGAAAAGGCGCTGCTCGATGGGGGCCTCTTTGCCAGTGTGACGGAGGAGCTGACCACCTGGACGGTGGAGGAGCAGAGGCTGCAATTGACGCTCGTCAAGCGGGTGGAGCAGCTTTGGCCACAACTTTTGCTACCCACCGAACCGGCTGAGCAGCATCCGGCAGCGGATGCAGAAGCATCGTCGGACTCAGAATCGGAGGCAGGTCAGCTGCCCATACCGAATCTGGAGGATCCCATTGAAGAATGCGATTTTCCGCTCGGTGACAGCGCTGCAGAAGTGAAAATGGGTGAGCAAAAAAAAAAAACAAAAACGAAGAAAAACAAATTCGAAATTTCGGTAGACAAACTTTTATTTTATTTTCATTCAACGATTTCAGTTATGGTACCAATTGTAAATATTAGTAGACAAATTTCAGAGAGTTTTCAACAAATTTTTCTGTACTTTAAAATATGTAATTTAATTTAATTAATTGACATTTTCTCTTCGATTGCAGTTCGATTCAACTTATCCGCTTCGGGGATAACGCACATAATATTATTGGGGGCAAACCCGCCGTTGTTTGCGACCACGCTGCGCGCCGGCTATCCGGCGGCATTTGCGACGCGTCAGAATGTGGATGCATCGATGTGGCTGCAACAATACCAGCCGGCACGTCCGGACGAGTGGAGTGTACGGCACGAGGGAAATCTGCATGCGTTTGGCTATGTGCAGGCATCGAAGAGGAAGCGCAAATTCATTGACTGCTGCCCGGAGCTGGACTATGCGGTCATACTGGACTATCACCATGTGTATATCTATAAGCCGCGTTACGATTCCGCCTGTGGCCTTCGGAATCGGAACGGGCCGCAGGTGGTTATCGGAAAGCAGAATTTGGTCACACTCGATCATGATGTGGGCGAGGTGATGGGCTATGCAACTGCTCCGAATGTCATCACTATTCTCACCGAACATGCTTTACTCTATTTACAAGTATAGACAATGTGATTCCAAAACCTACGTTTTTCCTCTATTTTTTGTTTGGTTCAAATACATTTAATGTAAATTTAAATGGGTTTTTGAATTTTAGCGCCATTTTTGAGCACAAACAGCTGTTTGTGCTGCCATATGCACCGCATGGTATATTAGGGAATTTTCGTTATCTGGCAGCACACCTCACGAAATACGTACAACATTTTTTTTACATAAATAGCCGCGCGCAGTGGCAGGTCTTATAGTTATTTTTTTTTGGAATTTGTGTTGAATATCGTTGTCGTTATTACGCTGGAAATTCAATTCGAGTAACTAATTACAGCAACATAAAAAAATTAAAACAAAGTAATTCAACGCGGCCGCTTTAAATAGAGATTTCGAGTGAAACTTCTAGTAAATAACAGTGTGAATTTTTGGTGGAATTGTGAAATTGTTGGTGCGGCGACATCAGGCATTGATCGGAAAGCAAATAAGCAGTAAGCAATTGGATCGCACCAGCACCTACACTCATACACACACATGCTAAACAGCAGCGCGTCTTCTAATAAGAACTTGGTCACACATACACGCACACACAGGCATACAAACATACATATGCATGCATGTACATATATTTCACATGCGATAAATAAAAAAAAACACCCGCACTGTTTAGTTGTTACTTACTACATGTGCAAAGGTTTTTTTTTTGTGTGAACAGCGTCTATTATTAACAAATATTAGAAAATCGTGAGCCAGCGGTGACGTCGTCGCCAGCTGTAAGGGGAGTTACAAAAAAAATGAAGAAAAAAAAACATGCGGCCAGCACACTTTGTTGTTTTCTCAAACATGCACACACCACGCACCCTTCACATACAAATGTTCACACACACACACACAAACTCACACATGCATGCATATATGTATATACACTTAGCAGATGATACTAAATGTAAATGTTTGTACAGTGGTCCATCGCAATAAGAAACTAACTTAAAATATTTATCCTCATTTTTCAAATATTGGGGAGGAACACAAATTTTATGGTAAAAGGTACATTTTGAAGTAAATTTAAATGAATTTATTGAAACTCCTTTCGAAACGAAAGCATTTCAACTATCGAGCGACAACTGTAATTAGTATATGAATTTCTTTTGTTTATTAAGCAAATTGTGAAAATCGTGGCAATACAATTAATTAAAAACACAAGTGGAACAACAACAACAATAACAAGAGTCGATAAATCGGACAAATCTGAGAACATTTTTTGGAAATTAGTGTTGGTCACTTGGATTACACAACAAACAACAACAAATACAAAGGCAACAACAACAGCAGACATTCTGAATCGGCTTTTGAAATCTGAAACAAAACGTGAACAGACAAAAAGGAAAAAAACAGCAGCAGCAGCAGCACGCGGTCACATAGATATATATATATATTCACACATACGTCGCACACGCAAACATAGCGCAGCTGTATGCAAGCGAGAGAGTGAGCAAAAGAGATAGCAAGCGCAGCGCAAGCAGTGAGAGCGAGGGCAGCAGCACCAACAACAAACAGGTCATTTTTGTTCTGTCTTAACGGCGCCGACGTCGTTGTTAGATTTTCAACAATCGGCAGCGAGAGCAACAGCTGAGCAGCTTCCAACAACAAAAACACCAGCAACAACAATAAGAAAAAGTCATCAAGTGTTCTTGTTTTTTTGTTGCTTCTTCTTCATCTGCATTTGCCGGTAAGTGTTGTTATGTGTATAACCTGTATTAACACACATAAATATATATATATTGATATTTGATTATATATATATCAATATATAAATATATATATATGTGTATGTGTTTATATATTAGACATTAAGTGGTAATTTTGTATGTTTCATTTTTTTCCCTGAAACCCCGACGAACATTTTTTAAGTGCGTAGTTTCATTTTTTCAGGTATTTGTTTTTTTTTTTCATTATTGATTTTCGTTTCTGTTCGTAAATTACAAGACAATTAGATTTTTTCAAGTCGCTTAGTTGGTCTTTCTGCTGCCGTCATGTATGTGTGTGTGTCCAGCTAAAGGCCGGGCATAACCTTGACATTCGTTTTTCATACAAATTTATGTGCATGTCAATTGCTAATGTGTGTAAGAGAGTACGAGTGCGAGTGAGCGTGCAGCCAGCTAGCCAGCTTACACATTAATCAATTGGACTGGACTGGAACGTTCAAGTCGCTCAAGGCCATTGAGTATTTGGTCTGGAAGCTTCTAATTTAATTTTTTTCGAAATCAATTTGAAACTAATCTGGAATCAAGCACATAGAATACATATTAATACACACATACATACTTACTATTTTATATCGTAATCGATTTATTGGCTGTCATATTTGTGTGGAGTCATTCACACGGCACCAATTTTAACTTGTTTTCTGATCAGCCAAATCAAGTAAGCCAAAAATCACAGCGCAACACAAACGCAAAATAACAAAGCATAACGATAATCAAAGTGTGCTGCTTCTGCTGCTGTGACGTCACTTTCGTATTACGCATGCACAAGTCGCGTGTGAAAACCACACTTGAAAACGAGTTAATGCAGCAACAGCAGCTGCCTGGGGATACGTGGATGAGGGACGGCCAGTTGCGAGCAAGTGGAAGTATGAAGTTCAAGGCACTTTCGTAAGCAAAACGTAAAGACTGGGAGAGAGAGAGTGGGAGAGAGCGAGAGTGATCGAAGTACACATACATTGATATCTGTTTTGCACGTGCCTCACACAACATTTATATTTTATGTAGGCATATGTATAAGCTGCAATTTCACCACAAGACGAATAATCAGCAAAAAAGAGATAGCAGAAGAGAACAATAGCAAATGCCAGAACAATTCGAGAATTAGCATATCATGCTCTAACATCTATCTCATCATGACGCAGCAAACTAACGGATGACTCACGATAGGGCACGACACGACACAACACGAAACGACACGCTATGCAGTTGGCCTCGCACATATGACAATTTTGCACACACACACACACACAATTGATTGTTATCGGAATCATGTCATTTGTCATGTTTTTATCGCCTTAACAGTTACGTACACACACATACATAAGGTTGTGCGCATAGATAACTATTTAGTATTATACGCTTCTATCTATTGTGTGTATGTGTGTGTGTGTGTGAATGAGATATTTGGCCTTGCTATTTATTAACTCATTAAAATCGACCTCAATCGGCCCCTGGTGCTAAACGGCGCCGTTCTTCGACTAATCGCAATGTCAATTAGCAAAGCAAAAAGGAAAGAGAAAAAAAATAAATTTAAAAAATAGCCCAAAGAAGTTGCTTGAACTTGAAGTGCTTTACAAATTGGAGCTAAATTGTAAGCCATTAATCCAAGTTTAGTTAAGATTCGTTGTATGTATTTCATTTAATTTTGGTGTCCACCATTTACGCTAACAATACATATTCATTCAACTCGAGAAACATCCACGCTGATTAATTGTATACCCCCTCCCCTGCCTGCAGTTCCCACCTTTTACAACATTTATTAACGCCAGGAAATGAATTGCAAACTGAATAAAAGATTGCAGTGTTCAAATATTTTCTATTTGTTATTTGATTTGTGTCTATTTATTTTGGAATGTGCAATTATTTATGAGATTAGGCGGGAAAACGCAGTTGATTTAAGTTTTCTGTATCCCACCCTGCTGTTGACAAATCTTTCTAACAAATGTAAATATCATATGGTATTTGAATACCATCCATTTGATTTGTCGAGCTCCATTCGCAATTCAGTTGTGTAAATATTATTGCTTTGGAGTACCTTAGCTTAATTTCTCTATTGCGTCATCGTCATTAGCGTCAGTATTGGAATTACGGCAATTATTCTTCATGTATTTTGGAGTGCGTCATTTTAAGGGTATACTTTGTAGTGCCTCATTAACTATTTGCATGTTCACTTTACGCAATAAATGACTCCCAGTATATATATTTATATTCTGGGTATTTCTCGTGCTGCATATCAATGTGATCTCAGTGATTATACAAAACAATAAAATTTTGTATGTGGATTTTATACTTAAGCAGATTAAGTGTCATTTATATTTAGAAAATTACCATCGCCTTTGTGTAAAATCGAATCTAAAATCGAATTAAAACACAATTGAAAAAAATCAAATACATTTTTTTTTTTTTAGATTTTCACAATTGTATTTACAAATCTTAAAAAGCGCGTTACGTATGAATAATAACTATATTTAGGGGAACTTGCAAAATTCAATATATTTCCTATCTATCCCAAAGATATTCCATCTTGCAACTCCTTTAGTGAATGGAGTGTGAATAAAAAAACGGGGTATCTCGTAGTCGGGCGTAGTCCGTCCTGCGACCAGTTTACGTGCTTTTTAATTTGAAAGCTGTTTAATCAAATGTTCCACAGGAAATTTGAACAGAGAAAAAAATGAAATTGAAGTTGTATCTTCGTTTGCATTTGCACAAGTGCTTGAAACAATTCCATATCAGTTTCAATTCTTCTGGCCATATAAAAAAAAAAAAAAAAGTGTAATAAAAATAAAACGTGGGCCAACAACACGTGTCGCTGTCAATTATATGGGGGGATTTTGTTTGCGTTGCGTCGAAAATATCTGCAAATATAAATCAAGCAAATAGAATTCACTCGGAAAAAAAGATAAGTTTTACGAAATGCAATTATAGTCGGTGCAATAGAGACATTTTCCATAAATACCTAGATAAACAAAAGTTATGGACGATTATAAATCGGATTGTGTTTCGAAAGTAAATGCAATTTGTTTTCCATGTTTAATCTGACCCTTAAAGCCCATTATGAAAGACACCATCATCATATATATACTCTCATTTTTATTTATTTACTTTTGGAATGAACCAGAAGCAAAATTTTTTAATTATTTTACATAGACATATTATGAAATTTAAATTAAAGTTAAAAGTTAAATAAAAAATAAACGAAAAAATTTTAAGAAAAAATAAAAATTTAAATTAAAAAAGTAAAATATATTTTAAATAAAAATTGTTATAAATTTAATTCAGAATGAATAAATAAAGGACGTGATAGATCTGGGGCATTCAAATGTGAAATGGTTAGGATTGCCCCTTATTGCTGTGGTATTGAGCAATTTTTGGGAGTCATTCTCAGGCTTGTTATCATTATAGTCATTATTTGTCTCTAATATCTACGGGCGACAATCGATAATTGTCATTGCCATTTGTGCATAACTTCTAGGAAATACAATATTCTTTTTGCGAAGAGTGGCACTTGAAGTGTAGTGATTGGTTTCACCCGCAAAATATTAAAGACTATCAACTTGAAAGAAGTTTTTTTATATATTTATTTAGCACAAATCGCATGCAGATAAGTGTGAAGAAAAAATAATAATAATAAAATAAAGAACAAATGCAAATGAGAAATTCGCTGAATTGACAGCTGCCAAATTCAGAGACCCGTTTTCTGGCGAGCTTCATGCAAATAATGTATATTGTGTAAGCAAGTGTGTGTGTGTGTGTGTATATACGGCTATATACTACAGCTTATCTATGCAATAATACCCACTCAGCACTCTCTCGCTTTCTCTCTCTCTCTCTCTCTCTCTCTCTCTCGCTGCATACGTCCCTTACATTTCTATTACGTCGCAATATTATTTTGTGTCGGCCGACACTTAATTTCGTTCATCTCTTTGCACTCCACACCGCTTTGTCTGGCGTCTTCTTTATTATTATTATGCTTGTATTATTATTTTTTATTATTATTATTGTTTATTATTATTACGGTTTGTTTTCGCTTGTTTTGTGAGTCGTATTCGTAATCTGTCGTAATCTTGCACGCCGTGCAAATATTTCAAGTGCAGCAACTATAATTTCCTATTGTCTATCTGCCATTTGTTTACGTTCCGTTGCAGTTAAACCTTCGAAAATGTATGTGTGTGTGTGTGTGTGCATTTGTATCTTTGTGAGATCTATCGATGCATATATTTATCTATCTATCTATATATCGATAGATTTTGTATGTTTTCTATTTTATTTGCCTACGTTGTATGGCCCTGAATTTTTATTGCTATGTTTAATATTATTGCTGCTCTGGCTTTTGCATGCTTTTTTTTTTTTGTATTGCTTCTTTCCGTATTTGATTCGCGACTTTTGCACGAGTATTACGTATACGGCGTATATGAACGAAATGTAAACAGAAATCAGCAACTGTCTGTCGCGTTGTAATTGTTCTTGTTGTAATAATCAACGTTTATCATTGTTTCTGTTCAGTAAAGGGCACACCCACCCCCCCAACAACCCAATATGCTCTAATCAGCTGTCTTATCTTTGATTTATTCGAAAAAGTACCAAAACAAATGATAAATCCGATTAATATTTAGTTGAACGTTTTTGATTTTTATATACTCTTAGAGGTGTAAATATTGCCAATATAAATTCTAATTATCAACTCGACTCATGTAGAACGATGAGTCATACTCGACCGCACACACACACACACACGCACACACATGCACACATTTGGCTCAAGCTATTTTTATGCTGTGCACACACACATTTGGCAATTGTTTAAAATGACTTCGCAGAATTGTATCGTTTCTATATGCTTGGAGGCAAGTGTGAATTGCGTTGGTCAGTTGCGCCATGCCTGCTAAGGAATAAAGCACTTACAGACAACTTTGCATGTAGAATTTACGTCTTATGAATATGAATAATTGATTGAATAACCAATTGTCGTCGCACGTTGTTAAATTATTAACTGGCAGGCCCTCTTACAGCGACCCTTATCTAAATGTGCGACTTACAAGCGTGTGCTCAAAGTCAGCCGCTATCTCGCTATCTCGCCCTCCCCTCTATATATGTATATTTATTTACTTGGCTTTCCAGCCATTTTCCCAATTGCTCTGTGTGTTACACGTTAAGCAAAATAGGCGACAATTAGCTTCCAATTAGAATATAATGTAACTCAAGCACATTTTTCCTTTGCCTTAAATTCCAATTGCTTTATTTTATTTATTCATAACTTACCCCCTGGTGCTAATCACAAGGAAATATAACGAAATTCATGATTGACAGGTGCTGAATTTCAAGCACATGAATTGATAACTAGGTTGTTAAGTGTGTAGTTTCCATACCCTTATCGAGGCGAGGGTATCAAATGTGTAACGCATTCAAAGTTGAAGAAAAACCAACCTGAATACTTTTGTCGCCAAGGTTAGCCCATCTCATTATTTGGAAAGTATATATCAAAAACAGTAGTCATTATTTTCTTTCTTTCTTTTAGAAATATTTTCTATTATTTAGAACATATTTCTAGGGTAGTGTGATTTTCTAAATTTCAGATCGATATTTTTCCAAAGAACATATTCGTTATTTTTGCACATTCACCATGATTGCTTTGATTACACTCTATATATCGAATATATTGTAACTGATATATCATTATATTTAATTGTAAGCCATTTCCTCAACGATAACTGAATTAGTCATTTACATAGTTTACACAAGCAATTGTCTGACATTAGTGGTATATATATACATATATATATATGATAAATTTAATTGTGGGTTACAGAATCGATTTTTGGTTTTCGTTACGCATTTGCTCCATGCGTGATAGGTTTGATTTAATGACTACTGTGTGTGTGTGTGGGTGTTTTTTTTTAAAGGAATTTATTATAATTGGCTTCAGCTCCGACTTCTGCGGTATCGATTTCTGAAAAACTTCTGCAGCTGTTTAGTGTTTCTAATTGAATATATAATTAAGTGGGATTGTTGCATTAACCAGCTGATTTACTAATCAACATTTGGTCGCAGTTCCATGAAAAGCACTCCAATCTGCAGACCCCAGACACCCCCTCTCCATCCCCCACCACGCTTCCCCTGCCCCACATAAAGAGCTCTCTGATCATGATTCATTTTCACTTGAATTTTTAATTATTAATTATTAAGCAATAATTATTAACCAATCAACAAATTTGACAAATATCCATCGAATTCTACAGTTTAGCAACTAAAAACAATTTGAATTGAACTTGATTTATATTTATTCATATTTATGGCTAGCTAATTTCGAAAATGATTGAAAAGTAAATTACGGATCTTATCAGGCATCTACTATAAAAAATGTCAAAATGTTTTATCTTTGATCGTAAATCGATTTAATGATTTGCTAATTTCGTCTCTAAGCAATGATTATTTCCTTGCAGATTGCATTCCTTACTTTTACGGGAATCTTCATTAATGAAAACATATTTCTCTAGGTTTTTTCAAATCTCTTTGTTTTATTTTTAATTTTGGAAATATAGTGAAATTTTTTAACGTCTCGAGTGTGCCCGCAGAGGTCTATTCAATAATTTCTACACTCACCAAAATTTCGCACTGAATTTTCGAAATTCGCCATTCATTTTATTGGATTTCACATATACAAAACATTTTTGATAGTTTATATTAGTAAATTTTTCTTACTTGTTTCTAAATTACTCAAAAGATTTTTTCTAAAAAAATATATAATTAAAAAACACGATATTTTTGAGCCTTTCTAATTTGTAGAATTTTGTTTCTTACGTTTAGAAATTATTCCCAAAAACAGGAAAAACTTTCTAGTATTTAGAGTGTTTTTCTAAGATAGAGGGTGATTTTTTGCTAAGTGTATGCTTTCCTTCGATGCTGCTTTTGTTTGTGTTGTTTGTTGTCGTCAGCATCGTCATCAATCCGATACGATCGATGGATCGCTGGTTCGTCTGTGCTCTTCGTGGGGCAAAGCGGTGGGTAACGGGTGTAACGGCAACGGCAACGGCAGCAACTGAAGTTGGCCGAGCGGCAACTGCGGCGTCCACATCCGCCGCCGCATTATAAGTTGGAGTCTGACCGCGGGTATATTTAGTCGTCGTTGTGTTGTGAAGGAACCCAGTTCTAGTTTAGACCGTGCTCCAAACTAATCATAACTAAGAATACTATATCCATAGTTATACTGACATTTTTCAGTGAATTATCTGAACTTAACTGAACTTCAGGTATATTTATATTCTTTCAAATTCGTTTTCATTATTTTGTGTGTGCAAGTTTGAGATTGCTTAACTTTAATAATAATCATCTATAAAATATATTTGGAATATAGTAAGTCTCAATAGACTGACTGAAAAGTGTTGCACGCTTTGCAATTGCTGAGGCAATCTATTGCGAAATTGTGTTGTTCGTGGCAAACGTATAATTCACAAATTCAGATCACAGCTAACAAGCAATTAACTCTTCTAGTTTCTCAATACGTTTTTTGGCTATTGGTTACAATTCAAGTTTGTGTTGTTTGTCAAATAATCGAATCGGAATCAGTCAAATATATATCTATAATGAATGAAAATAACAAAAAAAAAAACTTTGAGTTTAAGTTCATGTCAATATCTGTTCACAGTAAACAACTGTGCCACTTCTCTCATTATCTCCGATTTCAGATCGATTTGTGTGCATGATATGGATTAAGCCATTTGTGGGCGTGGCCGAATAATATTGTTTTACTTATCGAAGTCGAAGTGAATTATTTCGATACGTATAGTTGCTTAACAATTGTTGGCAAAGTGTTCCTTAACAATTGTTGGCAAAGTGTTCCTTAACAATTGTTGGCAAAGTGTAGGGGCGTGGTCGGCAAATAGCTTTTCCGTTCTTAAAGGGGTGTTACCAGTTTCAACTAGTTGCAACACGAATCTATATTCGCATCAGAGTGTAAATAGACATTGCACAATGTCAATAGACTCTGCTACCTATTAATAATACATCTCGCGTATATACATATGAAATGCATATAAATGAATACATTATGTGGCATTTGTTGTATATAAAAATAGCCTTAGACTGGTATAATTTGCCGCCTTATCAATAATATACAAAAATTATGTGTTTCTTTTACTTTTTGTGTGTGTGTGTTTTTTTTTTTTTTTGGTCGCATTATCGATTTTTCCATTTCTTTTGGCTATTCCTTTTCGTTGAGTGGACTAGCTAAAGTGGACTTTTACTGTTCATCGTTGCCGGACAATTAAAAAAATAATAAAAATTTCACTTCGAGTGGGGGGAGACAGAGAATTCCTTTCAGAAACCCCATAAACCTTGCTGCGATAATAATGCCAAATAATTCCATTCGTGTTGTTCACAGATTATTTGCTAAAACCTGTGCCTAAATCAGTAATTAAGAAATGAAAAAAAAATAATAATAAAACGGATAGATAATGATTCGTTGTTTGTTCACAGACATGGGCCTATCTGGCAGTCATTTGACAGATTACCTACTTTTTTTTGGTTCCAATTTCCAGATATCAAAATGAATCATATTGATTGACAAGCTTGGATTTTGTTTGGGGGTCAGCAGTTGTTCAATTAAATTTCAGTCGAGTGTTTGGGTTTCAATTGAAATGCAAAATTTAAAAATAATATATAACCATTTTTGTACAAGCTCTATAATACCAATTCTCTGTCTAACTGTCTCATTCCAGCAATGGGCCTTTTGAGCGAGGGCAATCCACTGTCGTGGGAGGAGACCAAAAAACTGGCGGATCATGTGCGCGAGCATGGCATCAATCAGTTCATAAATCTGTATCACAGGCTCAAGGATCGTCAGGGCGACATACTCAAATGGGGTGACGAGGTTGAGTACATAATAGTCAAGTTCGATGATGAGAAGCAGGTGGCGCGTGTTGCGCTCCGCGCCAGTGATCTGCTGGCGAAGCTCAACGAGAAGGAGCTGGCCGATCCCAATGGTGTTAAATCGCTGTGGCGTCCCGAATATGGCGCCTACATGATCGAGGGCACACCGGGCAAACCCTTTGGCGGCCTAATGGCCCACTTCAATTTGGTCGAGGCGAATATGCGCTATCGACGCGAGGAGGTCACCCAGCTGCTGGCCAGCGATGAGTGTGTGATGTCCATAACAAACTTTCCCCGTCTCGGTGCGCCCAATTTTACGTATCCGTTGCATCAGCCTCGTCCCGATGATCTGACGAGTGCGGCCCGATCCCTTTACTTTCCGGACGAGGCCATCTTTCCGGGCCATCCACGTTTCAAGACGCTCACGCGCAACATTCGCATGCGACGCGGCGAGAAGGTCTCCATCAAACTGAAGGGTAAATATTTAGTTGAGAGATTCTGCAACTCGATTTGCTAACTTGCATTGCATCATTTTGCAGTATTCAAAGATGTGAACACAAAGCTGCCCGTTGAGGGTGCACCGCCTGGCGAACCGGATGTGGTGCTGCTGGATGCGATGGGCTTTGGCATGGGTTGCTGCTGCCTCCAGTTGACCTTTCAGGCATGCAACATTACGGAGGCGCGTCGCCTCTACGATCAACTGGCACCGCTCTGTCCAATCATGTTGGCATTGACCGCCGCCTCGCCAGTTTATCGCGGCTATCTAACCGAATCGGATTGCCGCTGGAATGTGATTAGCTCGTCGGTGGACTGTCGTACGCCCGAGGAGCGCGGCCTGGAGCCGCTCAGCGAGAATAAGTTTCGTATTGCGAAATCACGTTACGATTCGATCGATTCGTATCTGTCGCCCGAGGGCGCCAAATATAACGATGTGAAACTGACGTACGATGATCATGTCTATCAGCGTCTAATCGAGGGAGGCATCGATCATCTGCTTGCGCAGCATGTGGCCCATTTGTTTATAAGGGACACGGTGTCGCTGTTTAGCGAGAAGGTGCATCAGAATGATAACGAAGATACGGATCACTTTGAGAATATTCAGTCGACCAATTGGCAAACGATGCGATTCAAGCCGCCGCCACCAAATAGCTCGATTGGCTGGCGCGTCGAGTTTCGCCCGTGCGAGGCGCAAATCTCTGATTTTGAGAATGCGGCAATTGTCTGTTTTGTGGTGCTGCTCACCCGTGTCATTCTGTCGTATCAACTCAATTTCCTCACGCCCATCAGCAAGGTGGATGAGAATATGCAGACGGCCCAGAAGCGTGATGCGTGCCGCAAGGAGAAGTTCTGGTTTCGCAAATCGTCCAAGTCGACGGAACAGCGTGCGGCTCGCGCCCAAATGAATGGCGGCTTGGCAGCCACAACCAATCGCCAGAGCCATGCAACCGATGAGCAGCCACTCGCCAATGGCACCGCCAAGCTAAATGGCCATGCCAATGGACTCAATTGCAATGGTAACAACGCCAACGCCAATGGCAACGGCAACGGCAATGGCAATGGCAGCGATATACACAATGGCACCGATAGCGATCACACCGATACGGATGATGAGGAGAACGAAATGTTCCAGTTGCTCTCCATCAATGAGATCTTCAATGGCAAGGTGAGTGAGAGTCAAGTGCAAATTTTGGAATATCTTTTGATGATTTGTGTGTGTTGCAGCCTGGCGTATTCCCTGGACTGGTGCCACTAATACGCAGCTATCTGCAATCCATGGAGGTGGACACGGACACGCACTGCACCATTGAACAGTATCTGCGCTTCATACAGAAGCGCGCTGCCGGTGAGCTAATAACAACGGCCACCTGGATACGCGAACAGGTGCTCAACCATCCGGATTACAAGTGAGTCCTCTGAACATTCCACACATAAACATTGATTGATTGTAATTGAATTTCGTTCGTGTGTTGGTGCATTGCAGGAAAGATTCGGTGGTCAGTGATCGCATTAACTATGATCTGCTGAAGTGCATCCAGTCCATACAGGAGGGCAAGCATATTGAGCCAGCGCTGCTTGGCCATGGCAATCATTCCAAGACGAAAGATTTCATTCCGCCCGCCCTGCAGAAGCAGCTGGCCCAGAATTGCTGCTGCGAGGACAAATGATCGCGCTGAATCAATCAATCGCAACTCGCAACTGCAACTTCAACAAAACAACAATATAACATACACACAACATATGCATATATATACAGATATATATATATATATATATATATATATATATATCATTATGTGTACTTATATATATATATGTATGTATAAACGCTGGCAGGAGCTGAAGCTGAATCTGAGGCAGATCGAGCTGACCAGGAGATGCGGATGCAGATGCGGAGGAGGATGTGCGCTTGTGTTGCAATTGCGCACCCGGTCGGTCGATGTTGGTCGGTGGGATGATAGCAGGGGGGCCGGACCCAGCGTGGTGGGGGAAAGGGGGGGTCAACATTTATCAATATTATTATTTTTGTAGCATAATTCTAACAAGTTAACAATTACAACGCAAACTGAGCAAATGTGTAAACCAGACAAGACACAGCGTGTGCGTGTGAGAGAGAGAGAGAGAGAGAGAGGGAGATAGAGATAGAAAGACAGATAGAGAGAGAAAGTGCACCAGAAAAATTGTGTAAAACGCGCAGGGCAAAGCCGAAGGCGTGGCATGTTTGATATGTTTCGGATTGATTGCAACATGGTATCGAATCGATGGCTGTACGGACTAGCGGATAATGGGGGGGGGGGGGATGTGTGGGGCGGAGGAGTGTAGCCGAATTAGTTGATAGGCGTGTCCCGCTAGTTGCAAAACTATTATCACATAATACATAATAATAATTATTACAATTTACTGGCTACTTCATTATATATTATAACTATTATTACATATTTTATGCTTTTTTTTTTTAGTTTTTCTTTGTTTTTAAAGTGAGATCTTCTAATGTTTGTATTATTATTACTACTATATAATTACGCTAGCCGAAAGTTAAGCAAACAATGCTGTAAAGACCGCCAACTGTGTTTGGGTTTCTCGTGTCGTTTCCACATTCCCCCTTCCCCCCAATGCTGCCCCAAATCCAAAGTAGAAAAAAATGCCCAGGCGCAGTTAGCTAAATCTGAACCAAGAGCCGTTCCACATGATGCAATAAACAAAATCTACCTAACCATTATGAAATATATAGTTCAAAGTAAACCGAGTTGTTTTTTTTATATACATATATATATATATATATATTTATATGCATATACACAATTAAATATATATATTTTTTAAATGCTTGGTTTTTTCTCCTTCTAATTTTCTACAAACTGCTGTTATTAAATTTGTATATGTAAATGATCAAAAAAAAAAAATGGAAAAGAAAAATGAAATGAAAGCATTAAAAAACTTGTGTTATTATAATTTATTATATGTGTATGTATTTGTAACACGATTACTATTATTATTATCATTATGGCTATCGTACTCTAAAAACACTATTACTGCAATTAATGTGACCGAAAAGCCACGAAAATAAAACAAACACATTGAAAAACTCTTGTTGAAACTTAATTATACGTTAATTTGTTGTGCCCTATATACGACAAAAACAAAAAACGAAGACAATTTAAAGATTGTTGTTCTTTAAAAAATATATATACATGTGTGAAAGAACAAAATTGAAATTGAAATTGAAATTTATATAGATACATAGATTTATAACTGTTTTCCAAGAATGTATATATATGTGCATGTGTTGTTCCTTCGTAAGATTTATAAAGAAAAAAACTTTTGATAAAATGCCTTCTGAATGAGATATATTAAATACATGCATACATATTAAAAACTTAACAAATACTTAGACTTACATACATACAAATACATATACATATAGAGAGAGAGACACAAAAAGAAAAAGATAAAACGAAGCAAAGTTAGGGAAACAATGAACTTTTAACTAGACTAGCGTAAATAGCAAAATCAATGAAATATAATGCATGATCAAAATGTGCTTCTTTACTATATACCAATCCATACATACAATTAATTGTACTTATACAAAATAAGTTTTGGCATCAGATAAAACAACAAAAAAATAATTCAAATAAAAAATGGAAACATATTTTTAGCCAATTTAAATCATATGTATAGCACTTGAGAATTGTCTTGCACATGGTGTGGTCAGTACAGCATTTAAGTTAAAATATTTTCAAAAACAATTTTGTGTTCGTTCGGTGTGTTGATTTGCCAGCTAACAGTATTTTGATAATATCAAGTGCATTTTAATATCTACATGTGTTTCCCAACCATCGAATGCAAATAAAAACAATATTGCAGCTGATTTGCAAAGACTTTCATTTTTATTGCAGCAATATAAATATAAATGTCACAATATTGACTTGGGCGCAAGCAAAATATTTGTTTTGCCCGCAATTTTGCCTGTGTATCAGCGTACTCATTTTAGCGTTTCGTACCATGTTGCTCCGTTTAGCGTTATGATGCCGCATGTTAACGCTCTGTTAACCTTACGTTGTGCCAATTACGTTGTGTTTTTCGTTTTTCTTTGTTTACATCTCAAACCCCACATCAACATACAATTTTCAATATACATATTCTTTTATTTTTGGAAGACAACGTGTGTGTTTAAATGTTACGTTGCAATGTCCAACCTTTCTCGCAAATATATTGCGTTGTCTCTGTGGTGTGCAAATGTTTGCGTATTTGCACATGTTTGAATGCAGTTTAGTTGCTCGCAACGATTGATTAAATAATAAAATCAGCTGTAAACAGTAAACAAGTACCGTCTCCTCTGTGAGCGTTCCGCGACACGTCCGTTCACTGCAATTGATTATATTGTTATTTATCGAAGCGGCGGAGCATCTAGTGTTGTGAATGTGTCAATGCAACTATTTAATTGGTTTTGTTTTGTGATTCACATTCTGCATTCCGAGCAAAACAAAAACAAGAAAAATACCGTTAAGCTGTTAGTGCGCCGCCGTGCGAGTTTACGTATGTGTCTTTTTTTTTTGGGTGGAGTATACGTGTGTATTCGATGTATACGTACATGCAGTCATACATACATACATATTAGCTAGAGGTGGACGCGTGTCGAAATTTTTCAACGATTACAATTTTAATAGTTTTATTCTTATGCAAAATATATATTTATACTCTTATACAATATTTCGTAAATTGGCGTCAGTTTACAGTTGTTATTGTTGCTTGATTTATGGCTTTATTTTATGCCATATACTTGAAATCTGTGCTGTCGTAATAGTGAACACGATACGCGTCCAACTGTGTCGTTAAGAATAATGTATTAACTTGTGATGCTCTGTTGTATCCTTTCTCTGTGTTTCCGCATTTACATCTCGCTAGTGTGTGTGCGTGCATGTGAGTGTGTGTATATGTGTCTATTTGTGTGCCGCTCTTTGAAGAACGAAATGAGACCGCAAATGCGTTAAGCTGGGCAGCCGAAGCAAAACGGGCCAAAAGTATGGTTAAAAATTGAAAACACGGAAAATTAACAAGAAATTGCAATATACAATACTCGTCGGCATAGGGACAAACAGGCAGAGTGGACTGTTGGGCGGACAAGACAAATGACGAGGCAACAACAAGTGATAAATAATCGCAAACTGCTACTGTAAATAAGTAAATACATACATACATACATAGATGCATAGGTATGCATGTGGATTACAGCTTACATGCATATTTATAACAAATAACTTGGAAACGTCGTAATACGGCCAAAGCGATAGCCATAAAGTGTTGCATACGAGGAAGAGACTCCAGCCCAAACAACAAAAACAACAATAGCAGCGCAGACAGTGTTGCCAAGTGGCGCAAGTGTAACAATAAGTAACGTAACGTCCTTGGTAACGGCAAACGTTAAAACTGGAACAGGCATAAAAAGAACAAACAGAAGGACGGGCATACAGCGAAAAAAAGGTGTGCTACAAAAATATGGGTAAGTGGGTTGTTTAACATTTCAAAAATATATACAAATTTGTATGTGTATTTGTGTATATATATGTGTGTTTGTGTGCCTGTGAGCGTGTTACTGAGCGTGTAGTGTAGCAGTTGCAGGTGACAATGGCCGCCGCAGTAGCAATTGACAGTTGAATTAGTTAGATACCACAAACGCAGAGAGCAAGAACAAGAGCAAGAGTAAGAGGGAGAGAGAGAGAGAGAGCGAGAGAGAGCACAAAACATTGAGAGCAAGCGAACGAGCGCCGCTGTTTGCGAGCGGGAAAGTGCTATGTCCTGTTTTGAAACGGGTTTTCTTTTACTTATTCCTTCACACAGTAAAATGTTTTAACATGCGCACTTGTAAAGGTATAGGTGTGTGAGTCTATAGGTGTGTGTGCTTCTGTGTGTGTGTGTGTGTGTGTAAAGAAAACAATGTAAGCTTAAGAAAGTTCAAAAGGACACATACAATATAAAAATTGCATTTTTCTGTACGTTGTTATAATGCCTTTTGCCTTTTACGCCTTTGTTCTCGATGGTTTTTTTTGTTTTTTGTCGCCGTTCGTTTAATGCGCTCGTGCCTCGCTCCCAGTGTGTGTTTGTATATGTGTTTGTGCATAGCCAAAGCCCCTGCAAGCTGTTGGAGCCCTCGGCAGTGAACTTTTTAGCGCCTGGCTGCCAGGAAGGGCCGCTAGCACAAGCAAAAGTCCAGGCGAGTGCATCAAAATTCGCTTCACTGCGCTTCTGCGGTGTTGCTGTGTGTGTGTGTGTGTGTGTTGTGATAGTGTTTGTGTATGCGAATTGTTCACGCCCCTTTACAGTTACAGTGGTCGCTCCGAAAGTTTGAACCACTAGTAATCAAAATGTTCAATATATTCTAAACTTAGAATATATTATACATATATATGTATATATATATAATATATATATCGCATATTGGAGCATGATAAAAAATGACACTTTCAATATATGATAATTATTTGGCAATTTGAAGCGTTCAACACTGTGAGTGATGACTGTATTATAAACGTAAAGCTATTCAACAAAAAAGGACACATTTTTTGCATGTTAATTTCTTATACTATTTTGTATGTTCCTTTATTTTTATTCTTTATTTTTGCAGCAGCAGCAGGAGCAGTGTCAACATCGCCCACATCAGCCACAGCAACAGCAGCATCAACAACAGCAACAACAACAGCGGCAGCTGAAGTTGTCGTCGGCATCGATACTGGGAACGGCATTGAGATGCTGAAGGCACTCTATGATTTTCAGGCGGTTTATCCCAAGACGATTAGCTTCGATGAGGGCGAATACTTTATATTGTATCAGACATCCGCACGCCAGCGTAATTGGTGGCAAGTGGTTAGCATGAAGGGGAACATTGGCTTTGTGCCATCAAATTACGTAATGAAGATTAAGGTAAGCGTCGCCTATCAGCAATTCCTACCAATTCTTAGCCAGCCACAATCAACTTGATGTTCTTTTTATGCAGGTGGAACATGATTTTCTCATCAGTTTTCTCAACTCATCGATTGAGTCGCTGGAGAAGTGCACTGAGCCAGAGATAAATGGCATCATGTCCAAGGATGAGCTGCTCGACAGGCTGCGCGAAAAGAAGAACACCATGGAGCGTCTTTATGCCGTAAGTATGCCGCGCACGAAATTAGTAAATTGTTGAAAAACAGGGCTATTTATATTAAAATTCCGACCTTCAAATGTTATCGGTTAAACTAATTGAGTGATTTATTTTTCCAGGAAAGCTGGGAGCATGATGGTGACTCGTCGCTGTCGTATTCACACAGCTGCAGTGACAAGCAGCAGCTGAGTGCCAGCCACAGTCATTCGCATCGGCATTCGCACTCCCACACGCATCCACACCAGCCGCATTCGCACCAATCGCAAGAGAGCAACAGTCCGCCTGCCATGCAACGCCTGGACATGAGCAAGAAGAGCATGTCCAGTCCGGCGGTGGGTGGAAAAGTGCCGCATTCGATGCCCGAATCACCCAGCATGGGCAGCATGCAGCAGCTCCAAAGCAGCAGTTGCACCATACAGACGCCACAGCAGCAGCAGCAACAGCCGTTGCCAGCGCCTCCGCTAGTGGCAAGCACATCCGCAGCAGCTGCAGCGGCAGCAGCAGCAGCAGCAACAGCTGCTGCAGTGGCTCAAGCACAAGCACAAAAGGTGTCCGCATCCGTTTCGGATGTGACACAGGATAATAGCATCACCTCGGAGCCATCGGAGACGACAACGACAACAACGACCAGCGAGGATGTGGTGACCACCTACAAGGAGACCAGTCAGCTGAGCGCCAGCAACGGTGCAACAACAACAGCAGCAGCTGCAACCGCCGCCGCCGCCGCCACAGCAACAACAACAGCCGCAGCATCAGCTGCAGCAGCAGCATCATCATCATCATCTGCCGCTGCTGCATTGCACAAGCCGCACAATGGCAGCAGCAGCACTGGTGCCACTGCCAGCCACGACGAGCCGCTCAGTCTGAGCCTCAGCCAGGGGGCGGACAGTGCGGCCGACAAGTCGGATGAGGCGAGCGATGACGGCTGCAATGGCTGCATCGATGCGGCCAACAACAGCGTCGACAATAGCCAGGCACTGGACGAAAGCATCGAGAGTCCATCGCTATCGCATCGCCTTGGTGTAGCGCTCGCTTCCGGCAATGGCAATGGTAATGGGCGTGGTCAGCTTAAGGTCGAATCATCGGATGTGTATCAAATTGTGGATGCGTTGCGTCGCAATACGAATCTTAGCTTTGATTTGTCCTGCGAGGCGCTGCGCGTCGTGCTAACTAGCCTGGAGCAGCTGTATAATGGTGCCATCAATCCATATCTGGAGGCAGTCGCTGTCCACGTAACCGGCAAGGTGGCCACACCCAAAGAGCTACTGGGCATCACGCACGATTCGAAGCGGTTGCAGTATCTGTTTGCCCAACTGGCCGATTGCAAGAATGATACGGAGCAGCGCACCTGGATGCTTTACGAGGATGAGGAGGACATTATGCATTTTCTCGAGGAGCTTGTTGAGATACTGGTGAGCATTGAAAAAACAAGTATTTATTTTTGGCAGATCCTTGAAGTCGTCGAGATAATGAAGATGGATTCAGAACATTATCAATGAAATCTTGTTTGTTACTCATATTTAAATAATCAGCCACAATTCTCACCTTTATAGAACAATGCGGATGAGAACATCAGCTGCTACGAGATGTCGTGCGATCAGTACCAGATGTTCATCAATCTGGTGCAATACTATCAGATGGAGACCCGCTGGTCCATCAAACACCTCTTGCTTAAGACTTTCACTGCTGCCTGTCACTTGGACCACATCATTGTTGACATACTCCTAACCTCGGTTCTACCCCTAGAGATTGTAAGATTGTATGAAAGACTATGAAAAGTAATTGCAATTAAATAGAATTTGCTTATTAGGTAGAGGACATGAAGACACACTTTGCCAATTTGGATCGCTTCAAGCAACTGGTCAAAATGCTGACCGTAATCTTCTCGCTGGGCCAGCTAATGCCGGTTAATCATCAAGGTGCGTTGCTCCTGAAACTAAGCCCAAAATGTTGAACTCAAATGGACTCAAGTGTTGCACTTGTTCTGCGTTTCTTACGTATTTTCATCGGTTAATGATTGATGCATTTACATAACAGATCATTATAAAATGTGTCTTAATAGTCAATCAAAAGCCTGTGAAGAGCAACTTCATATAATATTTTATACATGCATATGTATTTAACTGTTAACTATATTTTATATGTATATTATATATATGTTCTGACTCTTTCTAACTACCTACTTTAGTATATGTTTTGCCTCTCATCATATTAGTCATGAGTTGTAGTAGCCGAAATCGGCTTTGTCCTAATCTGATCCCAGGCTGAAACTAAGCAAATAATATTGAATATTTCATGTAGGCAAAATTTATTTTAATATATATATAAATAATTTTCTTGCGAAGGAATAATTACGTGTTTGCCAAAATCAGTAAAGCCAATAAATTTGCGTGCACTTCGACTAAAATTCAACCTCGAAGGATGAGAGCGGGAGGGAGGATTGCTCCTCGACTCCTCGAAGTTGAATAATTAATGAGAACAAAAACCAAACAATACAAATTCGTAGTAGATTGAATTTATAAACTACACTTTATATTTTATATTTAAAATTGTGTGCAAATAGTTAATAGCTACAAGAAAGTCAGACAAAAATCGGGCTTTAAATATAATAGCTCTGATTAGTGAGTGAGAAATGCCAACTCAGAATTCGTAATTGAAATTTGACATAATATATAGAATAGATTTATTATCAACAATAATAATTATAATAATTCCATTCGCAGATTACTTGGGCGTGCATTTTGCCAGTTTTCTGCTGGAAATTGTTGAGGGCAACAATCCGGAGCTGCTGGTGGATATGGTAATAGCCCTAATACTTGCCTTTAATCAGCAGTTCGGCGACCATACGGTCAATGTGATCATTGAGGCCATGCAGAATCTGCCCACGGGCAAAGTGTTCACCGAGAAGCTGTTGCTCTTGCTCAATCGTGAGGGTAAGTTGATCACCATTTGTTAGTAAGTAGTTCTCTTAACTTTCATTGATCTTAACAGATGATCCGACGCGACTGCTCAAACATCATAATGAACATATGAATACGGTGCTGCGCATGTTTATTGACATATTCAGCCATGCGGATACGGCTGGCATGTTTTATACGAATGACATTAAGGTGCTAATAGACATTGTGGTACGTCAGCTTTCCGATTTGGATGCGGGCAGTCCGGTAAATATGCTAAATAATATGATAGCTAGCCAATTAAGCTTACATCTCAAATTTTTGTTCACATTGTGTTAGACACGGCCCTGCTATTTGGAACTGTGCCGCCGCATTTTGCGCAATACAAACTATCAGGAACACCAGCATCGCAAGCATGATCTCATGAAAATTTTCACACGCATCTTCTGCGAGGAGACCGAATGCAGCGCATCCGATCAGCAGCTTGTGCGCGAGATAGCCAACGAATTTCCTCAGTTGTTTAAGGCATAAACCTAACAATGGAAACAAAAAATATATAAATTAAAAAACAAATAAAAAAATATATATAACGAATATTAAGAAAACACTCCTATAAACCAAACAATGAATAATGATGAGAAACGAAAACAAAAACAAAAACCAAATCCAAAATGTAAAGCGTTGCTAGTGAGGCTACCAAATGGAGCCAAAACATTTTTCAATTTTCATTTCAATAGTTTACAAAAACAGCGCATCAGCAGGCATTAGCATTATAGAACTTTCGGAAAGCTTTATCAAATCCTTTGCATTTCACACATTTACAAAACATAATTATAATTGTTCAGTTTCATGACATTTCGTAGTGTATCTTATGAAGCAAAGGCAGCATACAAGCTACATATGTATGCCACCATTATAGAGCTATGAACAGTATCTATATTTGCTATATACTATATATATATATATATATATATATATATATATCATGATTATTGATTATACATACATACATAGACATTTATATTTAAGTCTGAGAAAAGCCAAAATCATTACTACAATGTTTGGATGATATGATAAAAATATAATTTTGATTTTAAAATGCAAGCATTTTCAGTTTTTAATTAACTATTTTAGTGTATAATATATATATAAACATACATATATGCACATACATACATACTGTGTATTTTTTAGAGACTATCAACCAAATTTATAGAAAGAACAAGACACAAATTTTACATAAAAATTTATAGTTAAAAAATGCATGCAATTGATTTGTTTAGCAGCAAAAATTATAAATAAATAACTTTGGGAAATGAACAAACATTATAGACTCACTACAACAAAATTATATTTATTGTAAGTCCATAAGTCAAAGAGAAATGTTAATTGCAATCAATATATGAGAATTGGTATTTAATTAAATCGAATTCGGAGAGGAAACTAATGTTACATTTGTTTATATAATCTATGAGAAACAAATTCAAATACACAAAATCGACGACTGTTGTTAAAGCTCAGCCGCTAAAGGCATAAAAACCATATATGACAGCAAAATAATGAAGAAAAAAACCAAAACCAAAATATATAATACAAATACAAATAGAAAATTATACAAATTTGTTGAGATAGAACAAAACACTCTTAACTTAACCGCTATCTCTTTCTAACTCAGACTCTTACTATCCCTATCCCTATATATCTTTCACTCTCTCTCTCTCTCTCTCTCTCTTTTTAATGCACACATTGAACAAGTGAAATTCGAAATGTGTTTTTTTTTTTTAAATTTGTTTATTTATTTGTAAGCCGTTTTTAATTGGTAACGAAGTTGAAAAAATTATTAAGTTTATTGTTAGCATTGTTGAATTGTATCAAAATAAAAGAAATGTACAAAATAAGAAACAATTATTAACTAAATGATTGAACGGGGCAAACAAAAAAAAAACAAAAACAAAAAAACTAACCAAATGCAATTAATAAGTCGCACATTTAAATCAAATATATACAAATATATATATATATATACTCAAAAGTTAAAGCAAATTGCATTTCAAATTTTGTACTTTTTCGATTTAAATGCCAATAATGACCATTAAAAAACCGACACAAAAGCAGCAGAGAAACGTTTTAAATGAAATTTAACTATTTATAAAAATTTACCAATCAAGTTTTCAACTTTGTTAATTTGCTCAGTTTTAACCAAAGAGAACACACGAATATTATTATATTATAATAATAATAAATCAAAAACAAATTCAAAGACAATTAAAAGCAACGCAAAACGCATTGAAAATGTAACAAACAATGAAATTGCAGTAATTGTTAAGCGTAAAAACAATATAATAATGATATAAAATAAAATTTAAAATAAAAATTTAAATTTTGATTAACGGTTTTTGTATCCTGGGTAGCTAGAGCTCGTCCTTGCACATCATATCCTTTGCAGAATTTGTAAGGATTTGGCCGTGCCAGGTATATTTTTGTATATGGAATTATCCTAGTGCAGAAGTATGATTTTTAGGAAGAGTAGCTTTGATATTTCTCCCTCAAAAATTCCAATAGCAGTTACATAACACAAATGATTTTCCAATGATGGTTCAGTCAACGTCGTTAAACGTTGTTAACAATCAAAATAAGCTTGTGAATAATAAGATAAACAAATTGCAAACGACTTTGGGTAAGTTTAGTTTATTTTGCGATTTACGAGTATAGGATACATATTTGATTTAAGCAGGTGCCAAAGTTGGACACGGTTATGTTATTTAAGTGGTATTATCATCTGTGCTGCTTGCATGCTGCTTTTCTCTAGGACATGGCAGACATGTGTATAACAATATCAACTGCTAAATGTGATAAATATTTCAATTACATTTGTATGTTGTATATTGACGAATATTGTGTATAATGCATATATTTTCAATAAATTCAAGTGCTAATCGAATCTTGACAAGAAGACATTTGCCATTCTGTTGACAATACGATCCCAAACAACAGCAACATTTAACTACGGCATAGGACCGTTATGGTAAATTAGTTAATGTTTACATTTACATAGACATTCATTGGTAATAGTATGTAGTATATATGTGATTAGTTTACGTACATCCATTACGGGTCGGTTAACTACTGGTTACAAGTCAAGCATCTGTACTAAATTTCCATCAAGATTAATGTAGTTTTGCGGAGTTCTCCATAATGGCGATTCACATCTTCCTTACTAGTAGGGTAGTCGAACGAAAGTGTTGTCAAGCACTGCTCTTCCGGAGCGCTGAAAGAGCGGCATCAAGCATTAGGAATACCCTTACCACTGCTGCTTAACTTTACCTCTCACTGATTACACTGTTGTTCTCCAACAACACCGACTAGCCGTTGCGCCGCCGCACCACCGAGCTGTCGCGCGGGGCAACCATCGTTGGAGGCATCCACGCCCCGCGATGAAACACAACTGTCAGTCGTGTGGGCGACAAGTGGCGCTTTTATACTGTTCTTTCGGCTGCGCCCCATCTGCGTGTCCTGTACACAATTTTACGCCCAGATGCGCATCTAACCTTATTCATTTATTGAGCGCTTGTCCAACACTGCTCAAGGATATTGTTCATTGCACTTTAATTCGATTTTGATTGGAAGCACTCTTATCGCAATTGTGCACACAGCCCAAGCACCAGACTATGCTCGGCAGTCTCGCCTGCTTAACATGTGTATGTACATACATATATCCTTGCTTATATCCTTGACTTCACTGCCGACGATTTTTTTTTCATTTCAGCAAGCATTACATAGGGTAAGTATGCACTCAGAAAAAAATCGCCTATGATTCCTCACCATATTATTCAGAAAGGAAATTTCTAAAATTGAAATTTGTGGCTTTTTCTGATTAAAAAAATAAAGGACACTAAATAATATATTTAATTAGTTAAGGCTGTAGATAGCAGGTAAACTCTAGCAGAACAGCTGAGAGGGAAAATGTCATTACTAATTTCTTAAAATTACAAAGGATTTTGTCTACTTTATAGAAAAAAAACATATATACAGTGAAAGACACCTTATTAGGCACAGAGTCAAAGAAAAAATGCCATAAACTAATCATTAATTATTTTTCAAAAATTCCAAAGTCCGATGGTAGGTACAGGTATTAACCACCTAAATTAATATATGACCCCAATACACTGGGGTTTCCCCACCTGCTAGGTAGGATTATGTAAAAAAGTAGCCTATTTTCTTTGACTCTGTGCCTAATAAGCTGTCGGTCACTGTATATATAATACCCCAAGTATTAAATAAATTCATCTCTCCAACTTCAAATATTGTACTCCAACACAAACAATACTGAACATATTTTGAGCAACTGAAAATCAATAGATTCGATGACAAGTTTCAATTTTCATTGACGTCACAACGGTTTCAATTTCATTCATGAAATTTGTTGATTGGAAACAGTATATACGTATTAAAAACACTTCAGCGGAGTTGTAGCTGTGGCAAGGACGATGCCCATTGGTGCACAAGTGCGATAAGCGAAATTGAATCAATCAGTGGCAAATTGAAGTTCATTCGTTAAGCTGCGTCTAAAACATTGCGTGGGCGCTGTCCTTCCAATTGGGTCTTTGGCTAGAAATGTTTGTATAAAAACGGATCATCTGCACCAAGAAAATCATTCAAGTTCCAAAGCTTGCTGAGGTAACTGGTACTACAGAGTTTAATCGAATTCCGAGACCGTCGCTGATAACTGTAGCTGGAAAACGCATTTGCTTGGGAATATCATCAGCACCAAGATGGCCGCAAATCGACAATGGCTGAGGCTCAATATCCTCGGACTGCTTCTCCAGTTGGTCTGGTTCGGCTTAGCGCACGCTGACAGCCAGACTTGCGGTAGTCGTGTCCAGCAGTGTCCTCCGAGCTCGCTGGATCGGCTCATGGAAGACCGCCGAGGCGAGCTGGAAGATTATGATGAACATCTTGTGTACAGACAAATGGTTGAGCGCAATGAAAAGCTCCAGGATAATAACTGGCGCTTAAGGCGAGAAGATAATCGACAAATCGAACGTTCTTCTGGGCGAGAGGAGACCGACCAGTTACGAAAACTAGAGCGAGAAGAGAGCCAAGTCAATCGCAGAGAAGCTCGACGAGTTGATCCTTCTCGCCTAGATGATCTTCAACGTGAGGCACGCGATGACCGCCGACGAGAGGAACACGATGGCCGCCGACGAGAGCAACGTGACGATTTGCAACGTGAGGAACGAGATGTGTCTCGAAGGCAAAACCGTGAACACAGCGGACGTGTCGATGTAAAGCGTATGGAGAGTCGCCTTGGCAGACCAATGAATCTGGAGAACCTGCGAAGGGCGGAACGTGAAGATCGACGCGATGGTCGCTCTCTGCCTGAGGAACGGAATGACAGCCAACGGGAGGAGCAAGGCGATCTGCGTCGTGAAGAGCGAGATATTTCTCGAAGACAGGAGCGTGAAGACTTTCTATCCAGACGAGAGGATCGCGTTAATAACCTACACGAGGCGCGAGGCGATCTCCGACGAGAGGAGAGAGACAATCTCCGACAAAAGGACCGAGCTAGTCTCCGACGTGAAGAACGAGATAATCTCCGACGAGAGGAGGAACACAATCTCCGACGAGAGGACCGAGCTAGTCTCCCACGAGAAGAACGAGAAAATGTCCGACGAGAGGAGAGAGACAATCTCCAACGAGAGGACCGAGCTAGTCTCCGACGAGAAGAAAGAGACAATCTCAGACGAGAGGAGAGAGACAGTCTCCGACGAGAGGTCCGAGCTAGTCTCCGAAAAGAAGAACGAGACAATCTCCGACGAGAGGACCGAGCTGGTCTCCGACGAGAAGAACGAGACAATCTCCAACGAGAGGAACGAGAGGATCGAGACAATCTCCGACGAGAGGAGGGACACAGTCTCCGACGAGAGGAGGGACACAATCTAAGACGAGAGGACCGAGCTAGTCTCCCACGAGAAGAACGAGAAGATGTCCGACGGGAGGAGAGAGACAATCGCCAACGAGAGGACCGCGCTAGTCTCCAACGAGAAGATCGAGACAATCTCCGACGAGAGGAGGGACACAATCTCCGACGAGAGGACCGAGCTAGTCTCCGACGAGAAGAACGGGACAATCTCCAACGAGAGGAGCGAGACAATCTCCGACGAGAGGACCGAGCAAGTCTCCGACGAGAGGAGGGACACAATCTCCGGCGAGAGGACCGGGCTAGTCTACGACGAGAAGAACAAGACAATCTCCGACGAGAGGAGGGACACAATCTCCGACGAGAGGACCGAGCTAGTCTCCGACGAGAAGAACGGGACAATCTCCAACGAGAGGAGCGAGACAATCTCCAACGAGAGGAGCGAGACAATCTCCGACGAGAGGACCGAGAAAGTCTCCGACGAGAAGAACGAGATGCTTCTCGAAGACAGGAGCGAGAAGAACGTCAAATTTTGAATGCCGAGCGAATGGATAATCGGGTGAAGGCAGAGGAAAGAGACCTTACACGAAGACTGCAGCGAGAAGTTGAAGAGCGCTCACCTGCTCGTCATCACAAACAAAATGATCGAGATGATCCAAATCGAGAGCAGCGAGGCAATCTTCGGCGGAATCAACATGGTGATCTCCGACGTGAGGAACTCGAAGATCGCCAACGGCAGAAACGTGATTTTCTACGACGGGAGGTGCGCGTCGACCAAGAACGAGATAATTCTCGCCGAGAGGAACGTGCCAATCATCGGCGTGTGGAACGAGCTATATCTCGAACACAGGAACGTGAAGACAGCCACGGAATGGAAGTGGAGCAAATAGACAGACGACAAAATAGAGAGGAAATGCGTCGGGAGGAAAGAGATTTGACCACAAGACAAGAACGAGAAGAACTTCGCCAATTAGATTCTCGTAATAGCAGATTAGAGAATCGTTTGGAAGTTCGTCGCATTGATCTAAAGCATAACGAACGAGATTCATCTCGACGACAGGAGAGTGAAAACCACTCTCGTTTGGGTATGGAGCGAAGGGAGGAGAATGGTTTGACACGAAGACTAGTACGAGAAGATGGCGTTCGTAATGTAATTCGCATGGAAGTACGAGGAGAGAATCTTTTCCGAATTGAGGATCGCAATGCTCGCCGACGTGAGGAACGAGACGACCTCAAACGTGAGGATCGAAATGAAATCCGACGGGAGGAACGAGACCTATCTCAAACACAGGAGCGTGAGGACCGCCATCGTGTAAATACAGAGCGAATAAATCGTAAGGAGAACGAACTGACCGGACGACAGGAACGGGAAGTCCGTGAGCGCACAGATAATCGTAATGATAATCGTTTGGAAGAGAGGCGAGACAATTTGTCACGCAATGTGAATCGTGAAAGCCGACGAGAGCAACACACTGATCTCCGGCGTGAAGATTCACGACACGAGGAGCAAAGGCAGGAGCGGGAACATGAAGTCGATCGGAAGTTGAATACCCAGCGAACACAGGAACGAGATTTCTCGCTAATGTATTTAGAAGAGAATCTGAAAAACCAAATGCACACCACCCAGAAAAAAGCAATTGGTTGGTTAAGCAACAACTACTGCAAACAAGGACTTTTGTTTACTGGCCAGGCACTGATTCTGTTTCTACTGTATTCCAAGTTGAACAGCAGCCGGAAAGGATACGATCTTGGGTAAGCGAATGTGATGCAATTGCTTTTCATACTATATAATATACATTTTGAATATTTATATTGTTTCATAGAAATATGCTTGGTGATCATATCCAGAACTTTCTACATCCAATCGACTGTTAAGATTACTAAGACAAGGCTTTACGAGTAACCTGATAACCTGATAACCTGAAACGCATAAGTACCTAATAAACCTCCAAAATCCTATTATATGGACCACACGTCCCTCTATCGTACAACCTAGAGAGCAACGAGTTTAACGCTGAGAGTGGATCTGAGATGTGTCTACAAATGCATTGTACAATTTAATCCAAACGTTATTGTAACTAAAAACTACACGAAACTACAAACAAATATAAGTTATACATAGTTGAGCATATGCAAGCCGAGGACTCTGTTTCAATTCTATCTCCTAGTGTGGGCATCTGCGGTCGCTCGACCATATATTTGGGCTGCCACGGTAAGCCCCATTGCACATTCCTCTGGGCACCCCAATTGTAAACGTGGCATATTCGAGGACATACCTGGCCTTGCCACTTAAAAGTTTGGGCCATCCCACAAGGAAGTAAGCTATACACTCACACACATACACATACACAAACAGGTCTGCAGTAGAAAATTATTGTTGCGATTTTCCATGTCAGTTGCCTTCATCCTTGTGTGCCTTTTGAATGCCAGACACCGTATCGCACATGTTAACTGCCGGACTGGTCTATACATCTCTGGGTTTTCAAAGGATTTCACAAAGGCTGACGGACTGGAAACCATCCTTAATCAGTCAGACCAATGCAAATTTTAAATCTTTTCTTTTATTGGGGATTATTTGAAATGGTAAATGTGTGTGCACTCAATTTCAGGACTTGCACACACACAGACAGACAGACAGACAAATAGATTATAACCGCTTGCGATGCAAGTTTCAAATTTCTTGCAGTTTATTGTCAAACAATAAATACATACACATACATCATAAACATACTAGAAATTCGCCATTCTTTTGAACTTATCTTTCAGAGAGTATATTCCGAAAAATCAATATTTTTCTCTTCATAATTTCAGGATACAATTGTCTAAAATTAAAAAGAAAAAAAATGTGCGGATTGCTTTTCATATGTTTACAATGAACTTCAAACATTACCTATTTGTTGTTGTTATTATTATATATATATATTATTAATTTATTAATTAACATTAGTATTTTAAGATTGCACATGAACAAGCATTTTAGAAAAAAACCTAAGACGATCTGAACCAATTATCCTTGGTTCGCGAGTATTTTTGTGATTGAGGATTTAGTGGAAGCCTTTTTAATTTTTAAAAATTTTGTTTCTTTTATTTTGAAAAAGAGGAGAAACTTTCTATTTTCAGGGTTATTTTCTAGAATATATATATATATATATATAGATATAGATATACAATCACAGCAAAATTCAATGACTTTAATTGCTTGCAATCTGACTTTTTTTTTAAATTTCTTTCCAAAAGTTCGAATTTAGTTGTTTTGCCGCACATTACTCAAACATTTGTGTGCATTTCGCTTAATGTTCGGATTTATTGCAAAAGTTGAATCGATTTTGAAGCCAGTTTAGATAATTATGTAAGCATCCAAAATCCGCCAGAGCCGCTTAAGCGCTTATCGAAGCAATAAAATGGAAATTTATGTGAAGATTGTGCTCTACGGCGTGAAAGCCATTTGTTTGTTTCACATAATTAGCTGGACCTGGCTCGATTTACTTCATATTTGTTACCTAATTGTCATTTGCAGCCATAAGCGAACTCGAGCTTACTACCCATAAACATTGTTGTGTATCTTTGCTATTAGCTTGGCAAGTATAACAACAATTCGCAATTTATGAGCTTATAACCGAACACTTTCAGCTGGGTGTAACTTTGGTTGTTATATGCATGTCCAAGGTAAACACACATAAAAGGACACCCAGACAAATGGCGACACTTGCTGCAAGGTTATTCGATATTAAAATGCCACAAAAGCGCAATAAACCAACAAGGAAACATCATAAAAAATTGAGTTTTCAATATTTATTGGAATTAAATAATTCACGCGCGTTGGCCGGAGTACCATATCTGGGCAAAAGAAAACCGCACATCCCAGCAGCGTAGGAGGGAGAGACACAGAGCAACTGTGAGTGGGTGAATTGTATATGCGTGTCTCTGTTTGTGTGTGTGTGTGTGTGTGTGTGTGTGTGCGGCTAGACTACCGGAAGGGCTCAAGAAGCGTTACTGAATAAAGGCGATGGCATTTACAGAGTTCGGGTTCCGTTGGGTCTTTTGGGCTTGTGTACGTATGGCATTTTACGAGCATTTGAGGTTTATTTTATGCTTTTAACCACACTCACAAACACACAAAGGCACACAACCACTCACACACACAGACACACACACACATATACACACCAAATGCAAAACAACATAAATTTTGTGTCAGAAATCATAAATTTCAATAAAAACAAGAAAGTTTACTTTGTTCTTTACTGAGGCATCGAATTTCAAATACCCTTACATATTATAATATATAGTAAATTATATAAAATCGCACACAAATTAGAGAGCTCTTCTTGTTTTTCGAAATGATTTCCAAACATGAGGAAACATTTTTCTTCAAATTAGAAAGGCTCTCGCTAATTCACCGAGTATGTTATTTTTTATACAACTTTTTAATAATAATACACAGGTAACAAAAATGTTTATGTAAGAACTATTCACTGGGTACATAACGAGGAGGTTAAACATGTTTTTTCTAAATTTTAGAAAAGTCCTCCATTAAAATAAGAAGTTCAAACCCTGCCACAAACTTCAAATTTATACATTTATTTTCTGCATAATAAGGTGAAGAACCCTTGTAACACAAAGTATGACGAATTTATAAAATTCACATTTTTTCTGACCGTCGTTTGTAAAGTTAAATAATGAGCGATATACTTTACAAATACATGTACTTAATTCCATCACTATAGCTCCACATGAAATATAGCTTCTAGCGTTAAGCAGACCATTGTGGGAGCTTTGTGGCATTACCTATTTGCGATTATCACTCTAATCAATTTCCTATATGACTAGTGGACGTTGCTCTCCTTCGGTATCAAAGTACACAACAAGAGAGAACGGTGCGGGAGTAACCAATTGCGGAATATTCTGTTACCAATGCATTAGCAACTGATAACAGGTGGCAACTAACCTTCTTCTGTGGGTGGCCTCATCATTCAATCATCGTTAATGTGCCTTTTAAATTAGGTGATTCTATTACGAGTGAGACTCTGCCAATTATTGGGGGCGGGTTGAATCCGAATCTTAGAAGGAGAATCATAGTAATCTACCTAAGCCTGCAGACGATGTAGGCATTTGCCATTTTTTGGGCAGACAGGAGTGGGCGTTGTTGGGACACTCGTACCTGGCGCGAAAACGCCTTCAAGTGACACAAAAATGATTCAGTAATCATTATTTGTTGTGCTCGTAATCCTCAAATTTATTATTAATTTATAAGATTTTCTTATGCGTGAGCTGCTTATTTCGCGTCAGCCGTAATTTCCGTACTGCAAATAAATAGGACCCGCACCCCCTACCCCAACTACAACATAAGTGGAGCGTGTATTTAATTTCCTTTTTCAGTGTCCTCGCCCCATCCCGCATTGTTGTTGCTGCTCATTTCAGTAGGGCGCTGCGCGTACTGAATATGAATCACGTTCTTATTTTCCATATTGATTGAAGTCGAGCAAACAGTCAGCCAAACACTACCCTCGCCCCAAAGCAACCAAACCCCCTTCCCTTCCCTTACACCAACAACCCCTGTTCAATGCCCAAAAGCTCGACCCGCATATTTCAACATTGATTAGCGCTGCTTGCCAGCGTTTTTGAGCGACTATGAATGGTAATGATTTTGTGAGGGGAGCTGCTGAAGTGGGGCAAAGATGGGGGCGTGGGCAAGGGGGAAGTGCAGCTACGCCTGCATCCACTGTTGAATTCAGCATTTTCACAATTACAATCCTTGTTCACTTTGGTGTCAAATTTAATTGGCATTCTGTAGCGATCAATTGACATGGAACAATGTGAATAGTTGAGCATGTTTCCCTGGATAAAATATCAATAGTCTGTGAGGTGATTGAATAGTTTTCCGGTCTTTCCCCACATGAAAAATTGACTCGACTTTGAATGTGTAATATTAGTTTGTTATTGTGTTCAATTCTCAATCTATTTGAGAATCGATTACCAAACTTTTGTTGGTCAAAATCCAAATCTACAGGGTATTGGGTAGTCAGCACAGTATGCACTTGTTTTATGCTGCGTCCTTGCGAAATAAAAAAAACAAAAGTTCCTAAGCCATGCTGAACTGGCATATGGTCGTGGGTGTTGGTCTGTGCTCTGCATTCTCTTTGCGAGCCCTGCTCGTGTTTATGCAAATATTTGTATTCCATTTGCATTTCAAAAATTGAAATTTTTATATCTTTCGCTCTCTCGCATTTATAATGCGATTTGCAAGGAAAAAAATTTAATTTTTGCACAATTTAGGACAAGTTGATTAAGCATTTTGATGCCAGCTGCAAAAGCTGTTGTATAAATTTACAACAACCCCACCCACCCCCCTGCCTTTGCAGCCCCAACTATGAGGCCAATGATTGCCATTAGAACCTTAAGCAGCCCTTGGGCCCTTCACTGCTAACGATAATAATGCATATAAATACTTTTGTACAGAACTTCAGAACAGCTGCAGGCAATCAGGACACACAAATGCCCAAATAATAAAGTTGAACCATTTTTTTTAAAAGTATTTCCTTAAGCGAGTTAGTTACATGTATTTACAAAGGTGTTTGTATTTATATATGTAGTTGTAGGCACAAAAGTAAATAGACCCCATTATGTTAATACTGAGCCTATAAAGCGCATGGCGTAGGATGTGGATATGGCAAATTAATAATGTAGGAGGCTATTTCCTTGATATCCTATCTATCTCTATCGTGTGTGATACTATACACGTGTCATGAATACTTTGTCGATTACATGAACAATCTCAATTTATTGATCTACCTATATTATGAAACAACAAAGAAAATTCAAATAATCCGGCTTATTCCAAATACTAATACTAAACAGGGTGTTTGCTTGCCGTATTTTAAAACGAATGCGAACATTCCATCATCAAGTTGACTTTGGCTGCTGTCATTTTGGTTGATTTCTAATCAGAAACGTGTTTGCATGCACATTGCCAATGGGGATTTTGTACTGGCGCTCTGCTCAAGGACTCCGACTGGCAGCAATGGCGTTCGTCCTGCACGTGTCCGCAACCATGAGAGACACTTGCATCAGGCAGATGATTGAGGTACGGACCACGCGTGGTTTCATTATTAAATCCATCGTGGGAGGGCCGAGCTTGTTTCAACGCCAGGTACACAAGTTGCAAATGTAATCAGGCAGCTGACAGATTCATGCTTATAACAATATAAGCGAGCTGCGACTGTTCAAGTATGAACATGTGACGCTCCAAGCAAATAGCGCACTCATGCGGCATTCTCAATGGCAGGTGCTGGAGGCTGGCCAGCATGGAGTCTCGCTATTTTTAGAGATCACAGTGGAGGTATATAACGGACGTCTTACAAGCGGCTGCTTTAGACAACTAACATATGTACTTAGGCTTATGAATTTTCTATAAAATAAAAGCCTGCTCGTCAAAGCAGACAGTTCGAATCTAAACGTCGTCTCATCCTGTTGACTACACTCGAATCTTGTTTCATTTCGACATTTTTTTGTCCTTCGTGCCGGATTCAGAGTTTAATTTTAAACGTCCAATCTGAAAACAATTTTTTCCTTGAGTGTTTTGTGACTCGCAGCAGAACTGTAAAACAAAAACTTAATCAAAACAAAAACATTCAAGTAAATATGTTCTCTGACCGCACAGTGAGCCCAATGGACACCCTTTTGGAAAAAATGGACAGGTATGCAGTTCATCTACGAGAGGAAATAGAAGTAGCCAAGAGATGTTTGGCCAATCCAGCAAAAAAAGAACTGCAAAATAGTAAAAGTACGCTTAAAATTCGAATGAAGACGATCCAAAACATTATAACTTCTTTGGCAAGTAAATACGAATTATGGGCGTTTTATTCTGAAGACATTGAGGATCTCATATTCGAAGTTGAAGTTTTATTGTACAAAATCGAGGAACAATTGTCGGAACTACAAACTTCTCGGAAGCAGGAGTATCCCAGGCAAGAAGCGCCAAAGGTGGAGCTACCAAAATTCAATGGCGATGCCAAGAAATGGCCAATCTTTTTTGGCCTGTTCACCGAATTCATTCATAAGCGAGTAGATATCAGCGACACAATGAAGCTGAGCCACTTAAGATCATGCCTCAAGGGAGATGCATCCACAACGGTAAGACACTTACTGATTGGCTCAGCAGCGAACTACCAGGAGGCATGGGATTTTATTTGTAAGCGGTACGAAAATAGTAGAAAAATTTTCGCTGACCGGCTGAACACTTTGTTGGAATTGGAGCCGTTAAGATGCGACTCAGGGGAAAGGATCCGCAAATTCCTAGATACAGCCACGGAGTGTATCTACATAATAAAGGAAAAATCAAAGATGGGCGATGCAGCAGATGGAATCTTCGCCCAAATCCTACTTCGACGGTTTTCAACGGAGGCTCTGCAGCAGTACGAGCAGCACGTAAAGACGAAAAACAGAGATATCCAATCTCTGAACGACGTACGGGAGTTCATCAACCAACTGCACAATGCGGTGGCTTCCGTACAAAAAAGCGTTGTTAAAGAAACAACGCAACGCCAGCAGAGATTGTGCCTCTTCTGTTCGGCGAGTGGACACAACATAAACAGATGTGAAAAATTTAAAGCAGCAGAGATAAACGAACGAAAGGAGTTTGTGAGAGTGCAGCATCTATGCTTGCGTTGTCTGGGCGCTCACAGTATGCCGGAGTGCAGAAAGGAATGGAGATGCCAAACGTGTAACATGCAACACAATACCTTGTTGCATGAAAGTATAACAACGGAGAGTGAAAACTGTCTTAAGCAAAATAAAGGGCAGGAAACGTCAGAAATGCCAGTTGAAATTTTGAGCAAGGCACCTTAATATCAGAAGAAGCAGCAAGAAATCTAAGGAGTCCGTGGAAATACAGGAAATATAATAAATATATAAATAAAAATAATGTGCAACTTGAAATCAATCCTCGATTTTTAAGCAAATTCAATGCGAACACCACAGCGCTAGTGGTTCTTAAACTACAGAGAATACTACTCAGGCAGAGTATTGATATTGATATCAATACAGATTGAAAGAATTAAACTTTAGACAATCAAAATTTTACCATGCCAAGCAGAATTGACATGATCAGTGGTGTGGACCTGTTTCCCTTAATTATGATGGGTCAAGTCAAAACAATTAATGGAGCGCTTGGGCAAAAAACGCGACTCTGATGGATAGTTTCTGGAAATATTATCGTTAAATCAAAATACCACCAATTGATCAGGAGTATCAGTATAATATAGTCTGGAGTGAAAATCCAAAGGAGCAAATCAAAGAATTGAAATTGACGACTGGTGCGAACACAATTGAAGACTGCATTGATATCCAACAGAAGATAAGAGTTGTCATGAACAAAGGCGGAATGCATCTACGAAAATGGGTCTCCAACGATGAAAAGATAATAGCGTCAATAACAAGGCAAAATAAGTCGACAAAAAATTGCAGATAATGGAATCGTTAAAAACTAAGGACTAAGAACTAAGAACTAAGGACACCTATAACTCGATCAAATATATGCGCGAAGTTTGGATATGTTGGAAACATTTTCGACGTTTTCTTTTTCATTATTATTTGAATAATCTAAGAAGCATTAAGTAAGTATCTTTAATTATAATTAATATTGCCAATGTCGAATTTTCGAAGAATATTTAATATTAATGATGTTTTTTTCTTAATAAACTTTAAGACATGTTGTTGATAAAAAACACTTGTAAGACAAGATTGTACGATTTATTATTGGGCCAGAATTACGTCATACATGTGTATATTATTTATGTATCTTTGATCAGCAGAGTCGTTCAAAAATGAAAAGTCTTTAAATTCCGATTTACTCATTTGTTTTGAGAATGCATTTTGGTGCTCTGTTTAAAACCTAATGCGCTCACAATGTGCAATATTATGGTCATAAGTGTTCACGCCAAACGCATCCGATGGTAACTGTAACTACAAACTGCACTGTCTGCGCCTAACTGTATACGTACGTATATACTTCTCTGTATGTCCAACATAGAGAAAAGCCAAATGTATGCACGGAGTAAGCCGCAATGTGAGATTATGAGTACGGTTTACCTCACTGGGTTCACTCGCATCCTAGCGAAAGAGATTGGTTTATTTCAATACCCTGTGGCAATACATTTGAAAGCGAGTATAGTAAGAAACTGAGAACACCCCAACTCATCTGTATTTGTTGAATAGTCTAACAGTATCTATCTAAGCTTGGATTGCTCTCTCCTACAAGCTTGCCTTTTGATAAAGAGCTGAATACCTATTAGAACAATTTGTCTGGGAAAAAATGACTAAAATTTGCAAAAGTTTTTATGTCCAAATACGTTTAGCACCAACACCCTGTAATCCCAAATTGATCAAAATGGGGAATTATAAAGTTTGTAATCGTAGGTAATGGAACAATTTTTTTTAGTGATATTATTCAGTTTTTTATGTATATATCACATATGAATTAACTGCCAATTGGCATATACCGACAAGAAAATATTATTGAGGGCCAGCTTAGGCCTGAGCAAGGGGTATATTGTAGGGGCTCTTCTACCGCCTGATTCTTGAATAAGTTCTATATCTATTGTCCGATCTAAACATAATTTCTTAGATCTTACATCTGTATACCTAACCCTAGGGTATACTTCAGTCAATCACATTCTTATACATTTTATTTTTGATTTCAGAGTGTATGTAATGCCTATTAGAGCTCTCGCCCACACACACACATCCACATACGCACACACACACATACGCACACACACACGCACACAGACAGACACGTATAGCTTAGTCATAAATAAAGTCCATTTGCATTGCTAGTTGTCCGATGGCTTTGGCATCTGCAATGCTGCCTGCTGCCTGCTGCCTATTGCTGTCCACTGAATGATGCCTATAGCCTGAAGTTGCTGTTGCCTGGTTGTCATTGTTTATGTACGTGAATTGCAAATCTCTTTGACTGTCGCATGCTGTGCGCGACTCCCAGCCCAATCCATCCCTCTTTCGGTCCTCTTAGTTGCCCAGTTGTCAGTCAGCCGGCAGACATTTTGGCAGTTTGACAAACATTTTGTGTTGCCTGCTGCAGATAGAAAGGCACTTCACAGATGGATAAACGCAGATGCTTTCACTCCCCCGGCCTGTTCAGTCGTTGTAAGTGGGCGCGATGGGATGAGTACCCATCTACCCATCTACAACTCTAACAACACTCCTCACCCAATCCTTGCTTACACAAAACGCCGCAAACGTATGCAAGTTAAATGAGAAAACAAACTTTACCACATTGTCATTGCTAGCGTTGTTGTTGTTGTTGTTGTTGTTGTTGTTGTTGTTGGTGTGGTTGCTGGTTATTATCATGCTTTATAGTTTCGGTTTGGTTTTAAGAGTTTTAAGCTGATTGTGCATTAGTCCGAGCACTGTCAAAAACATCTGTTTTCATATATGTAATTTATGCATATTTTCACATACATATATAAGTAAATAAAATGATAATCATATATAAAGATGCGCTCAGGGAATGAAGTGTTTTTTATTCACCGTAGATCGATACAGAATATCTTTCAAGTGTAAAGAACAATTCTCTTTATAAGTTAAGGAGTATAAATACTATGCTTTCTTCTCTATCTACTCAGAAAAATTGCTAAGATTTAGTTGTGGTACGCCCAAGGAATAGAAAGGATAAATTTGTATCAGTCCATTTACTCCATGTTGACCTTAAAAATGTTTTTTAATTCGTTGCATGCGTGTTCAGCATATCCGACTACCCTCTGTAAGGTATGGTAAAAAACCAGCAAAGCGCCAAATAAATACTTAAACTGGAAGCAGGCGGATGCTTGTTGAGAGAGGGCAAGGCGTGTGCCATGTATCAGTAGAAAGCCACCGGGAAAAGTGCCGGAAAAGTAGTGTTTGCGTATTGCAGTGCTTACAGAGCAAAGTAAATGCAACAGCCAGATTTCGGATGTGTTTGATAGCTGGAGAACTCGAGACTCACTCAATCAGAGTCAAACTATCTGACTGCACAATTGCCACAGTGCCAGAATGCTAAATTACTGACTAACCTGACATGAAAAACTAAAATATGCTTTTGTAACCAAAGCTATGCTTTTGGGCATTCTTTCATACTCCAAGCACTTTAACTAAAACAAATAAAATCAAATAATAAAAATATAAGTCAACAATTTAAATGGACTATTAAAGCTACATCTTTATATCTTTGTGCTATAAGCATGACCTTCAGTTGGCCCCCAATGCACTTTTTAACCAGATGGGAAGTGCAGTCACCATGAAAACCATTACGAATTGATTGTCAAATGAAAATAGCTTTTGCGCCCACATCAATGATGCCGACATGCAGTTGTTCATCGGTTGGGGTAGGTGGGTTGGTGGGTTGATGGGGTGGTGGGAGGTGGGAGGTGGTGTGCGCGACATTTGTTTTGACATTTGCTAGCAATTTTGTAAATTATCAATTTCAACGGCAACTGAGCAGCCATCCAACGAATAAATAAATACATAGATAAAGGAAATACGTGGAAAATGGAAATGGGAAAACGAATGGGATGATAAAAAAATACAGAAAAAAATGCGTAAAATTGCCAACTGAATGAATTGGGTAAATTTTTTGTGAAAATTCATGAAAATTGGTTGGGAAAACCGCAGGAATTCAAGCAGCGTCAGCAAAATTTCACCACAAGTTGCCATTAAATGTCAAAAGAGCTGAATGCGAAATAGGGCCAAGAAATTGTTGGATTGTCGTAGAAGCAGTTCGCCACTGGCAAATAGTAGGAGTTGGTATTGACTTCGTATTGAGATGGCAGAATTGCTGTGACGCCCTAAGCGAAATGTGCAGTTAAATAAAAATCAAAGCGGTTTACGTTATCAACGACGATTTTCCATGGTAGGTAGGTCCATATCGGGTTGGGGTAGGCGCTCATCGAATTTCCAATGCGAACAAGTTGCGTTGACAGCGCCAAAAGTCTGCATAATCCCCACCCAACCAATCAGTCCCCATCCCTTCAATTCGCAGGACCAACTTCAAGCTCAAACAGTGACACCCCTTTCGCTACCCCTTCAACCCCAAACCCCCCCCACCATCCCGTCATCGCTCAGATGCATTTGTGCGAGCAAATGCGAAATTGGATTATGCAACAGACTTTTATGGTGCACATCAGAGGCCGGAGCAAGCGAGCGAAGCATTTGGCAATGGCAAACTTTGACAGCGCAACGCATTCACAGGTAAATTTCTAAATAGAAACGAGCTGGTAGTATACTCGGCCAAAAAATCGCCCAAAAAACTAGAAAGTTCTTTCTAGTTATTAAAAATAGTTTCTAAATATTAGAACTTTTTTTTTCCAAAAATTAATCCCCATCCCATGCATAACGTGTGTGTTTTTTTTTATTTATTAAAAATATTTCTATTTATGTATACAAGTTGAAAACAGCACACTGGAAATGCAACATATTTTGACTACCTTTTAGAAAAATGTGGCTTTAAACAACTAAATTCCCTGGTTTTTAGAAAGCCACAAACTTCAATCTAACAAATTTTCTATCCTTTCTAAATAATAAGTTGAGGAACACTTGGAATTTCTAAGGTTCAGTGCGATTATTTTCTGAGTGTAGTACAAACTACACGTATATGTATGGTGATGCTGGTCTGCTGCAGAGTGCAGCTGGGGTCTGAACTTGCCCCTGGGGGAGTTCGTTCTCCCTGGTCTCTGGTTTCGGGTACCAAACATGGCACCAGCATCCATTGCACTCGTGCAAATAAATTTGCTGTTCACGTACATGAAAGCCGTTTGCACAAGCATGCAATCATCCACAAATATTGTCTAAGCCCACACACAAAATCACTTTCAAACACACACACACACACACATATGTATATATATATATATATATATATATATATATATAATATATATACATGTTAGCTTTCGTGACACGAGTCTTACACGATATATTAGTTATCGGCAGGCAAAAAAAGCAAAAAAAAAGAAAAAGAAAAACCTTAATTAATAAAGAAACGTATAGAACAGGCACACCGAAGTTTGCATACCCTTGCTGTTCTTTATTATATATTATATTACTTTAAAACACATTTTAAAAATCAACATATTGTTTCTAGAATATAGAATGTATCCAGTCCAATACTGAGACCGATACCATTTGTACTGATTACAACATTTTCTGACTTTGTGGCACACACTCATCTCTAATAGAAGTTCACAAACACACACACATAGACGTTCATGCACACACACACACACACACACACGCACACAAATATATGTTGTTGCTGTGCCATGAGAAGTTTTGATAATCCACGGCTCGTCGTTGAATTGATCAATTGGAAAGCAACCACCTCAGCAAGTGCAACCGCAGTCAATTGGTAGGCGAACGGCATGCCGCCCCCGACCTGCCCACCCCCTTACTCCTACTGCACCGTATCCAACTGATTTGGAATAGGTGGCCAGGGAGCAGGTGGCCTTCACCTTTGTTCACTTTGGTTGCGGCTGCCTGTTCTGCTGCATCTTCTGATGCTGCTGCTGCTGCTGCTGCACACAATCTCAATGATGACATTTACTGGCGCGCCCACTTCGTTGCTCCTGCCACATGCCACGTCCTCGAGTTTTATGGGATTTTTAGATATTTATAGATTGTGCGCTTACAATCGCTTTGCTTTGGTTTGGGCTTTGACTTTGGGTCTACAATTGCGGGTTGCGGGTGACAGTCTTCAGATGCAGCAAAAGTTGTGTGTGCTTTGCTTTTGATACCAAATGTGCCCACTGTATGCGTGTGTCTGTGGGTCTATGTGTGTGCGTGTGTGTGTATGTGTATGTGAGCTGTGGTGCAACGAAGCATAAAAAATGGCTGCATTCTGGCTACGGGAAATGCTTTTGGCTAGGTTTGGTCAGTTGGGGCGAGCAGCAGCGGCAAATCAAAGTCAATTTAGCAAAATGGAAGAGCAAAAAATAACGAAGAGGTAGAAGCACAAGCAGAAGAAGGATCTTAGAGTCACTCTCGAGTGGTATGTTCTTGTGTATGCCACAAAGCAGCGCATTCCGCTCACATTGGTACTGGCCAAATTGCAGCCCCAAGCGGTCAACAGCAGAAAGTAAGGAAAGAGAGTAACGAGCTGCGAACTGTTGGGGTGCCGGGTTGGTGGAGTACAGTAAAGTTCTGTAAAAGGACACTCTGTGTGTGTTGTGTGTAGGTGTGTAGTAGGTGGTGCTGGTTGCAGTGGGGTAACAAGTGTGGCACACTTGGCCAGTGCCAGCGGTCAGCAAGGACTTGGAACATATTGCAGTTTAGCAATTTTTTTTTCTGGTAGCATTACCACATTGATACATACTTACCAGATGTACTACAAGAAATATATAAGTATATATGGCTGAGTGTATAGAAATTTAGCGCTGGTCATGTGTAGATAGTCATCAAGATGATGTTATTTAAGGCTTACAAGTTTTGTGGTTCGAAAGCATGAAGAAAAAAAATTCAATTACAGTCGATCTCTTTCAAAAAGTAAATTACAAATCAATTTGGCATGAGAGTGAAAATAAATGAAATTGTGGACCATGTTAGATGAAAAGCTACAAAAGTCAATTGGAAAACGCATGAATGCTTCAAACGAGAGTGCACTCCAAGTTTATTGCTTGGACATGTTGTTTGCCACATTAATAAGTTTTTGAAAGCTTTGAGCGAAATTAAATGTCTCAATGCAAAAAAAAAAACGTATTTATTTGTTTAGGACTTAGACTAAAATCATCAATGTAGAATACATCAAATAATATTTCTCAAAGGCTGAGAGATTTGAAAGTACAGCCAACACAACTTCAATAACACATGCAAACTGAAATTATTAAACATTATTTTCAATCAAGTTTGGCTAAATTAGCTTGTGAAAGAGCATAATGCAGTACATAATTGCAAGTGCATTAATGAAAATGTTCACTGAGAGTGAATTAAAATCATAAAAGAAATTCAAAAACTAACGATTTTAGTTGAGAACAGACTTTCTAGCATAAAAACGTAGCTATTAGCTTTAAGTGTCATTTGCACGCCATCTCGTTGGCAGTTTAGGGGGTCAGTTGCTACCCTAATTGTTTTTTTTTTTTTTTCGTGGAGTGTATTAATAGAGATGGCTGTCTTTACAGTTTACCGTTATGACGTTATTGTTGCCCCAGTTTCATTTGTCGCGACTTTCTGCGCCAAATGTTTCCCGCCTCGACTGGCACTTAAAAACTGTCAGCTGGGTTGGCGGATGGTTGGTTTAAAAATACAATTAGAAACTTAAATATTTACTGTGCAGCTGACAGCGGTAGCGTTGTGATGGGGGGAGGGGGAGGGGGATGGGGGTGTGGAAGGTCCAATTGGTCAATGTTGCGTTGTACCCCATGGCACAATTCGCCAGAGCAGTCGTAATCACATTTTGCAATGGCAACTGTATCGGCATCCACATCCGCAGCCACAGTTTCATTCATTATGCAACAGAGAGCGGCAAATTGAATTTTTGCGGTCAGACAACTGGACGGTGTGGAGAGACCAGTCCTCCCGGCCGGTGGGTGGATGTGGGAGGGACGGTAAAAATATAAAGGTGTTGATGGACTGCGACATGGTTGCACAAATTGCATATTGCAACGAACATAGACACGAATTTGGCCGCATGCCAAAATGCATCTGCAGCCGCATGACGTTGCAGCTAATTAAACGCGCAAATTGCATGAAAGCTACAAAGCGAGAACTCAAATGGTTACCAAAACTGTCAAAATGGCTAAATCAGCATGAGGCAGCAGGCAACGGAACTCAATTACTGGACTGTGAGGCTTCCCACTGTCTGTGCTATGAGAACCCAAACAAAAGTCAGGGAATAAAACAGCAAATTATTTGACTTATACGTAAGCGACAGCAAAAATAACTGCAAACCCGGGTGTCCAACCAGAATTAGAATCGGAACCGTATGTTTACCGATTAAATTCAGAATCAGGGATGATATTGTTTGTCCCAAAACGTACGTATCCGGAACTAAGGCATCAAACATCATAACGTGATGCGAATGTGTGTGAGCTTAAGCTGGAATGTGAAAGTTTATATTCCAAATGTTTCCAGCTCCTGAGATCCCCTTTTTTTCATGCAGACGGAGACGCAGACGGTTTTTTAAAATCGGTTCGGTTTTGACAGCGTTATGGCAAGTTCTGAAAAGTTTTGATCCGTCCCCACAGTCAACAACATGAACATGAACATGAATTTCGAGCTAGAATCGGGTTTCCAACTATGAGTATGGGATTTATGTAGTCATCAAACCATGATTAAGAATGTTCATGTTCATTTTTTCTCCAACGGAGCCGTCGTAGCTCACAGTCATGGCGCCAATCGCTGAAAAATGTGGCATTTGTCGGCTTAGGATATCAAAGGACTGTCCGCTCATGAAAAAAGGGATCTTCGTCCGCCCATGTTGGGGGCGCACGGTGCAGCCACGCCCGTTGTCCGGGATTTAGGTTTAGGTGGTAACTTTGTTGGCATCCAAAATATTCTTTTTTTCTGCGATGGTGCTCTGGATGGTACACAACATTCATATTTCATTTTTCAACTTCTAACGCTTAAACTGTACTTGCTGAATCATTCTATATAGCTTATCAATGGCCATGTCAATCAATATAGTCTATCAATAAGCATTCAATTCGAACACCCCAGCACTCAACGCCAAAACCCATGTCCCATTCTAATATTTTTCAACTGCACCGGTTTTTGGGTATTTGACAAAAACTGTTGCTAGAACTATTTTATTTTATTGTTTATTTGAGTAATTTTATACTCAGTCGATTAAATATAAAGGAAGAAGGATTAAAAAATGAATACAAATCGAAGATCGAAAAAGTTTTCCAATCTGTTAATAATAATTTGCCACGCTAATGGTCAAAGTTAACAGTACCACATTGAATATGTTTCCATTAAACTAATGGAATTTTCTTTAAGAGATTGATTAAAGTTAGTTTATGTTGGAATTTAATGCGCTTCATCCCGCAGATAGCGACTCCTTCTGGTTATATTCAATTCAAATTGAAATTCAATTGGAGCAGCAATTGATACGAAATTGAATATAGACAGACAGCCGAAACCCGAACGTGGTTACAAATTAGAGCGCAAGCGGATGCGGACTTGTGGATGTGGCATGCCAATACGGATACGGATGCGAAATGGAAACCAGACTGAAGGCGGCAATGGGTCCTTTTTTAGTGTTTTATTTTTATTTTTTTTTGCAGCGTTGCCTGCCTGAAACTGGCCTCCAAGGAGCAGCTCGAATTAGACTGAAAAATAATTGCAGCTGGCGCTTATTTCAATTAAGTTCGGCTCTCAAAATGGCCCCGTCACGTAGCACCACCATCATCACCACCAACACCAGCTGCAGCAGCAACACGCCATCATGCGGGCAGGCGCTCTGGTTCTCCCTCAAACCCCTCGCCAGTTGTTGCTAATTATTCCTTCGCTGCGCTTTCGGCCAACTGAAAGCACACAGTGGACTCAGCTACCGGACGCCCCGGACTCCCCAATCTTTCAAACTCCCAGTCTCATAGCTACCCGTAACGATTGCAGTGCAATTTAACAGATGCAACGGCAACAACTGCGCCCAAGGGATGCATTTTGTTGGCTGTTGTTGCAGCTGCTGCTGCTGCCTTGTTTAACAGTTAAGTTGACGCACCGTTTGATGTCGAATCGCAGAGGGGCGTGTCTGGCTGTCATCTATGGTACACTATAAGAGTTTTTGTTTACCTGCTACGCAGCGTTTGCCTTGGTCATAAATCTCTACAATTTGTCGCTGCTGCTGCCACATTATCCAGCATAGAGCAACTCGCATCAAATTTTCTTGCAACATTACCACAAATCACTCATTTGGTCCATTCGGACATTCGGACTTCATTTCAGCGACATTAGCTGGCCCATAACTCATACCATTATCATGTGGTAGACCGGGAATAGTGGGTATGGCGGGGGGTTGTCAAGCAACTTGGATAATTGAATTCGGACGACGAAAGCATTGCATACTTTTTGGAGCTCTCATTTTGGGTGTTGTTGTAGTCGTTCTGGTTGTTGTCAGGCATTCACTTGAATTCCTTGGGCCAATGTGTTCATTGGCCTTGGCCACTTCGAGTTGCCTCTCGTTGGCCACTTGCAGCTAATTAAAGCTAATCGTGTTGTCGAGTCGAGTCCCAATATAAGTGCCGTACACTGCTAGAAAAAGGCTTGCCTGCCCATGCTGTGCAAAACTTAGCTTGTGAAATTTTGCTTTTTCGGATTCTGTTCAAACTTCCCAATAAACATATTATTTTAATATATATATATATTTCATATATGGGAGCAGTGCAGTATTTTGTCCTGACAGATCCAGTAATCCAAATAACTCGCCAATTTATTTGGTTTTATTTCAGTGTAGCTGCGTTTGCTCTGAACATTCTCGAAGGTTTGGCTAACAAGCGGACATCAGTGGTGGGCCATGAAAGGGGAGGTGGGAGGCCGTTTTCTTTTTTTTTTGCATTGTGCAAACATGGTCGATTTGTTGAAAACAACCACCTCCTCCCCCTTATAAAACGGCGGCGAGCCCAAGAGGCGAACCGAACCCGAAACCGAAACATAAAACCGAAGCTCGAAACCCGAGCATGTTGGCATTGGGTTAGCAACAACATTTTGCGGCGAATTCAAAAAAAGCTTTGCAGTTGTTGCGTAGGTAGTTGGGGGGGAGGAGGTCTAAGTCAAGTCGAGGCCACTTCCGATATTTGCACGCGCCTTCAGTTCAGTCGAGGACGCGACGCGTGGCATCGTTCTCGCTTGGTCCTGGCAACTACTGGTGGCAAAGTCAGCAAGTTGGTAGCATTTAATACTACGCAGTGCTTAACACTTTCCACTTGCATGTCGCATCCGCAGCCGCAGCCGCAGCAGCAGCTCAATCCCTAGCTGCTGCTCTTACTGTTGCTCCTGCTGCCGCATGTTGCAAAGTTGTGCGGCTTGCTGATGTATGCTCATATAACTTTGCCACTAACGAGACTCATGAGCTGCATAATAATGAGACAGCTGCTTGGCGGATCGCAGACTTAGTCCACAAATAGGCGCCAACGTTTGCTGTAATCACTGAGCTTCCCCAGCGACCCAAAAATAGCCTCCCAATCCCCACGCGCCCACCCCCATCTCTCTCTCTCTCTCTCTCTCTTTCTCTCATACTTTCTTTATTGTAACCTCAATTCCACAAAGTTGTTGCCTATGGAACATTTATCGATACATATCTCTAATATGTACATATATATGTATATGCCATCAATCAGGCAGGCTGCGCAAATGGAGCCACCGGATGGATGGCTTCGTGGCCCGTCAATGAATTCAATACGATTAATTTAGCAACTGATTTGCCGTTGACGAATAACAATGCAACATAATGTGGCACAATTATTCATTTCATCGGCAAAAAGTTCCCAGACTTTGGCGCCAAAGCCACTTGATTGCTCTCCTGCATGCGAATGAGATTGCTTATACCCCAATCCGCCACCCCCTTCCCCAATCTCCAAACCCCCAAGGCAGTCAACCACTGATGAGTTTGATTATGCGGCTGTCCTAGAGCTGTTGGCACGCCCAGATGGTTTCGTATCCATTTAGCCATCTTGTTATCCATCAGATACATTGCCAGGCGCTATTAGGGTTCGAGCTCGTTTCTTAGAACTTTGATTGAAAACTTCGCTGCAACTGTAAATTGAAGGCGTTTATCATTAACGGACTGTAGTCGGCAAATGCTGGCTCAAGTCGGAAGAAAGATACGACACAACGTCTAAGGCACACCGCGAATTACATACCCTTACTGACATCTAAGTTATATTATAAAACGTAAAAACCGATCGATTGTGCCTAGGAAGGCTATATGATGTAGGTATGCGTTCAGTATATATGTATATGATGTTATTGATGCTGTTTAAGTGTGGAGTTGCCGAGTTGAAGACGTCTCCTTCAGTTTAATTTAAGCTCCGCATCAAAATTAGAATATTCTCTGCAAGGGTATAAAGATGACAGCAAAAGATGGGTAATTAAAAAATAAGTTTCAAACTTTCATCAATCTACTTTTTCTTTCCCTCTTTTATTGTCTTTAAGAAATGAAGGCTTCTTTTTACAACTTTTCTTGCATTTTTATGCTTTGATAACGGGTTTGGGCCACGCCAAACTCACTAAAGCCCCCTTCCCAAAGAAGGCTTCTTACCAGCTGTCATCACCTGTTTTCTTCTAGATTAATTAAAAATGCAACTTTCAGCACAGCTAACTAGCTATCTTGCAAAAATATCTAATTGCTTTAGATTATTATTTGAGTAAATGTATGTGTCTTATCTGTAAAGAACTTCGCGGAAATTATGTTAACAAGTTGACGTCTTCTGCTTTGGCCAACAATTCGTTTGTTGGCCATTTTCTTGGCCGCTTGTCTTTTCAATTATTAACTGAAAAAAAAAAACGTTGATAGGAAACTTACTTACAGCAACAGACCATACTACGTAAACCCGTCCCCAACCCCAATAGCGCATAGAACTGACTTCTGTGCCCCCTTGGCCCATTGCGTTACAAGTGCAAATTAGTCGAGAGTGCCAACAAATTTAACGAGCAAATTTACACTCGAGCAGCGGCCACCAACGGAATTCACTTTGAAAGGCGACTTGCAAAGGCGTGAGCAGCGAGCAGCGAGCAGCGGTCAGCGGTACGGCATGGTCCGGTCCTCCATTTCCCTCTAGTCCCCCTTCCTTTGCTGGTCATCCTTAATGCTGTTCTTCCTGCTGTTCCACAAACCGTTTGCCAGATCAAAATGGGACTTTAGGAGCGCCAGCCAGTTGTAAATTTTGTGTTTGTGTTTCCGGGCTCGGAGCCAGTGGCAGTTACTCTGTGTATATATGTATGTATGAATGTGCGTTTATGTGTATGTGTGTGTGTTTAGTGCTGCTGCGCCTGTTTTAATTTGGAGAACACAGCAAAGCAATTGCCCCCCCCAAAAAAAGAAAGTCCAGTGAATGCTGGAACCTTCTTGCCTCGACTGTGACTCCTTGTGCCTTATTACGGAATTGTGTCTGCTGCTGCTGCCTCAGCTTTTGAGGCATCGGGGTCGTTGGGCACTTTACAGTGAGGCCTGCTGTGTGCGTATCACTGCAAACAGTTTGTCGCACTATACCACGCCCCCAATCAGACTGTGGCACTCCCACAGCCCACAGCAAACGCCACTTAGTATCGCAGCATCTTTTGCGAGCATTTTCTTTAAATGTCGCTTGGCTTCGACCGTGTCTTGCCGGATTCTTGTTCGGGTATGCCTAGGCGGAACCGTGTGTGTTTGTCCTGCTCAAATTGAATCAAGAATGGGATTCAGGCAAGTCGACCAGTCATCGGGGTTAGAGATGGGCACGTGTCTATGGTTCTTGGCTGAACAAATCAATTGGCACGAGTCCAATCCATTATTTATGTTTATAAATGATTTTTTTTTTCTTTTTTTGGCCCCTAATTAAATCTTTTTTTATTTTTTCAAATAAGACTTTAAGCGATTAATTCTTAAGGCAAAGAAAATTATTAATTTTTTGGATAGATTGTCGTGTTCAAAATCCGCTAAGCAGCCATCACCAATTGGGACTGCAGCGCCCTGTGGGCCCGTCGTTGACCTTTGACCCATGCCAGTGTGTAGGTGGGTCGTCAGCGCCAGCTTACAGGGGAGAAGGGGAATGGGAAACTGGCTCTCGGTCTGGGCCTGTCTGTGAGCCTGAGTGTTGTTGGGGATGTGGATATGAGACCGTGTCTGGGGTGCTATTTCTGTTGCCAGCCAGCTGTGAACCCATGTCAACTTTAATTGAATTTGATAGAACAAATATTTAGCAGCATTGCGCACCATTTACACGCAGCACACTTAGGAGACAGTGCCAGATCCCCTTACATCTCCACCTTAACACGCCCGCCACCCCCCAACCACCACCTATCACACCACCTATCCCCTACCATGCTCGCAAACTCCGATGGCCAAGAGGGAAAACATCAAAAGATGGAAGCCACCTCGGGTACGTTATTAGAATTATATCATTGAACTGTTATGTCATAATTAAAGTAAATATATTTATATTTTTCACTTTGAGCGAAGTCCTCCTTTTTCCATATTCCATTTGGAATATATTTCTCTCTATTGAATAAATTCACCCTCCTCTTTGTTGGCATGGAAATTGACTTTAGTTCATTGTGTTTTAGCATTGTGTTGTAATTATAACATTTAAAGATATATTGTAGTCTCTTTAGATCTAGATAAAACTGTGATAAAAATGGTCACCTGCACTTTCGTTATTTGCTTTATTGCTAAATAAACATACTTATTAGAATACTGTGTAGACTAGCCAGATTTATTCCAGTTTTAAATTTGGGCGTATATTCAAATTTAATACAACTTTTTCATGTTAACGTTTTCCACTTGAAATGGAATGTATAAAGGACATAACAAAGGGATGAATATGAGCTTATTTTAATATTCAAAAGCATCTGGTGGCAAGTAGAGGTTTATGGCATTACTTCCTCCTGTGCGTAAAATACCAAAGATGTATGCGAACCCGAAGTATGTTGAAATAATCAGTGCCTGCAATTGCAGGCGAAGGCAAAAGGCGACGGTATGTGGAAATGGCATGCATATGAGTAAATCAAAAGTGCTGTCTTCTTCTCAACTGTTGTTTGGTTTCTGCTTGTGCAGTTCTTCTGGGTTTCCATGGCGTTTGCTTTCACTATTAAATTGCCAGCCACATTGCGCTCACTGGCAAGTATTTATTAAGTCATAAGCTTCAGCCAGCTCCAACATCAGCAACAGCAACAGCAACACATTCTTGTACTCGACTCAACTCACAATCACATTTACGTTCACATTCACATTCACATTCACATTACACAAACGCAGTGAAATGAATGTAACCATGCGGCCAGTGGATCCACACGAAGCGTTTATCCTGCACAGACAGTGGGTCGTGTTTCGTATTTTGGAGATCAAATTGCAGCAGTGAATGTGGAATTCCATTGGTCCAGATGCATTTAGAATGTTTGAATGTTAAGCTTAAGCCGGGAAATCGGAACCGATTGAAATAGAAAAACAGATCCGGAAGCGGAAGCGACATCGGAAATTCGATTTGGTTTGATGCCGTGGCTTAAGCTTTATTTTCACCGCAAACAATTGGTTTTGGTAACACTGTGCACGAGATGCACTTTACACCTGCGCCAATAAAATGAGCAAGAGGAGAACAGCAGCCACAGCATCACACACAACAATGGCAAAAGAAAAGCAAACATACTACAAAGTCAGCGTACCTGAAAATACACACATACATATATATTTTCTTAGGTATGTATGAGTGTGCACATTAAACCTTTATGGTGTTAACAATGAACACTGAACTTACCAACGACTCATACAAATACATATACATATGCATATACATATACATACACATATACATATTCATATACATATACATATACATCTTCTTCTCGTTATGTATTTACAGAGTATTTTCAAGCATATCATTGCGTGGCGCCGACTGTGGTAAATTCAGCAGCGGCAGCTGTGCGGCACGAACCTAACCGCAGCGACGAAACCGTCCTTGCCACGCATCCCCGCATGACTTGGATGCCATTTAATTAATGCATTGTCTAACCAAACCAGAATGTCTGCTATAATTGTTTCATATGTTGCACATACACACACAAACACACACACACACACTCACACACACACATATAATATATATACAACTTCTTATCCACTCATTTTCGAAACTATTTCAGAAGGGGAAAGTGCAAGTGGCACTCGTCACAATATTGCAACGAATTTTGTGAAATCAACATACATTTGGCACCAAGAGTAACTTACCTTATTATTCAGAGAGTATATTTCCAAAACGGAAGATTGTGTCTTTATAAAAACCAGTATCCATACCAGTATCCATACCTTAAAAACCAGTAAGAATGCTCTTTTCGGGAGAAGTCGACTACTGGATACCCTAAACTCGAGTCTTATTTTGGACGTATTTACAGAAAATGACTGTACATGTGTAATTTGTGTAATTTGGTTAATATGATTATTGGATCTTCTAACGCGTTTCTTTATCGATAATCATTATTTTGTTAAGGCATATTTATGGCCAACTAGAAAGATTGGCCTCTATTGCTATTGGTAACAGATATTTATTGAAATTGGAGAGACGGATGAAGCTATCCATTTAATAAAGTAAATTAGAGCTGCGTAAGATACTACTCCAATGTTTAGGTCCTAAATTAACTCGACTTTTGATGATATTCAAGAATATATATAATTTTTGGTTCTTCTTCTGTCTGTTAGATACCTTTGAACAACTTCATTCAACTCTCTTAGCTATTTTCAATACGTTCAAGGTATAAAATGGATGTCATATCCGATATGACTGCAATTATATTTGGTATAGCTAACCTACAAGTACACTAACAGTGCCCGATTAAAAGCTGAGAATCCCACAGCTGCACTTTGATCACACTAATTTAATTATATGGCCAAATTGCAGCGTCAGTTATTATTTTTGTTGTTGTTGCTTTGGCTGCATAAATCATTTGATGTGATTAGAGGGGCGACAGGGGCTAGGAGTGTGACATGAAAATCGCGATTCCAAGCCATTGACTCAAATTTGTCGACTGCCTTCAGCACGCGTAAAGCCCTCAACCCCAACACTCAATCACCCACCACCCAACCGCACGCAAAGCCTCAATGCCCCCAACTTCACAGCTCCATAAATGACTAAGCTGAGCTGCGTTGTGGACATTAAATGATAGACAGTGCGCGAAGACAGGAAAGGGATGCGAACAATGGCAATGGCAATGGCAGGAGTCGGGCAGGACTTGGGGCAGGACATGCCGAGTCTAGACTGCCTGCCAAGCTAATAAACTTCCAAATTTCCGACAGCAGCTTAAGCGGCATTAATGACGCGTTGGCGTCCAAATGATTTATGAACAGTCAGCAGATTCCCTTGATGAAGCCGTATTGTGCCCTACATGAGCAATCTTGTCAAACGACATTAAGATTGCATCCAAGATTGGGCATAACCAAGGCCAAGAACCGTAACTGGTATATTCCTTATTATGTCAGCGACATAGGCTGTGTACAGCCCAGCTTTGATTTTCCGCATCGACCGTACCAAAGTATTATCAGCATTATGTAACTGTACAACATTCTTTGTTCGGATATGTTGGTAAGCAAAAAAGTTGTTCATTCAATAAGTCATGTTCGATCAATTGTTCGAGTGTCAGCTGGATGATACATAATTTAAAAACGGTCTATTGCGACTGCAGGAAACTGAAGGATACCTTCCAAATTTTATATCTCCAAATTGAGGTACAAGTTAAATCGCCATGTCGACCCGGCTAGTGATGCTGATCAATAATATATACAGTGGCTCACAGTTCAAGTGGATCATTTGTAGGACTGCTCGAAATAAGCAGGATGCATAAAATAGGGTATTTTTTTGCATAATCCTACCTAGCATGTGAGGAAACCGCAGTGTATTAGGGCCATATATCAATTTTGGTGGTTAATACCTGTACCTACCATCGGTCTTTGGAATTTTTGAAAAATAATTAATGATTAACTTATGGTAGACAATTACTTTTTTTCTTTGGCACTAATCCACTTGAACTGTGAGCCACTGTATATATCATTTATAGGGTTAGACTTAAACCAACATTAAAATACTGTCTATATGGGTATAAAGGCAAATAAGTCTTACAAAAATCTAGTAAAATCAATTCCGATAAAGTTGGGATTTTGATTTGACTGCATATCAAAAAACTTAAGTCAGCACACCCGAAATGTTAAGAAGGAGAAAAGATAAAGTTTTTGAAAATGTGTCAAAACCACTCACTTGCCATTTCTTTGCTTTTCAGTATTTACCTATGAGATTTGAGATATGAACGTATACATGCATAAGTATAGACTTTAGGGATGTATTAAGTTGTGTAAAGCCACCTTTCATTCCTCAACCCAACAGTCACAACCTTCGGCAATTCCTTTCAGGCACAACTGACGCAGCTGCCCAAATGCTAAAGGCAAATTTCAAAATTGTTCAAAGTAAGTTGCATTTGGATTTTGAAGATTGAGAGTGTTGTTGGAGCTGTTGTTGTTGCTGCAAAGTTTTTGGCCAAATGCAGCGCAAAATCGCTTAAGTAAACTTCCAAGTTGCAAGTCTGCCAGCAGATGGCAACCAACAACCAACAACAAGTAACTTGGCGACTTGTTTTCGTCCCTCGTCCGTTGACCGGTATTCCACTGCCGAATGCTGTCCTCATTCCCTTCGTAATTAAGTTGCACAAAAGTTAGCTACATGATTTGCAACTTGCAGCTCCCAGTCATTTCGACTATTGCATTTCCCTCTCCTTTCTGGCGCAACAAACACATTTTCCCAGCCCATCCACACGCCAATCAAAGTGTGAGTCATTTGCATTGTGGGCATCATTTGGGGAATTCGTACGGCATCCATACTAGGGCCGTTTAAAATAATTAATCCTAATTGACTCAATGGCCATGTTACCAGTTGTAATCGTTAGTTGCAATCCAAACGTGATTATCCCTAGGCTCGCACATTTCAATTTGATTTAATTGCATACAAAATATGAAGATTCATTGGTTTAATATCGCTTACTACTCGGCAATTCATCAACATTTCAATTTGTTATGTCCAACATGACATTCTCATAATATTGAACTTTTTATCTTTAAATAGATACACTGAACACAAGTCATCATTATTATAATATACGGCAATGACGCTGATGATAAAGATATAAACCTCAAGGGGTCGGAGATATTTTCTTCTGCCTGTTACATACACTCAAAAAGAAATCGCCTGAATTTTAGAATAAAAATGTTCTTGTATTTCGATATAAATTCGAGCCAAAATTATAAAGCCAGAGACTTCTTATTGACATATAATATGCATATGTAAATTATTGATATACTGCCCAAATTTCATCAAGATACAAGATACGGATAAGAAACAGCCGAAAATATATTATCATACTGATGTCATCACTATTAGCAGATGCAAGCAAGATGCAGAATATATTTAACAGCTGGTTTCAGGGCATAACGTAGTCGAGCTCACTCGTCTTCGGAATTCTTATTGAAAGACACAACTTACCGTTTTAGAAGTATACCTATACACAACCTACCATTTTCGGAATATACTTTCCAAATAAACAAGTTAGTTGCCCTTGGCGCCAAAAATATGACGATTTTCTAAACTACATTTTTTTCTAAGTGCACTTTTGCACAACTTCATGATTCATGTGCATGTGTGTAAATGTATTGTGTATCGATTATCTTAATTACCTTCCGCAATGCGTTGCATACATAACAAATTTGTAATATCAACTGCAACAGCATCAGTCGAATGTGCCATGTGTCAGATAAACGAGCAAACTGACAAATTGACAAACTTTCAGTTCCGAACCCCGAGCGGGAAAGGTAAATCGACAGAGAGAGATAGAGAGGGATAGAGAGAGATAGAGAGAGATAGAGAGAGACAGAGAGAGAGAGAGATAGAGAGAGTGACACAGTGTTAGTGAGTGGGTGAGTGAATGATACACACACTTACCAATTAGGCACTGGCAAATTGTTAGTCGACTGAAAAGTGGACCAGTGTCCTCTTTGGGGCCAAGGCTATATTTCAATTGCATTCCCAACTCAATCTCTTTCCTTTTAGGTATTTGGCCTTCTCTGAACACTCTTTGTCATTTTTGTGTGTTGGCCCCTGCTGCCAGCAGCCAATTAGTTGTGGCAAACGTAGCAACCTTTGTCTATGTGCTACAAAAGTTAATTTTCCAATCACATCACTTTTGACATACAACGAATTTCACTTTGTATTCGAAAATATATTTCTATTTATCTTGAATTACAAAAATGATGGACGAAACAGCAACGCCGACCTTGGAGAACAGCGGACTGCGAGGGACCTTTAACTTTGCGAATGCCAAACGGTAAGAACTTGAGGTTCTCTATATGATATGGTATATGAAATATATCTAAGATAAGAGAGATTTCGCTTGTATAACATCATTTACCACACTATCACATATATGTACATAGCAATGCTGAGCTGCTGGCCAATGGCTTTAGGCCACCATTGGCTGTTCGCACTGGCACCTCCATTGTGGGTATTATATTCAATGATGGCGTTATATTGGGTGCCGATACACGTGCCACCGAGGAATCGATTGTCTCTGACAAGAACTGCTCGAAGATACATCGCCTGCAGGACCACATCTTGTAAGTACACTCGCCCTGTAATTTTGAATACAAGTCTTGAGTCAGCTAATAATCAAAGACATAATTGACAGCTGTTGTGGCGCCGGCACTGCCGCTGATACGGAGCATATAACGCGGGTGACCTCTACGAACCTGGATCTGCACGAGCTGAACTCAAATCGCCAGGTGCCGGTGATCTGTGCAGCCATGATGCTGCGCCGTACTCTCTTCCGTTACCAGGGACACATTAGCGCCGCCTTGGTGATGGGCGGCGTCGACAAGTATGCGTCGCACATCAATTGCATCCATCCGTGCGGTTCGATTGATAAGATACCGTATGCGGCTATGGGCTCCGGCACACTGGCCGCCATGTCTGTGCTGGAGCACAGCTGGCAGCCGACACTCGATCTGGAGCAGGGCAAGCAGCTGGTGCGCGAGGCCATCACAGCTGGCGTCCTCAACGATCTTGGCTCCGGCTCCAACATTGATCTGTGCGTGATTACTCGCAACGGGGCCGAGCATCTGCGCACTGAGACCGTTGCCAGTGAACGCGGCGAGCGGGTGGCCAATTATGACATCCTGCCCAATACAACCCTGGTGAAGAGCATTTCCGTGCAGGACATTGACATCATCGAGGAGCGCATATATCGCCCTTCCATCTCCTCTCTCCCTACAACGTCTCGCTTCGACTCGTCAATGGGCGCAGATGATCAGACGCCGAATACTGAATAAGCCCCTTAAATTTCATCCAACAATTCAAATCATTCAAAATTTAATCTTATTTATACTGTACATATTAAATAAGTCTGTTAGTAAAATTATCATACATACGCGAGTGAGTCTAAACGCATTTTTCAATTTGGATTGGTTTGAATATCTAGGACGTGTACGCCATATAAAAAGTTAAGAAAATACAAAAAAAAAAAAAAAAATGTGAGCAACTATTAATTGCATTTTTTTATGGTTTCCTTTCAATTAAATTGTGTTCGCCAGCCACTCAGGCCATTTTTCAAAGCATTGTGTTTTGACCAATGGATTCTGGACTGGACAAGATAACAAAGAAAAAACTGGGCACATTTAACAATTTTAATTACGTTCACGTCTGCCGCATATCCCTGTCACCTGTGCTGCTTGCATCCACTGCAGTTGAGCCGAAGCAGAACTTTTTACTATTTCCACAGAAATTACACAACAAACTGTTTAAAACTCTGCCCACATTTTCCCCGACTGCCATACACACATTGTTAGATGCAGTAGTCGTCCACAAATCACAAGTGGAGCTCATTATTTCGTTCCTATATAGGCTAGTTATTTCTAGGATTGTTATTTCTAGGATTGTACTATTTTTTATAAGCTACTGTTTGGCCTCTGGCCATTTGCTGTCATGTAGAAGCCAATTTGACAGTATATATATACATATATACATATTTGATATAACTCACTAAATTGGAACTCAACTTGATTTTTGGTTTACGCACGGGAGCAAGTGGCTCGAATTGTCTCGAATTAATTGAATCGTAGTGTGGTTAAGTCTGAATGCAGGGCTGCACTGTTATGGTCTGGCTAACCGCCTGGCCTGCCACTGACAGTTCCTTTGGCCCTGCATCACCCTTTTGCCTCTGATAATGTTTTTGCTGCAGGCAAATTGCGTCGAGTGCAATTTAATTCAAATCGTGCGTAGCCAAGGGCACCGGTTGCGGTTACGACATTCATATCCTCCACAAACACAAACACACCCACATTCACACCCATACCCATACACACATTCAGATCCGCATCCATATCAACATCTACATCTACATCCATATACTTGCTCATGTCCACAAGCTCGCACCCGCACAGGCGATTGTTGGGGCCGGTCGGTGTGGGCACGCATCTATTTGAGTAACAGCCAGACCAGGATAAGGACACAGAGGGGTATCGGGCATTCAGGCAGGATGAGGTTGTTACTCCCCGAAGGCACTTGGAGCTGCCATTTTACATTCAGTTGTTTATGGACACAAATCCTTAAAGTCGTCGCATGCAAACAACGCAACGGCCAGTAACATCCTTCGGTCCATGCTCAGCTTCAGGTTCAGCTTCAGCTTCAGCATCAGCTACTACTACTACTACTACTACTACGTCTGCATTACTTATGTGCCGCTCGGGAAATGGAATCAAAGGGCATACTGTGAAAAAGGCAAGCGAACAAACAGCGAATCCGACGAAATTTGTCGCTCAAGTCGAGGAAATACGCCGCCGGATATTGACAGGCCGGCAATAAAAACGACAACAGCGACACCAGCGACACCAGCGGCAGACAAAAGGACACCCAACCGCATTTCTTATTTATATGTGTGCATACACAAATGTACATATCCAATATATTTGTGTGTGTATGTGTGTGTGTGGTATGGTATGGAATATATGCAAACATGTATGTGTCCTGTTTTTACTTGTAACACGCGTAATACGAGGCAACCGAACACGAATTAACTCTATATACAAAATCTTCTAAATCATATTTTAATTGAAATTATGTTTCGTCTTTTTTTTTTTTTTTTAGCAAAACTCTAAATTCAACAAGCTTACTGTGAACGATAAGAACTATGAAATCGAAGGCCAAAAAAGTGCTTCGATTTGGTATTCTAATAAGCTTGTCAATAATTTAATATATTTCATTTTTATACCCACAGCGATAAAAGTCCTTGAACAACCATCTTTAACACGTACCCAAAACACACAAACTGCGACATTTGAAAACTGTGATAAGTTTGCCGGGTTTCCTGCTCATTTCAGTTTAGTTTAGAGCTTAAGCATATGCGCCACAAAGTATTTCAGTGCAAGCAAGCAAGAACTACATTAGTCAGTTCAGTTGCCAGATACCAGTTACCAGTTACCAGTTACAGTGTGTTAGCAATAAACGCAAATGCTAATAATAAAAAAAGTGTTAATTGGATTTGCTATGATTTTAGATTCGTGTATATGTTTTGCTTGGCTTATTTATGGTTACTGTCAAAGTTATCCAAATCAATGGCAACCATTGAAGCTAATTAAAAATAAATGATTAATTTTGGAAACTATACTACTCGCACCACTGTGGCACGCATTAAAATTTTGTGCACACCATTTGCCACAGTCGTGTGGATGATACGGATGAGGCTCATGTTTGTCATGGACCCTTGATGCAGAAACAGAGCACGTGATCTGGCATAAGGACAAATGAGCGGACAGACATCAGGATGACCGTCAGCATGGGCGCATAAGTAGGGATAAGCTTGGACATACAAATGTGCATACTTTTGTGTATAAAAACGAGATGTGCTTTAACAATTTAGGTAAACAAAATCAGTCTGATTACACACTTAACTAGTTTCCTTTGAACTTATACTTTGTTAATTCTTTGTCGCGCAATGAATTGCTGAAATAAATGAGCTTTGTAAAAGTAAAAGAGTAGTATTTAGGCTAAGCCCAGTGTGTGCTTGAACAGATCTCGTAATCTATGCGTAGTTATGTATATCCGTGAGATATTAAAATTTTGTCGCGCATGCTCTACAAGTTTCCGGCATATCAAATGGTTTGCTGAAGAAGCGGAAGAGCACAGAACTAATGTGGGAGCTGTCTTTGCTTAGTCAACGCTTCAACTATGGCAAGTTGGTCGTTCTGTTTGAAATTTTGTAGCTATAACAAGTTTTTTGTTAAGCACTACGTCCAGTCTGGAGCGGAAGGGTTGCCTTTTTTCCCGAGCCACTTGCTTGTCTTTAGCGAACAAAAAAAGTTATCACTACGGCAATGGAGCACAGCAGGAGTGTAGGAGTAACAGGAGCAGCAGGACAAGATATCGCCTTGGGCTGCTGAATGTGCGTCATGTGATGCGAGCCACGTATGACGACGTGCCTCACAGCTTAAACAGCACGCGGCCCGTTGTCCTGATTGTCCTGTTGCAGACTCCAGCACACAGTGTATAATGATATAACCGAGCACAGGGCGCCACTTCATTATCGACAATACTTGCGCCTAATTAGCGTCAAGCAATGAATAATTGGCGGCTAGTAGTATCGGTAACTGCAACAGTGCCACACAGTTAGGCAACCACAACCAACAGTGAACCATGCAACCATTCAACCAGTGAACCAATCAGCCCGCCACATGGCCAAACGCGTCGGCATGATTCAAAATCCAAATCGTGTGCGGTCAGTTTTTAGCTGATGTTGCATGTCGCTTGCATTGTGGTGCTCACTTTATCAGTGCGGTGGAGTACAGTTCCCAGTTGCTCTGCATTGTGCTTGCTTTTTGCTCGCAGCACCACCAACAGGGGAGGCGACGAAAAGCCACTTTTTATCTATGCAAAGTTGAGATTTAGTGGGGGTGCCCTCCCTCTACACCAAGCTCTGTGTACGCCCTCTAGTAGAGATATACTAGAAGGTAACTAACGTAATAAGGCCAGCAATTCATCGATTTCGTCTTCTGACTGCTTTTTAGTTCACGTGCCGAGTTAAACTCTCAAAGTTAAGACCTCTTATGTTTAATGGAAAGATCTATTTTTCTTAGCTCCACAGGCAATGAGCTAAAAAAAAATCCAACATTGGTTTTTGATTAGGGTACTTAACAACACTCAAATAAATTATATGCAACATCAGAGTTTTACTTGATTAAACAAGATTTGTTTTATTTTTTTAATACTCATATAACGAAGGTATATTGGTTGGGTTCCATGTTCGTCATGCTATCTGTCCGTCTGTAGGACAAGTAAAAATTATAGCCTGAAAATCGATACATCGATATATGGGCATAGGTCTAAACTTCAAAATGCCATAACTTCGTCAAAACTCAACTGATTTTAAAAAGCAAGGGCTTTTTGATCATAGTTTTGCTCCTAAATCAATCGTACATTTAAAGAAAAAAATGAAATTTGAGGTCGGAAGACAAGTAAAAATTATAGCCCGAAAATCGATATATCGGTGTATGGGCATAGGTCGAAACTTCAAAATGCCATAACTTCGTCAAAACTCAACTGATTTTAAAAAGCAAGGGCTTTTTGATCATAGTTTTGCTCCTAAATCAATCGTACATTTAAAGAAAAAAATGAAATTTGAGGTCGGAAGACAAGTAAAAATTATAGCCCGAAAATCGATATATCGGTGTATGGGCATAGGTCGAAACTTCAAAATGCCATAACTTCGTCAAAACTCAACTTATCTTCAAAAGCGAAGGTTTTTTGATCATAGTTTTGCCCCTAAATCAATCGTACATTTAAAGTTGAAAACGAAATTTGAGGTCGGAAGACAAGTAAAATTATAGCCCGAAAATCGATATATCGGTGTATGGGCATAGGTCGAAACTTCAAAATGCCATAACTTCGTCAAAACTCAACTGATTTTAAAAAGCAAGGGATTTTTGATCATAGTTTTGCTCCTAAATCAATCGTACATTTAAAGAAAAAAATGAAATTTGAGGTCGGAAGACAAGTAAAAATTATAGCCCGAAAATCGATATATCGGTGTATGGGCATAGGTCGAAACTTCAAAATGCCATAACTTCGTCAAAACTCAACTGATTTTAAAAAGCAAGGGCTTTTTGATCATAGTTTTGCTCCTAAATCAATCGTACATTTAAAGTTGAAAACGAAATTTGAAGTCGGAAGACAAGTACAAATTATAGCCCGAAAATCGATATATCGGTGTATGGGCATAGGTCGAAACTTCAAAATGCCATAACTTCGTCAAAACTCAACTTATCTTCAAAAGCGAAGGCTTTTTGATCATAGTTTTACCCCTAACTCAATCGTACATTTAAAGTTGAAAACGAAATTTGAGGTCGGAAGACAAGTAAAATTATAGCCCGAAAATCGATATATCGGTGTATGGGCATAGGTCGAAACTTCAAAATGCCATAACTTCGTCAAAACTCAACTGATTTTAAAAAGCAAGGGCTTTTTGAGCATAGTTTTGCTCCTAAATCAATCGTACATTTAAAGAAAAAAATGAAATTTGAGGTCGGAAGACAAGTAAAAATTATAGCCCGAAAATCGATATATCGGTGTATGGGCATAGGTCGAAACTTCAAAATGCCATAACTTCGTCAAAACTCAACTGATTTTAAAAAGCAAGGGCTTTTTGATCATAGTTTTGCCCCTAAATCAATCGTACATTTAAAGTTGAAAACGAAATTTGAAGTCGGAAGACAAGTAAAATTATAGCCCGAAAATCGATATATCGGTGTATGGGCATAGGTCGAAACTTCAAAATGCCATAACTTCGTCAAAACTCAACTGATTTTAAAAAGCAAGGGCTTTTTGATCATAGTTTTGCTCCTAAATCAATCGTACATTTAAAGAAAAAAATGAAATTTGAGGTCGGAAGACAAGTAAAAATTATAGCCCGAAAATCGATATATCGGTGTATGGGCATAGGTCGAAACTTCAAAATGCCATAACTTCGTCAAAACTCAACTTATCTTCAAAAGCGAAGGCTTTTTGATCATAGTTTTACCCCTAAGTCAATCGTACATTTAAAGTTGAAAACGAAATTTGAAGTCGGAAGACAAGTAAAATTATAGCCCGAAAATCGATATATCGGTGTATGGGCATAGGTCGAAACTTCAAAATGCCATAACTTCGTCAAAACTCAACTTATCTTCAAAAGCGAAGGCTTTTTGATCATAGTTTTGCTCCTAAATCAATCGTACATTTAAAGAAAAAAATGAAATTTGAGGTCGGAAGACAAGTAAAAATTATAGCCCGAAAATCGATATATCGGTGTATGGGCATAGGTCGAAACTTCAAAATGCCATAACTTCGTCAAAACTCAACTGATTTTAAAAAGCAAGGGCTTTTTGATCATAGTTTTGCTCCTAAATCAATCGTACATTTAAAGAAAAAAATGAAATTTGAGGTCGGAAGACAAGTAAAAATTATAGCCCGAAAATCGATATATCGGTGTATGGGCATAGGTCGAAACTTCAAAATGCCATAACTTCGTCAAAACTCAACTGATTTTAAAAAGCAAGGGCTTTTTGATCATAGTTTTGCCCCTAAATCAATCGTACATTTAAAGTTGAAAACGAAATTTGAAGTCGGAAGACAAGTAAAATTATAGCCCGAAAATCGATATATCGGTGTATGGGCATAGGTCGAAACTTCAAAATGCCATAACTTCGTCAAAACTCAACTTATCTTCAAAAGCGAAGGCTTTTTGATCATAGTTTTGCACCTAAATCAATCGTACATTTAAAGTTGAAAACGTGATTTGAAGTCGGAAGACAAGTAAAAATTATAGCCCGAAAATCGATATATCGGTGTATGGGCATAGGTCGAAACTTCAAAATGCCATAACTTCGTCAAAACTCAACTTATCTTCAAAAGCGAAGGCTTTTTGATCATAGTTTTGCCCCTAAATCATTCGTACATTTAAAGTTGAAAACGAAATTTGAGGTCGGAAGACAAGTAAAAATTATAGCCCGAAAATCGATATATCGGTGTATGGGCATAGGTCGAAACTTCAAAATGCCATAACTTCGTCAAAACTCAACTCATTTTAAAAAGCGAAGGCTTTTTGATCATAGTTTTGCCCCCAAATCAATCGTACATTTAAAGTTAAACGCAACTTTTTTTGAAACCTTGGAGCCTAGAAATTTGGAACGTATACTAATCTGTGTCAAAGTATCAAAATTGATGTTATACGTCCACTTGGAGGATAGAAAATCGATAAAGTCGATGAAACCACATATCGCGTACAATTTTAGGGCTAAGATCACCAAATTTGGTTTGTAGGTTGTTGGTGATGTCCTTCTTCGGCATGTGTCACACCCACCGCTACCACCCCATGCTTCACACCCTTAATAGTGGAAATGGCTATATCTTCCGCAGTTTTTTAGTTAGAGCCAACAAATTTAGAAGGTATATTACTGGCCACGCCAAGATAAATATAATAAAATTATAAATATGAATATGTTAATCTTCATTTTAACGTAACGAAGTCGATTGACTTGTAAACCTTTTCGATGAAACCTAAAAGTTGAAATTCATGCAATTAATTAAAATACAAAAAGCAAACAAATATATATTAATAATGAGTCAAACGTTTGCATCAATGGCCGCTCATCTGTGCCCCTTATTGAGTCTGGCTGTAGACATGGTTCATTATTTATTGTGAAAAGCGACGTATCAAAGGGAATGCAGCAACTGGCTGTAGTATCATAGCAACGATTTAAGTCATAATTTCAGACAGGCACTACCGCTAATTGTGCTCCAGAACATGTTCACATACCCTTATTGACTCTCATAAATACTTAATGCTGCCTATCGCTTATGGTCATAAAAATGAATAGAGTTCATTTATTTAGCTGATTTGTGGTATCGGGGATGATAGCCACAACAACATGAATCAAACTCAATAAATTTACAGCATGTTTGGTCTCTTTTACATTTGTGTATTTGTTATCTATAGAAATTGTTTTTAATATTTGTTATAGCGCTTTATTTATCGATATCAATGTGTATTATTTAGTATTTTGTTTTTTGGAATTTGGTATTGCTTAAAATAGTTGCTGCGGTCACACTGATTAGATTAGAAGCATTTTGAGCATTGATCAGTACAACAAATCGCACTGGATGAGTGCCCCTGGTAATAATGATGATATCGAGATCTGTGTGGCGACTGCAGAGGATGGGGACAGGCTCATGCAGTTTCTCCACGTGCACTATTATCGCGAGGAGCCGCTGACAGCCGGCTGTGAGCCACCGGAGCCGGATGAGGCCGATGAGAAATTTCTGCTCTCCAATCTGCCGCATGGCACTTGTCTGCTAGCGCTGCATAAGGATCGCATCGTGGCCGCCGCTGTGGCCGGTCCCAAGACTCCCGATGAGGAGGCGCATCTCTTCGAAGAGGCCGCCCACCTGGCCGGCAGCAAATGGGGTCGCATTCTTGGCATTCTGGCAATCGCGGAGCGCGATGCGAATGTCTTCAGACGCTTCAACATCGATAGAGCACTGCATCTGCATGCCATTGGCGTTGATGGCCAGCTGCGTGGTCGTGCTCTGGGCGCGCGCCTCATGAACGCCTTGGCCGCTAGGGCCAAAGAGCTGGGCTATCCGCTGCTCACCGTCGACTGCACAAGCGTCTACTCTAGTCGTCTGATGAAACGCTTGGGCTACGATCTGGTCAACGCCATACGCTACACGGATTACGTGGATGCGAAGGGCCAACAGATCATTTGTCCACCTGCACCACACGAGATCATCGAGACATATGCGCTGCGTTTGTAGGGTTTGTTTGATCTTTGTTTCATGTATGTAGTACACATATATTACAGATGAGTCAACCAGCCAACGTCCAATGAGTCAATCAAATACTTTAGTACTTAAGATTAAGTCAGATAACAAGTTATAATAAAGGGCGCAATCGACAGTAATTGTTGTCAATGACTCAAACTATTCATCTGTATGATGTATTCTTTCATAGAATGTATTTCTGCTTTTATAAAATATATATCAATATATTTACGATTATATATTTTTATTGAAGTTGTAAGGTTTTCAACCAGACTAATAAATGACATAGATTTTTGATTTTTGCTCAGATATCGAATGCAATTTAAATGTTAGACAATTGCTACTCGTTTGTTCAAGCATATAAGGACTAACTGTGACACAAATTCCATAATAATTGTGTAGAGATTTCAATACAGATTTCAGGGCTACTGTAGCTTATATTTAATTAGAATTTATAAATATATATGAACACTTCCAGTGCAAAAAAAGAGGGCAACAACAGATGTAATCCGAAAAGTGAACAACTATGAAGAAAAGGAAATGGAGAAATGGCAACCGAAAATGGCAAGCGTGGAATAATCGCAGTTTTCGGCGATGGATTGTGTCACAGTCAAGGTTTATGGGGCGACCATTGTCCATTGAAATCTGTTTATAACTGAAGCAAGTGCTTAGGAGGGCGACAGATTGGGCACGGCTCAAGGTAAAGCCCAGCCAAAAAAAAAAATAAAAAAAAATCAAGAACTAACAGAATATGTTCAAACAAATCAACTTAAAATAAAGAAATTCTACACAATAAAAGCATTAAGCATTGAGTATAGGGCTAAGTGTGCGATATATAGAGAGGGAGAGAGAGGGCGAGTGTGTCCTTGAACATTGGGTACCAAATGCATAGCCATCGCTGGAGCAAACGGAAGGGCAGCAGAAGCAGCAAAGCTTAACACACTCTTCAAGTGTGATGCGAGCCACAGTCACGTCCATTTTATAAACTTCATGGCAGGCACATCAGGCCGTTTGTCCATATCTTGCTGTACGTCTCCTACTCGCTCCTACTCGCTGAGTGGTGCCAGCAGCTATCTTGCTTGTGCTCGTCAACATGGTGGCAATGGCGGGCAAATTCGCTGCGAAAGTTGTGAATTCGCCGCATTTACCATTTGGCCGTCGCCGTCAATGCTGCTGCTGCCTGTCATTGCTGGTATTCATAAACAGCGCCCAACACGGTCGAAAGGCCAGAACAATTCGTGCCGCGTGCGCGTTCGGTTCGTTCGCTTGAACAGTGGCTCCTGACGTTGCTGTTGCTGTTGCTGTTGCTATTCAGTTTTGTTCGTTTCAATGTGGCGTTTTTTGTGGCGCCAGTTTTGTTGTTGTTTTACTGTCTGATTGTGTGTGTGAGAGAGTGTGTGTGTGTGTGTGTTCTAGTGAAAGTAAACAACAAGGCGCCGGCTCAAGAAACCCAAGTCAAATTTAAAACCTACAAAAAAAAAAAAAAAAAATAAAACACTTAGTAGCAACGGCAACAGCAGCAAAACTCGAGATTGATTCACTCTTTTTGAAAGACACACAATTTGCGTTGCGCGGCCGTTTATCAAAATTGTTTTTGTTTCTGTTTGTTTTTTTCAGTGCAAATCGTGGGCAATTCACAACATAAAGCGCCAGCCACAATACCTAAAACTTTGAAAGGCATCCCCAACAAAAAAACACAAGCATAAAATCAACAAAACATAAGAAAAGAAAGGAAAACGACATAAAATGCCGCGCGAGTTGCAACAAAGACGCAGCCGGCTTTTGATGCTACCGCTGTTGGGTCTATGCCTCGCCAGCTTTGCTCTGCGGTGCGATGCGCGTGCGGTAAGTTTTTGAGACAGTCGCTATCCTCCTTAGCCAGCATCCCTCCACCCCTCCCCCATGTGAATGCCACACATTCCACCAGGCGCCATGCGGCCGACTCCACTTGGCTGTTGGCCACAATTTGCGCTGAATTCGCTTAGCGAAATCAAAGAACGTAGCCAAAAATTGCGATTACTTTGTTTTGAGCGACGACAGGCAACGCAGCGCAAGTGCCAGCCAAAGCGCTTACGGATGTCGTACAATGCAGAATTGATAAATCAAGTGCTCTCTCAAGAAATATGTTTTAGTGCGAAAGGCTCTATGCAGTAGTTGCATGTACAGCTCACGTTTACCGTTTTTCGTCCTTCCATATAAAGCAAATATACATTTTTTTTTTTAAATAAAATGTTTTTATATCATTTTGAGTCAGTATGTTAAATCTTAAAAAAAAAACTGAAAGTTTGAAAGATAGATCTAAATTTGTGCTTTTGAGAGGAGTTAATTAAATTCCGTCAAATTGCATCAGTTTATTTGCATTTAAAATTACATTTTAAATATATTTTAACAGTACACGTTCAAAATTGTTTTAACCATGTACAATTATGACGTTTAAAATGAAAATATGTATCAGGGTATGGGTTATATATAGAAAAAATTTATTTTATTTGGGAGAGAGGTCGGATGAGAAGTAAATGTGATAATTGCCCACGTTATAGATAATATTAAATATAATTTATAACTAAATAATTTGTAAATAAAACTGTAATAACTTTAGAGTGGTAAACATATGCATTCCTTCCTGGACTGCGCAGCACTGGGCATTTGAAAGAGCAACTTATTCCCACAAATTGTTTCAATAAACAGCTGCCTTGTTTTCAGGTACAGCTTTTTTTTTTAGAAATCCTCTGGCAATCTTACAGCAGTTTATCAGTCGATATATTCCAGTAAATGGGCAGATTTAAGCGATACTTACAAAGCAGTCATCTGCTTTGCGGCGCTGACTTCAATGGGAGACGCGGGGCAACGCGGAGAGACGCAACTCTGTGCTTCTGGCAGAACTTTGCAATTCGAATTGCCCAATTTATATGCGCAAAGTTGCGCCTGTGACTGTGTGTGTGGTTATGTGTGTGTGTGTGTGTGTGGTTGTGTTTGTGTTTGTATATTTCTGTGAGTAAATCAAAAACGTGAACTTTTGGCTAGCCAAGTCAAACGTCGGGGAATGGAGCTCGGGGGAGACAAGCGACGTCATCGTCGCCATCGTCTGTCGTCTGTCGTCTGTCCTGAAACTCAATGCCCCGCTCCTCGCAGTCCAACTGGCGACTTCTATCCTATCCTTTTGAATGGTCTGCCATCCACCAGTCTCACTAACCAATACCCTACTAGCCCACTAGCCACCCAGCTCTCCCTAGTTTACCAGTGCCATTTTTCTTTGGTTTGTTTTGCTGTTGTCGTTTGTTGTTGTTGTTGTTGCTGTCCACCCGCCCGTAAGCGCGCTACGAAATGAATAATTTCAGGGAATTTACTAGAAAATTTTATTCATATAAATCACAAATTAAATAAGTTTTTACGATGTTGTTCAGCGGTTGTGCAAGCCACTACAAAACTTACTTGTGTTCCCATTCTCGTGTTGCTTTTTCCCTGTACCCAACAAATGCCCTTAAGTGGGTATACTTCTTCTTAGTGCTTTTCAACTTATGTGAAAGTGAAAGTCTTAATGATTGCAAGTCTGTCAAAGAATGATATTTTCACATCCAGAGGTACTTCGAAATAATAGGTTTGATTTCTTTGTAGATGACAGAAGTGATAGTTTTTTAATGTAAAATCTACTTTCTGTTTGGCTGATCAGAGGTTAGTTGAAACAGCTAACAGCTAATTTGTATAGGTTGTTTAGAGGGTATCTTGTTGTTGAGCATACGTGCACAGTTCACAGTTCACAGTTCAGCTTGCTTTCAACATTTCGTGGGTTGCCTTGCGGTGCCATTTTGTATGTTCTTCCCCCATCGTCCAGCACCGTCCTCGATCCCTCGCATTTGCCTGCCACACAGTGGTCGCCTTTTGCCTAGCCTTTTGCCATTGCCATTTGCCCTTTTTTATGGTCGTGTAATTTTTTGTTGGGCTTTTTATTTATGCTTATTATCGTGATTGCTTTTACCCGTAGCCGTAGCCAGAGCCAGATCCACAGCCAGAACCGGAGCCATAGTCATTGGCATAGCCATAGTCACCGCAGGAGTTGCCTTTTACAGAGAGCCTTTTACGCACTTAGACCGTCTGGTGCGGTGCTGGTGGTGCGACTGTCCCTCAGCTGGTTTTGCTGGTCACTTTGGTTTTTGGTTGGCTGCTTTTAGCTTGGATCAAAAGGCTGACAAAGAGTTACCTGGTCTGGTCGAGCGTGCCGCATGCTGCTCTCTGTTGCAGCTAACTTAATAATGCAACAACGCACAGCATTTGATGATGCCTCAGACGCTTCTATCCCTCCCCTCTCCTTTACTCCGTTATGGCGTCCAACCGTTGTGGCATTTACGATTTACGATGTGGGTGTCGCAACAACATGGAAAGAAGGCCAGCACAAAGCACAGAGAAAGATAAAGACCAAAAAAAACAAAAAGTAAAAGAAAAAAATTTAAATTTTTTTTTGGTAAAAGTTTTGCACATTGTCCCTGACCTTGAGCAAGCTGCAACTATATATTTCGCACATCAAATCATAATTTATGGCAGCATAGAGCAATCAAATTGTTACCTAACTCCCACCACCCCCAATCTCCCCTCTTCACAGCGTTTTTGCCCTTGCGACGGCATTTACCTTCCGGCGGAACGCAGTCGCCCACATAATTATCGCTTTGATTTATGGCAGCATTTTTGCAGCCAATTACTTGGCACCCACATCCAAAGAGAGAGAGAGAGAGAGGGAGAGAGAGAGAGAGAGAGCGAAAGAGTGAGAGGGCCAGAGCGCAAAGAATAAAAAGGAAGAAAAACGGAAACGGAAATCACATGGCATGTGCTGCATGTGGCAGGCAATGCGCCACGCATACCTCTACACACCATACACAAGCACACACAGCACACACACAGCAAACACACACACACATCGAGACAGCAGCTCTTGATTGAGGCCATAATGTTATAGCGTGCCATGCAAATTACCCTCATGGTTATAGTTACCTTCATAATATAAATAGTTGACCTGCAACTTTCAGTGCCTGCCACACTTATCCACTTGCAAACGAGAGTATAGTAAAAGTTGCTACACTTTCGCTCACTTAATTCCGATTCGAAAGCCAGATGAATCAAGCACTTATAAAAATAATGCTACATTTTTCAAGATGATTACAATCAGAATGTATCTGCTTAAATGTTTGTTTCTTTGCTGGCCTTTTTCTTTATAGCTTCAATATGTTGTTTGCTAGCTCCAGCTCGATTTTTTTTCGTATTTATTATATACTCCAATATATTTCGAGTCCCGTCTAGATATATTACATAGAAAACAACTAATTAGCAAGATATTTAAAAGATGAATCCATCAGAACTTAAAACAAATATGAGTAGCATACTTTTTTGGGCGCAACAATCTCACGGAACAAATTCCCTAAAAGGTATGCTATAAAAATGTAAGAATATAATACAAAAATAATCCAATCGTATATTATGAACTTGAGCTCTGTTCATAGATGTATTCATGCATTTGACGTATGTGTGGTGCGAGATTGTGAATGCATGCGATTTATTTTGATGGAAGCATGGCTAAAGTGCAATCGAGCTTAAGATGTGAAGGATGCAGGACCCAATTGCATTTGCCACTTGCTAGCACCATTTGCTGGGTGCAACATCTACTTTGTCTCTGTCGTCACTGGTGGTAATCAACTCAATTGCGCCTCGTTCTTGTCAGCTTTGACCCGATTCGCGACTGCACTCGCAGTTGCCTGGTTCACTCCCTTACCAACTTGCTCTGCCAACTTGCGACGTGCAACAAAGCTAACAGACGCATACACTTACACACAGCCTCGTGCTAAACCTTTTCTCTCTCTCTCTTCCTCGCTTTGGCTGCCACGCCATTCTGTGGCGCCTTTTAGGACGCATCCTTTGTTCAACGCGCTGCACGCCTCGTTATGCACAAACAAAGCGTTTCACTTCAATTTAGCAGCAAATTATATGAGGCAGCTGCAGCACTTGCAGCAAAAGCACAAACAGCGGCAGCATAAAGTACTTCACTTCAATCCTAAATGATTGATTGTTCTGTCGTTTCCAATAGTTTTAATCACACACAGTTTTTGTTTGCTTGGCAAATCAATTTTCATTGTCTATAAAATCCACCTTATGTAAATTAGATTAAAATAAAATAGATTATGTCATACCCAAATACTCAATACTATAACTTATCTTTAATGTTGCCATCGATGTGCTATAATAATATAATATAATAATAATTAAACTTACTAGCGAGAACTAATAAGGGATTAGATTACATTAAGTACTTCAGGCACACGTCCTTAAGTTCATTCCCAAGATATTAGACGCACAATTCAATAAAATAATACAATAATGTAGGCTTTATTGTTGAGTTAAACAAATATTATGTCGTACTTTAGTTTCTCTGAATGTGAATTCAATTCCACTCACTTTTCACAGTACTAAACATATCGCATGTGGTGTGTGAGGATTCCGTTGCCTATTGCCAATTAGAAGGGGCAGTGGCAAAGACAAGGACAACAGAGGGAATATGTTGCGAATAGCAACTGCTGCTGCTGTTGCTGTTGCTATTGATGAGGTTGGAGCTGCTGCTGGAGTATTCAAGTCAAAGGCAAATTAATTTTGCGGGCATTTGAGACGGTCAAAGTTTAGGTCAGGAATAAATGTGGCTGTTGGTAATGAGGCCTAGACGCTGCAATAATGAGGCACAGTTTGTTTTTGGCCCTGACGAGCCAATGGGCGACGATAACAATGATAATGATAACAGTAATGATGATGAGATGATGATGGCCTGATGCGGATGCTGATGTTGATGCTGATGCTGATGCCTCCTGCCTCCTGCTACATAGCTGTAGGCTCTGCTTGCTAAGGGTTACGGTCGAATTCAACGTAGGGGGATGGTTGCCAGGCGTTGAAACATTATCGTTCACTTGGGCATCATTGATAACAAATGTTGCCCCATTAATCGAGGCAGTCAGTAGCTATCGTTGTTGTGGTTGCTTTTGCCTGGCTTGAGCCATATTTGCAACAAGCAACGGGCAGCTATTGGGCTGTGTGTTAAACTTTTTATGCTATTCGTGCCCTGCTGCTTAATAATTGAACAATAAAGCACGGCATTAAGTAATTTGTGTATGCGAAGTCATAAAACAAACACCCACACAGTAATACACGCACACACATACACGCGCACACGCACACGAACACATGTGCATTAATTGTTAATTTAGTGCTCGTTTAAGTTTAATGATTCGTGGTCATGAAATTTTAAACTTTACTGCCGAAACGCAGAGCTAACAAATTACAAATGCTCGCTTAATGGCACAATTCATACACATTTCCTTAAAACAGGACCCCGACCTGCCACCCCCCAAACATATGCCTAAAAACAACTGTAAATATGCTGTTTGTTAACAGTTATCTACACTCAACTTTTCCGACATATGACCAGCTGTTAAAATGTCAGACATTGGAAAAGATCTCTTTGTATTTTGCATAGGGAAACAACAACAACAACAAAACAACAAAATACGCCCTCAATTCTGAGCTTAACATAATTAAATGATGACTTCTAGGGTATGCGATCGTCAAGTATCGCCCAGAAGGCGTTCTCTTAAGCATTGTCATGCAAAAAATAAGCAACTGCGGCCCGCATTGATTAAGGACCCGCAAACCCAAGCCCAGCCCCAAACTTTGGGCTTCGTCGCAGCTTCGGCCGCAAACAAATACCAGCGTCATGTGCGACAATTTCGATTTCGATCAACGGCCAAAAGTTTTGCGCTTTTAATTACAAATCGAATCCGCAGGCCGTCTGTCCCCCGTCCGTCCAACTTGTCGCTGCTGTAGATGATGTTAGATGGGTAGCTATGAGGGGCGTGTCACATTCAAAGTTTGTCGTTGTGCTCCGGTGGGGTTTGATCGGCCGCAAAACGGCAAGTCGTGTGCAGACCACACAATAGATGAAATGACTATACTTCGCAACATATAAAATGCATGCTGCTGCTGCTGCTGCTTCAGCTGCTGCTGATGCTGATGCTTTTGTGGCTTTGTAAACTTTTCGGTTAGCAACTTAATCGAACTTGAGATTAAACAAATGTCCTTGATGTGGGCAAGTGATTGGACAAACTGTTCAAAATTGCATAGAGAGCCAGAATGTAAGCATACAATGATAGCCTGGTCACTTTATTTGACTTGCACAATAACCGAGCAAAATGCTCAGCAACGACATATCCAAACAAACAAAATGTGGTTCAGTGTGAATTGACTAAAAAGCAATACATGAAATTAAATTTGGTATTCTATGAAATTCAAATAAATTATACTTTCCAAATAGAGCATGAAATTTAATCTCATGGTCACACTTTTGGCTGCATTGCTTCGGTTGTTGGCTAAAGTTACCGTACCTTTGTGCATGGTCTCTCCGTCTCCCTCTCTCTATCTATCTCTTCTCTCTCTCTCTCTGTCTCTGACCCTTCTCTATCTGTTTCTCTTTTCGTACAAATTTAACTGCAACCATCAGCACCCCCAGCTCGGCAATGTCTTTCAATTTCAATTAGAAATTTTAACTGCTTTGCAAAAAAAATACAACCACACAGACAAAGACACAGACACAGACACAGTTTTAGTTGTGCTTCCTTTCAAATTGTCATCAGCAGCTGCAGCGGCTGAGCTGGCGAATGGTTTTTGCTGCTGTTGCTGCTGTTGCTGCTGCTGCTGCTGCTGCTGCTGCTTATTCAGACGCTGTCTCTGTTTCTTTCACTCTGTCGGCAGCTGGGAGTGTATTGCTGCGAGTTCCTTGTGCATTGCAGCAATTTAATTCCTTTTCAGCTGCCATTCGTAACGTCTTGTGATGAAGCTGCAAAGACTTGGCAATTTCCAAACACGCCCACCCACCCCACCCCCTATCTAACTATATATGCAGCTCACTTTTAAAGTAAATCACTTAAGCCGCTTGCAAAAATAAAACCAAAGAAAATCTCACTCTCTGCTAAGACTATGGCCTCCACATCAGGCACACAAACACACACACACACACACACACACACACACACACACACACAAACACACTCACAAACACAATCATACAACTGCTTGAAATTGCTTATAATATTTTATGAGGAACGACTTAGAGATGTGGACATGTGTATGCCAGATACTGGAATATGTATACACATGTACTCGTGTACATACATACGCACATATGCACATACATACGTGCTCTGGCACATGCTTAAGTGCAACTGTTAATATTTTTGCGTTTTTCGAGTGCATTATTCAGCATTGGCTCGACAGTAAGTAGCGCAAGGATTAGACCATGCACACAGCAAATTACATTGCTATCCTTGGGCTTAAGGCCCATGTCAAGTGCAGCAGCAGCAGCAGCAGCAGTGGCAGTGGCAGCCACGAGCGTTTTGGTAACTGAGCCCGACTAAATGAAAACTCAACCTAGCGTGACAAAAGAAAAACAACTACAAAGCCAAGGGTAAACAGCTATCTAGATAAATTTGAAGAAAAAAAAACCACAGAGAGCGAGAGAGTTCTAGAAATTTAGCATTTACTAAAGAAATTCATTAAATTTGCATACGTTATTTAGATCTATATATAGCACTTGAAACTAGAGGAATGCTGGAAACTTTGGCGTCAAGGGTTCCTCACCTTATTATTTAAAAAAAAAAAAATGTATAAAATTGCATGTATTGGAGCTTTCTAAAAACCACTGCTCTCATTTCTTAATTTCAAAATGGATTTTTCCAAAATTTAGAATTTCAGAATTATGTATAGTTTCTAAGATGTTGTAATGTTTTCTATGTTGTGTGCCCATTGTGTAATTCTTATATTAACATATTAAACATTATGTTCATGATGTCTCTTTTCTAAACACGTCCGCTCATTTAATCAGATGTATGTACATGTTACAGCCTGGGCTGTTAAGATTTGAGCGACTTAAGGCGATTTTCATTTTTCATTTTCGTTTCATTTTTAATTTTTTCATTATTTTTTTTTAGTTTTTTGCCAATGAATTTACCGAAATATCTACCGAGGTGTGTGTGTTTTAATTCACACGAAATCGACGAAATCAGTTTTATTTGGTTTACATTATGATGTCTATGAGTTGAGGATGCAACTGTTTCAAAATGAAAATTTGTTCTCTTTTCATGTAGCAACTTTAGGACAAGTTGTTGGCATCATTTCTGAAGCCCCTCCTTCCCCATCCGATTCACTGACTAACTGGATGACATTCAAGTTGTCCTCAATCTTAATAGATTTTTGGCAGCATGTACTCGTATGCAAGCAAGCGCGACAGTTGACAGCAATACGATAAGAGTTGTCGGGTGAGGAGTGGGGGGGGGGGGAGGGGGCAGCTGTCGACATCGACGTGACGTCACTTGGTCCACAATTATGCTAGACGCTGGCAAAACAGTTGCCACAGTTGCCACAGTTGCCAAGTTGCAGTTGGTGATGCACTTGTGCCACTGACTGTAGCGCTTGGGGGCTAGCAGCAAGGGCAGGTCATATCAAGGACAATGCATTTGCGTATATGTGTGTGTGTGCGTGTGCGTGTGTGTACCTTGCTCTTTTATTTATAAGTCCATGGCCACCACCCATCCATTGGTTAACCCACCTATGCGCTCATTTCAGTTATTTTCGAACATTTTTCTTCAAAGCGACAGCGCTATTTATCATTTTGCATCTGGCCCCTATTTCTGACCCTGCACCCCCAATCCACTTGGTGCTGGTGCTGTCTGGCTACCGGTCTGACTGTCACTCAGTCAGTCAGTCCGTCGGTACGTCAGTCCGCCAGTCAGAGTCGTTGGGATTGCTCTAGCATTGCGTTTATCAACGATGCTTCAGCAAACCCAAACAAATTGAGCGTGGCCAGGCTTCAGCTTCAGCTTCAGCTCATCGCTACATCAGCCTTCTGGGTTCCAAGTAAATGTGAATGTGTGTGTGTGTGTGTGGAAACAGGAATAGGAAACAGAAAAGTTTTGCCAACTTCCTGTAAAGATAATCGTTATATTGTATCCATCGATACGAAACAAATGCTTTCTGTTTCATTTTCGAGTTTATTTAGCAAACAAAAATTGAATTCCTTTGCTTACAGAAAAGGTTTTCCGATTTAAGAACATAAGATTGGCTTTAGAGTTTTATTGAATCAAATCTCTTCCCAGCATATGAGAGAACCGGTTTCCGTGCAATTCCTGAAACTGATAACTCTGCTAAATTACACATGAGGTGCTTTTGAAGATATACCGCAAAATCGCACTGTATAAGTAAACAGCTTTGTACATTTAAGGGGCTGGTGCAACCGAGAAGATATATTATTTAGAACTTACAAATGTACATAGGCATATATGTATATATAATGTATGTATGTACGCATGTGTGTGCGTAAACTCAGCTGGCGTGGCAGCATTTGGGCCACATTTGCTTTAATGGCCATAAGAAGCACTCAGCAATCAGGCACCGAAATAAACCAACGCAATGCGACAATGTAACGACAGGTGTTGCATATGTGTGTGTGTGTGTGTGTATATGTACGGGTGTGTGTGTGTGTGTCTGCTTAGATATTCTATCTTCTTTGCTCCCGCTAATGGTGGTACGGGAGTTTGTGAATGACATGACATTTGACATAGTTAAGTTAACCTTCACACATGGAAATAAAAAGGGAAGAGAAGAGAAGAAAAGAGTAGATAATATGTTCACTTAGGTTCGGAAGCGGGTTTTGGGGGTGTGGGAGCCCTAAAATGAGGCTGAAAGCGTTGGCATGCATAAAATATTACAATATATCAAAAGGATTGCTAATACAGGTATGCCAGCCAAATCCCCAAACTCAACCCTCAAACCGAAACAAAATATGCTGGCTACACTCTGTCCTGTTGTACTGTGCTGGAGCTCCAGGTGGGGCTGAGTGGCACACCCTATCTATGTGTGGCATCTAGCGGCAGGGATGTTGCACACTTTTGATTTTTAAGCGCCACTGTCACGCCTCTTCTTCGAGAGGGAGTGTGCTTGTGTGTGTGTGTGTGTGTGTGTGTGTGTGATTGTGAGTGAAGTGTGAGTGGCTGTGTGTCGCTGCCTATGCATAAAGAATGTTAAATTTCAATGTACGGATACAAGGTGCCATTGGAACCAATCAAGGTTATGTGTGTGTGTGTGTGTGTGTGTGTGTGTGGATGGAGAAGGAGCCGGGGGGAAATAACACAATCAAAAATATTACCACTCGTGTATGCGAGGCACGCTTATCGGGCACCCACTGTATATGGCCCGCAATTATGTTGGCTTAATTCAGCCATTATTAATCGACAATCGTGTAGGAAGCTATTTATTTGCCATTCAAGCATAATACTCAATATTTATTAAGGTGCTTCACTGCCTTCCGTTCCACGGTGGCTGACATTTACTTCTTGAGGGCAAAAAACAACAGCAGCAGCATCAGCATCAGCAACAGCAACATTTACATTGGTTTAATGGGCCGCCAGTTCAATTGGAAAAATATTAAGGCGCTTTCATTTCTATAGAATTACTGCATTACGGTCCAAGAGTCTAAAGAGGTACCAAAGAATATGGATTCCGAAGCCATATGATGGCATTTGGCTTTCGGACAGTTTGCAGCTCGACTCTTTTGTCCCAAAGACAAAGGCTATGAATGGAGCTAGCGATGCATTGTCCCAGACTGTTCCACCCTTGGCTTATACGTAATATTCAAAGGATGCACAAACACAAAGCGGACGAAAAAGCGTCCTTAAGTGCAGGACAAATAGCGATGCGGAATGGGACAAAGTCAAGAGGCTAAAGAGCGGAAATGCATATTCTGAAATTGTAAAGCACAGAGATCTAGTAAGTGAGGTCTCAACTCTTAGATACCCTGTGATCAAATGCGATGTAGTTTATTTGATTTTTCTTCTTTATTTACTAAAAATAGTGTATACCCAGTTTGTTGAATTTGCTGGGCACGAACAGGGTATTCAAGAGCATTATATTGTTTTTGTGCTTTCACTTGTTCCTTTGTTGCAATTGTAACAGGCTCGTCGTGGATAGGAAGAGGCCGCTCTTGACGCGTCTTCATCATAACTACAAACAAAGAATAACGAGGCAAACAGTCAAACAAACTGAAGAGTCTGAACTGTTTGCTCTCCAACTAAGTGATAAGTGCCCCCACCTCCCAAAAAATAAAAAATAAAAAAAAAAACGATAAAAAAAACATGGGGAAAAAAAAACAATGAAAACACAAATAGAAGGCATAAGAGTCAACAAACCGTTGTGGGGCAGCTGCAGCTCGGCTGCTCATCCTCCTGTTGCACATAGACATAGGCACACGATGTGGCCCCAATATGCGAGCTATTCTCATTCTCTACTCTCTGTATGCTTATGTGCAAAACAAAAATAAAAACAATAAAACAAAATAATTTGTAGCATTTTCGTGCACATGAGTTCATAATAATGCCGACGGTGCCTTTTTTTTAGGACAGACTTGATACAATATATATATATATATATATATACATATATATATATATGTATATATGTATTGTGTGTGTTGGGGCGTAAGCGCCATAATTATTTTTTCTGCAAACGTTGCAAACAATTTATGGAAATGATTGTGTTTGAATAAGTAATTGATTAATTATCACTACATAAAAGTATGCACAATTTATACAGACACACAATTTACTTATTTCGATTCAGCAATTTTTCCATTTCGTTTGTGTCCGTCGGCAAGGGAAAATGAAATGATCGCTAAGGACACATACCTTAAACAGTTCACAACTATATTTAATATATTGTTAGTTGACAAAATACTTGAGTGAGCAGTTAGTGCAAGACATTGATAGATATGACAGTATAGACCAGGTCATATTTAGTTGTTCAAAAAGTGTTTGTAATGCACGTAATATGACTAACGCAAATGAAGTTTAAAAATTCAAATGACGCAGATAGAAATTAAATTATTTTTTCCACAACACTCTCTCGATTGGGCCTCCTATGAATGGGGACTTGAAGAGCAGTTCTGACATCAAATGAATACAAATTTAGTTTGTTTCACATTCACAAATTGGTAACAGGACTCCAGGCAGAGGGGGGGCTGCTTCTGTTAGCTGTGGGCCATTAACAATGTACATTGCATATGAGCCACGTGGCCAGTGTGGAATTTGTGTGTGTGTGTGTGTGTAAGAAAATAAAATTCAAAAGCGAGGCAAAAAAAATAAAAAATGTTCCATTAACTAAATTAACTTTTAATTGAATTTTTTCGACCGACTCAAAGAGTATGCGCCAATGTACTTTCATCTTTTAATTGCAATTTGAAAGCGGAACAAAACAAAAAAAAACACCGAGAACATAAAAAACAATAAAACAAACAGAAAATTATAACAATAAAATGTTGAGTGAAGAGTAAAAGAACTTTGGCAACGACTGACTGGTAAAACGGACAGGAACGTGCCATACCAAAGGCAAATAATTAAAAGAGAGGAAAATCAAGTCAAGAATTTACATTTATGTGCAGAGTGTACTGGTACTTATGTGTGTGAGTGTGTGTGCGTGTGTGTGTGTGTGTGTGAGTGAGTGAGTCAGTAAAGATGAAGCTGTGCGTAAATTAGTTGTCCTTATTTACACTCTTTAATGTGCCTGTCAAACTTATATTTTAATATTTCAACTCAAAGCTGCCCATATACAGCAAGAAGTTTAACTATCTGTTAAATATTTGAGTAGCTGGCGTTGCCGCCTTACAGTATATATATATATATATATTAACAGCATTGTTAGCTCGTTGATAAGGTGCTGCCAGCTTAAGGTTAATGTTATTGAGAGGGACTCTGGGCAAGCGGGGTGCAAATGTTTCAAATAAACGTAATTTAAATGGCAGCTAGAAATGTTGGCCTTCTGCTTGTCAAGCACATTTGTACTGTAATTTAAGTGCCCATCGCAATGCGAGACCCTTTTTGCTGAGTGTACAAGCATAAAAAGATTTGATGTGCTCGTAATCTGCGTCTGGGCTGGTGTTTTTAATGCATATACTATTTGCACCCACCCCGACATGCATTTGTAATTAGTTAATGTGCCGGTGTAGTCAGTCACATTGGCATTACGGGCGTAAAGCGTCGAAACAGTCCCAAACCACTCTCCCCCCACCCTTCCTCCTGCTCCCTTTTTGTGGGTATAAAGGTGAAAAATTTACTCGCTCTGGGCCGTGTGGCCTGTTGGTGGCCTATGCTAAGTATGCAAGGCCTTATGCCAGCTATCTCCCTTTGGTATTCACCTACCATATTGCCAACCCTCTACCGCCTACCTTTAGCCCTCTGTCACCTGCTCCTCGTCGCTGGTCCGGCTGCTGCCTGAGCTAATGAAGTACACATATATATATGTGTGGAATGCCTGCCAACATACGCTCGTGTGGCAGCCTTCAAGAGCAACCTTTGTATACACTTGCTGGGGCAAGGGGTGCGTTTTAATTTTGTCACAAAGCGTGTAACATATTGAAAAAGACATCTGTGAGCCCATATAGTATATATGGTCATAAACAACATACAACAGCTAAGTCTTCACGACTGATGTTGATGTTGCTGTTGATGTGTAGGTGTCGTGCACAAAGGAACAATCAGTCGCAAATTGAGACAGTGCACAAAATACGTAGATGTTTTCCGCAAAATTTCAGAAATATATCTTAAGCAAATTATTATATAACAAATGTAAAATAAATATATATTTTTAAGCAAATTTTACTTGAATTTTGATGACACAGTGAAAGACGCTTTAGCTCACATAAACTCCATAACATGTTAATTATTAAGTTGTTACTTAATTGTTGCTCCTTTCTCCTTTATTCTCCTTTCAAAATTGAAGATTATTTCATTATATTTCAAAGATTCAAGCACAAAGTTATGATGACAGACCAACTGGTTGTTTAAAGTGAAAAGATCTCCAAGTGCGGTAGGGTATTTAATGTACGTCAAGTCCCAGATAGCTGTTCTTGCTTGTTTTATTTTTATTTATTTATTATTATTTTCTTAACCGCATTTAAACATAGGCACGCGCAAAGCACACACATGTGTGCATGTGTGTGTGTCTATGTGTGTGTATATATATATACTCACATTTGCATGCATAATATGTAAGAGTGTGTATTTTTTATGTTGTTGCCTCTTTATAGAAGCGTGTGTGCCTGTGTGCGTGTGTGTGAGGAACAACATTTAATATGTAAGCATTTTACGTGGCGTATACTTAATGCATTAAGCATACGCCTCAGCTCTGCGGCGTTGACAACCAAAGCGACAAGTAACAAATTCTTTTCATGCAGCTCAGGTTTCCCCTGCTGCCTCTTCTTCTAATTCTTCTTCTTCTACTTGTCCTACTACTCCTTCTTCATTATTTTTATATATTCTTGTGCCCATCTTCTATATATCTCCTTTTGTGACTTGCAGGTGAATGTGAGCAACACTTGGACAATGCCACAGGAGGGGCTGAATGTGTTTTATCGCTTCTTTCGTGATCGCATCTCCTGGTTCGAGGCGGATGCCGTTTGCCAGTTTCACCATGCCAATCTTGTGACAGGTAAGCGAGACAGACAGATAAACGAGGAAGCTGGCCACAAAGCTAAGCCGAAGACGCGACGTCTACTCACAGTAGAAAGGATATTCAATACATGGCTGTAGTTGCTGTCCCCAGTTACACAAATGGGCTAAGGGGAAATAAAAAAAATATCTATATGTATTTATATATATATAAATATATACGTACAAAGCTATGCTAAATTCCAACACAATGTGAAATGCAAATAAGCCCAATGACAAGAGACCAGGCAAAGAGCACAAAACAAACACCAGGCCACCAAGGTAACAAAGGGTGTCGGGGGCGTGATGTCGCCTGGAGGGTGGAGAGTGGATGGGCTTTGGTTGCAAATGTCCGGCATCTGTTGTGACAACGTTGCCAGCTATCTGCTGGCCAATGAACACAACAACAAACTGATGCAGTCATTCAGAGGACCAAAGACCCAAGAGCTGAAGTCCTAAATATGATCAGGATTGGGGTGTGTGGATACAGTATGCCGATGAACTTGGTCAACTAAGTATTTATCATGTATATCATGCACATAAGCCTGCCTCTCTCTATCTCCCCCTCTACCACCATATCTCCCTCATTCCCTTATTCCCTCTTTCCCCCACTCTACGGTGTCCGTAACACAATAAATCCTTTTGACAAATACTGGTCACTGCAATGCGGGCCTTAGAGTAATGCCCAATAGGAACAGGGGAAGATGGGGACATACAACTAAGTCAACAAAGGGTCGCTCAACCGGCTTATGGGCATACTCTCCTCGTAAATAGATAAGTATACGTAAGTTGATTGTTGATAAATTGTGCATTGTATTGCCGCACTGTAAATCTGTAAAATCTGATAAATGGTGCAAATCTGATGAGCTAAAATCAAAACGTCGACAAAATATCTATGCCAATGGGTCAGCTGTAGTCGAAGCTGACAACTTAACCAATTTCTTTATTAATAATATATAAATATTAATAATTAATTAATTAAATAACAATAGATAATTAACAAACATTTGTCAAATACATTTCAAAATGTTTCCACTTAGTCTCTTGTCATCTCAACTGCCTTCATTCATAGACGCAAACCCTATCTATTTGTCACGAATTCCAAAATTCACCAGAGATATGTAAACTCACAAATTCCACTCGATGTCTAAGCTTGCATTGTCTTATAAATAGATTCATATGCTTTTCCTTATGGTTTCCTTCAACTTGTGTACAACACCATAAGTTCATTCGGGCGCACAATTGTCCTTGGGTCAACTGAGTGTGACGGGGAGCAGTGTGCACAAACAATTTGAGGCGCAGGGATGCATGTAAATGTGTGAAATAACAACACGAAATGAGGAAAAAGTAGTAAAAAAAAAAAGAGAGGAACAACTCCAAAATAGAAAAATAACGAGTCTAAGCAACAAATCAGCAATGTTAAATAGAAGAAAAGCCAAGCTAACATTCCCTGTATTCTGCGTTTGAGGTGCCTTGAGTCCGATTTGTATTCATATTGTACTAAAACAGTTATTGGACTTAAGAAGCTTTTAAGAGTCGTAAAAAATCGACATTCTCAAGTATACAAATGTTTCAACTTGAAACAGTCCATGCATCCCAATGTATCCCAATTGAAGAAACCCTATAGGATTAATGTATTGTTTTTTTTAGCATCAATGTGATTCTCCAATTTAACGACTAGAAACAAAGTTCAATTCAACAAAAGTAAAGGGTATTTTAATCGCTCGTATTAGATATCCACAAGGATCGGACTGGACGGGCAGCTGCCTCTTTGGGTCACCTCATACAGTTTGAGTTGTTTTTGGTGGTGATTTCGGTGGTTTTATCCCTGTGCTGTGGAGTGCAGTGGTGTCGAGTGCTTTTGTGGTCGCTGTCTCTGTCGCATACCCAACATAGTAAAACAATGCGCTTGGCAAATTAAATAGAAATATTCGTATTGAACAAATAAAAACCATTTGTTTCGTTTTCATTCTCTCTTCCTTTCTTACTCTCTATTGTTCTTGATTTCCTTTTGTTTGGTATTTTACATTTTTTCATTTCATTTACTCTTTTTTTTTGCCAGTCGACAACAGTTTTCAATTTGATGCAACTCGCGACCTGCTAAGGGAATTGGATGTGAACGACATCGTTTGGATTGGACTCATGCGACCGCAGAACTCGGATCGCTTTATGTGGTCGTAAGTAAAACAACAACAGCAACAACAGCAACAATAGCAACAGAAACAACAACAGCATTTAAGCGACACCCATGCAACAACAATCAACAACATTGTTTTGTAATTGTGTCGTTGCTGTTGATATGTGAATTTATGGTGCAGGAGCATTGATGAATGTTATGTCTGCTTTTAAATATATTTATTGGCGAGCGAGCCACAATTTAGAGTTGGATTAGTGACGCTTTAACTCTAAATTTATTGTTATACCCGAGTGCATTTCAAAGTACAAACTTTTTATACTTAATCCTATACTAAATTTTAGCTTTAACGTAAATTTCAAGAAGCTGGAACAGACTTAACTTACTTCACCTTTATATTTTATAAATATTAACACAATAAAATTATAGAAGTTCGATTTTTTTTCGTATAAGATTCATGTGTAGGTTTCAAATAAATATAGTTTTCGTTACTGCTAAATCTAAAGACATAATTACAAATATTATCAGGCATCATTTGGCTATGCCGTGTTCTTGTCACCTACAAGCTTGTAGGCTGTTGCTCTTCTCAACATTTAACATTTAACATAATTGACTGATTAATATTTATAAAAAGAAGTATTTCAAAATTGGGGATCAAATAAATAGAATTGCAAAGAAACATTTACTGTTTGCTATAATCGAGAGGCCGAGCTATAGATCTATCCAGAAATTGGAGTCTGAAACTATTTACATTACACAGCAACTCACGACCTTTGGTGGTGGACACTGGTTACTGGGCTGAGTCTCTGCCCCTAATGGATGCGCCTCTCTGCGCTGTTATCGATCCCATACGCGACTATCGTTGGCATGCGCTGCGCTGCGGCGGTCCCGAGACGGCTTCTTTCCTGTGCGAGATGCCTGGTAAGTAGACAAAGGAAGGGGGGAAGGGGTTAACTGGTTGATTTCAAAATCTTAAATGAGTTGATGGACTGCCCTTTTGTTCTGTTGCACAGTGCCAAGCTGGGCAGATGCCTGCATACTCAAGGATATGCCCAATCTGACCATGCAATACATGGCGGATACGGCAAGCATTGAGCTGATCCGCAACTGTCAGGAGGAGGGTCTACTTCGGCACACCTGCAAGGGCAAGGAGGTAAGTGTGGGGGCGGATTTTCAGAGTTTTAACTCTGTAGCGAAATCTCTGTTTGCACACATTCGTTGCAGGATCGTGAGCGGGCCATACGGGAGTTAATCTGTCCCAAGGAGCGCTTGGAGGCGCAACGCATCAACGACATCACCAACTCGCACTTTAAGTCACTGCAAATCATCAACAACATGCCCACGGACAACAATGAGAACAACGACATCGAATATCTGCCCCTGATGGCCAACTATGGTGCGAGTGCCATTAAGATCCAGGTCGCCACTGTTGCCACAGCCGCTCCCGTGCCCGTTGAACGCTTCAGTCTCGATAGCTTAATGATGGCGGATGCGCCAGTGCCAATGATTCGCTATCACATCCCCGGCCAGATTCCCATGCCCGTTAAGAAGTCGGCCAAGAAGGTTAACATCCACGAAGAATACGCCAAGAAGCTGCAGGCACAGCAGGAACAGAAGCGTCACACGACTCCGAAGCCAATTTCCCACCTGGACATGATGATGGGCGATCAGCCGCCAATGAGTGATGAGCAACTGACCGAGGATCATGACAGCGATGTCTCAAACGAAATCTTTGCGGCACTGCCACACCGAAAGAAAATAATGCTAGAAGATCTGAAGACCATGCAGCCCATAACTGAGAGAACAGCAGCAGCAGCCACCGAAGAAACAGCTGCAACATCATCAACAGCAGCAGCTGCAGTAACATTTAGCAATGCACCAGCAACCACAGCAACTACAACTATCACAGCATCTACTACAACAACAACAGCAACTCCACCACCATCAACAACAAGAGCCAGCACTGTAGCAGCAGTCACAACAACATCTGAAGCACCTCCAACAACCACATCAGCAGCAGCAGCAACAACCATGGCAGCAACATCAACCGCGGCAGCCGCAACAACCCAATCACCCCCATCAACAACAGCAACCGCAATAAGATCCTCTGCCGTGCCTGCAACAACCACAACAACAACAAGCGCACCCTCAACGACAACAACAACAACAGCATGCGTAACAACAACCGAAATGAACATTAAGATAACAACTGCAACAGCAACACAAGCAGCGGAAGTGGAAACGGATTCAACTGTTGTTGCCACAACTAGCAACACTTCCAATAATGACGAAAGCAACACTCGCCACATCGGCACCAGCAGCAGCAGCACGAACATGAACAGCAACATTCCCGCACCGACCACAGCAGCAGCAATCCCGATGGGTACATCAACGGTGAGCATTGCACATCCCATACATCCGGTGCAGCAGACGCGCGATGAAATGTCGCATCCACATGTCAAGGAAACGGTAGACAATTCCCATTTCATACCGCCAATGCTTCTGGTCAAATCACACTATGTGCCGTCAGCCAAGCACGGTGAGCATGGGGAACATTTCGAACATGGGGAGCATATGGAACATAAGGCAGAGCGTGTTACCCTCAATCTACTGGCAACGACTTCAACAACAACAGCAGGAACAGCAGGAGAAGCTGTAGCTGCAGCAGTAGCTGCAACCGCGCCTTTAACAGCCGTGATACCAGCACTCATCGCAAGCAAGGCATCCGCAACAGCAGCATCAGAAACAGAGGGAACGACACCAAGCACAACAACAACAGCAGACAAATCGGTTGCAACCTCAACAGCAACAACTACAACAATCGCAGCAGCTGCAGACAAAGTGCTGACTACAGAGGCGCCTCAGCTGTTGTTAGTGACCGCAACAAAACAGCCAACAGCTAATGAAAACAGCTCAAATGCGACCGCAGCAGCAGCAGCAGCAGCAGCAGCAATTGCAACAACAAATGCAGCTGCCGCTCAAATGCCGACCGATACAAAGATGCAAGTGGAAAGCGAGAGCGAGGGCGAGGCCGAGGCTGAGGATGAGGAGGAGCTGGAGTTAACGAGCGCCACAACAGCACGTCACAACTTCCTGCAGGAGGAAACTGAGGCGCCCTTTAAGCCAAATCGACGACGTTCGCTAACAAAACCGGAAACCGTTAGCTATTTCAAGAAGATCTTGGGCTAAATGCGTGCCACACAACTGAAGCGCTTCTTTTCAGTTAATACCCATTTCCGACAGCAATCCCCCTTCCCACATCTATAATCCCAATCGATCCCCCCTTTTCAGCGTCACCCCTGCAACGTAATTGGCGTGCAAAGAGGAAAAATAGAAGATGAAGAAGAAGAAGAGAAAATATCAAAGCTGCATTGCCAGCAAATTGAATCAAGTTGATGTCACTGTCTGATTCAACCAGCAATCACACACCCAACCAGCAGCAGCAGCATCATCATCATCATCATCGTCGGCATCATCAGCATCAACCAAACACACATTCTGCCCAAAGTTTGTAAAACTTGGTAAAAACCCCCTTGCCGCCCCCCCCTGGCTACCCGCCGGAAACTCAAGCTGTTAGTCAACGCCAAGCGGAAACGCAAAGCAGCCAAAAGAAAACTCAAGCATTTCAGTGTAGAGTGGCAGCAGAAGTTCCAGTTGGGAGCACCAAATATGTCAATTCTTTGCAGCACAAGCCACAAAGTACCACCGCACAACAAATACACACACACACATACACCACAACACATAGTATACACACACCTCCACATTAGCAGAGACAGGCTTTGGAAAAAGTCTGTCAAAGTAAATGACAGTCAAAGTAAGCGAAAAATAATAAGTGAAGAGCAGAGGATAGAGAGGTGAGGTGTGGATATAGAGGTGTGTGTGTGTGCGCGTTTCTAATGGCCAAATCTAAGGTATGATAAATAGTACTAAAATTCTTACTCGTTAGAGTCACTCGTGGTATACGCATAAAATATGAAAATCATTACACAAGCGAGTCAATTTTTTAATTTCGTTTTCCTTCCCTACCTTGCCGGCACTCAGTCGAGTTAAAAGTAAAAAGTAAATATTTGATATCCATTTCGAATATTTATGGTTATGTGCACATTATAATACAATTGAAATGCCAGTATGCATACATATACATATATGAACCATAAACATCAAGTATTAAACATACAAAGTATTATTCACCATCTCCAAATGCGAAAAGGCCTCGTATAATATGAATAAATTTACACATACATAAATATGATGTAAAACTTCGTCTTTTTTTTTTTTGTCCAAATAGTGAATATATATGTATATGCATATGTATATATGTACGTATACATGTGTATGCATAAGTGTATAAGTTTGGATCGCAAAGTTTTGCGTAGTTATTAGAATTCAAATGTGGAGCAGCAGAAATGCTTTTTGGTCGAACGATTGCGACATACTTAAGATTAAGATAAATAAAGCAAAAATAAAAAATACGAAACGAATCTAATCGAAACGAAATGAAAACGCACACAACACACTCCCAAGTACACAAAAATCAAATCCAAGTACTTCGATCTAGAAAATTATGTACTCACCAAAGCAAAACAAAACAAAAAAAAGGCAAACCAAAAATAAAAAATTAATGATAATCAATTTGCTAGAGATAATGTCAATATTTATTGACAAAGAAGAAGAAGAACGTCGCAGAAGCATCTGGAGGCGAGCGCAGAAGGCAAAGTAAAGCAAATAGAAATATATGTATGCGTAAATAGTATAAATATAAACCACATAAATAATTAAAATACGAATAAAATCCCATTAAAAAAAATTACAAAAATATAAAAATGAATAAAAATGCTTCTTTTTAATGTGGGCTAATGAATAATTATAATATTCGTGCTATTTGGGGGCTACGTACAGAAATGAATATCCAAATTTACTTCTTGTAAACTCGTTCAAATTCGATTTTGATAAGATTTGCCTATTTCTATCCACTTTGACAAAATATTATTCAATCTTATTGCTTGCTTAAGCAAAACCATAAAGATTCAGTTTAAATGTCAGTTTTTAAGTATGTTACAGAAAGCATTAAGCATCTCCGATCCCATAGTATATACTTGACCCTGATTAGTTGCCGAGTCCATATTCTTCTAAAATGCCTTTCTGTCTTTCTAAATTCATCATGGAATGGAAGTTCTCGTTTACCACAAGCATATCAAGTTTATTTCATGCCAACGCTTTAACCATCAACAGAAGATTGAGAGCAATTAATTTATTATTTAAATTTAGCTTAATCTTCAGCAATTCGGCTTGAGAAATACCTTTTCTGTATTAGTATAGGGGTATGTGGTATAAATTGGCAACAGGATATCAATGTCACTCGGTTTTGGTTCTAGGTGCGCTGAAACAAGTATGCATAAAAATTGAATGGATGCTTCACAAAAATGTGGAAAATGTTCCGTTTCAAGTGTTCAGCATGCAGCAAAGAGAACAAGGCGACGTCCGTTTGTGGCAGTTGGCTGGCGGTCGCCCTCACCATTTTGCGGCCCAACCCCCTGCTGAGGGCATAGTCTGCAGTTGAAAGCTCTGCCAACGCTAACATTGCTTTCCGGTTGCCGCCCCTCCACCTCCAGCCCACGTTTCATGCAACCAAACTCTGCCTCGTTTGCCGCAGGCACTCCACTTTTTGTGGAGCATTTCCCTTTTAGCGAAAAGGGCAGCTATGTGGCCAGAGACCAGTCGTTTTGGCAGTTACACTCAACAGACAGACAGAGCAACAGAGACAGAGTGAGAGAGAGAAAGAGAGGGGGAGAGCAAAAGAAAGAGAGAGAGAGCGATAGTTGAATAGCGACATCTGGACAGACAGAAGGCGACGTCCTACTTATGATTGCCTAATATCCAATGAAGCGTTGACGTTTTTTCCTGGCCGGGGCAATCGCTGTCATCGGAAAACAGTTCTCTGGATAGCCAACGGAAGCTTTGGCATACGCAGCACTGCACAGCAGGCGACCAACAGTGGCAACGCACACACACAGCCTCTCCTCCACCCTGGCCCCCTCTCTTTTCGAGTCTGCGATTACCTAACGCTTGCCTGGTTCTGATGGGTTTTAAAGAGCGCTTAACTTTAAAGAGCTATTGCATTATGGTATTTGTCCCTGTTCACAATTGTGGTTGTATTTAATTCATATGATTAAAACTGTAATTTCTTGCATTTACTCTTAATCCTTGCTGTTTGTATGTTCGTATGTGTGTGTGTGTGTGTGTGTGTGTGTGTGTGAGTGTACGTGTGCGTGTCCTTTTGCGCGTGAGTACGCATGTGTGTGGGTGTGGGTGTTAAGTAACTTTCGACAGACGGGCTCGCTGCAAATGTATTCCAAGTGCTACATTTTTATTTCACTTTTATTCGACGTGTTTTTACAGTCAACTTGGGCAGCAAATTAAATGCAGCTGACATAACAACCGACATGAAGGCAAACAGCGACAGACACGAAGACAGACGGAGACACGCGTCCAACGAATGAGAATCATTTGGCGTAAAATGAAATGTTTTATTAACAATATAAACTAAAGGCAGCGCCATAAAAAGCTTCATATATGGCCCAAGGGTGTTTCAGGTACGCATTCCAGATGGGGCGCATCTCGTGATTTGTCTCGTGTCACGAACGCACAGCAATTAACACAGACAACTAAATCTAATTCTATCCACATCGGTATACCCTATCAAATGGACTTTGTAGGAGCAATTATCAATCTAAAATTGAAATATCTAAAATGAATTTGATCTGTTATCGTTGCTTTATATCATGTGTGTAAGCGCATTCAGTATTCGGCCTGAACATACACAATTCGACCATTACAGCTTGCAGCAATGCATGTAATTTTACTTAAATGAAAATCGTATATTTTTCACCGCCCACTTCGGGTATGAGTAATGAATTGGTTAACTTGTCGTATATTTCTAAATGCATGACTTGCCGTGCAACAAAATGCCATTAAGTGCAAACTTAAATCCCTCTCGTTGTATTTATTACTTTAGTAATTAGAAAGTTGCCACTAATAGTTGGACATAGCAATTATGTGTTATGTAAATTCAGTAGTAATAGTTCTGTGCTAGGGCTATTCAGAGGTACCCTTCTCTAGTTACAGTTAAACAGTAAATATCGTATCTTTAATTAAACGGCATTAGTGGCATTCATTGATTTCAATTTACAAATGTATGTTTGTTGCTTCGTTGCGACTGATTTCAATTGGTGGCAGTCGAAACTAGCCGCAGTTGCTTAAGTGTAAGTAATAGATAGTAATGGAGGGGCACAGACCCAGAGGCACAGGCAAACCGCTAGTAAAGCCCCATTTCAAATTGCGGCAAAGCCTTGTAGAATAATGGCATTGTTATTGTCACACAAACAAAGTACATACATACACTCAGACAAAAATTGCACTGAATTGTAGAAATTCGCCATACTCTTAACGCCAATTATTATTAAAGTATATTTCTAAAAACCATTTGTATTTCTTTTCTTAATTTCAGGGTAAAGTTTTTCAAAATTTCGGATGAATATGTCTAATTTCGATTTTCTAAAATTCACAACGATTTTTTTCTGAGTGTACATAAATAGAAACACATACACAGAGAGAGCGAGAGAGAGAGAGAGAGAGAGAGAGAAAGACAGAGAGACAAACACTCACTGCCTTATTTACTTATAGTCAAGTGCTGGGGGATAAATACATTTGCAAGGACAACGATGCGGCCAATTCTGCTCCATTTGCCCTTTTAGTTAAATTAGTTCAAGGAGAGTTCTGACAAACAGAGTAGGCAAAACAATCTTTTAGATATTTAGCGAGTATGTTTGGGACATGGACTATTTATTAACATAAAAGTTGCCATTATGTTAAAAGCAAAAAAAATAAATAAATTTTATTAAAACTGAGAGACAAGCACTTCTAAAATACCAGAAAATCATTTATTGGGTATGAAATAGGCAGGGTGTCAAGCCGAAAGGAATTTAGGTAAAGTATACAAAATTTTGGGAAAGATTCCGGAATTCTTCCACATTTTACGGTATTTGGTGACGCTAATGGAACATTGTTTTTTTGACTGTACGCTGCCGATATAATGGCACAATACGAAATTTTGTATTGGGCAAAAAGTTGGTTTTTTAAATTTATTATAAAATTGAGATGTCAGCAGGGCATGCTTAAAATAGCCCTTCTATCTTTTTATACATTTTTGATCAGAATCAACAGCAGAGTCGATCTAGCCATGTCCGTCTATGTGAACAAACGGATCTCAGAGACTAAAGACATCAAATTTCGAATATATGTTCCCTTCTACCAGCTTAAGCACAGACATTTTAACATGTACATATATACACCTAAGTTATTGGATCGACCCTTATAATGTTTCACTATAATGCTTTAGTTTCGAAGTGGTTTTAAAAAAAAAAAATCGGATTCCAATTCCAAAAATAATTCCGAAATAGGTTTTCCAATAAGAAATGTGTAGAATATATATAGTAAACTCTGCTGTATATGCTTAATTATAATTTTGGAAAAACTTTGCAGCCGCGTTACATCAAGAGAAGAGCTAGTTTTTAATAATTGAAACTCATTTTGCGCTGTTGGTTGTAAGGTTTGCAATTTGTCTCTTTACTTTTCCGTTGGGGGTTTTCGTCGCTGTATTTCACATTTATTATTTATTGCAATGTTTTATTAATAACGTCATCCCGTTGAAATGTTTCTGTTTTGCTTGCCACTGCCACAACCGCCCCAAATCCCGGTACATTTTGCATGCATTTTGTTGCGGTCATAATTTTGATGCTGTTCAAAGTTTGTTGGCAAATTGGATACAAGAGAATAAATTGTGTTAATTGGTACACATCTGTAATTTGAGAGTTGACACACAGTTTAAAGGCTTTCATCCATAAGCAGATTGTGTTTCAATTAAAACTGATTCACAGAGACTAGAGACATGACCGTTGAAATTTACCAATAGACAAAAGCGAAAGATAGTTACCTCAGAGTGTATTATATTTGTCTGACTTGGAAGGATTCTTTTTATGAATCTTCTGTAGTTACTTCGAAGGTTCAATATTAAACACTTCTCGGCATTGTCTTACTTATATCTTTCTAATTTAGCCAAATCAAAAAATAAAATAAAAATAAAAATGCTAATGAGATAGATAGATCGAAAGAGAGACTGAGACACAATGAGAATAATAAGATTGAAATCTTAATTGGAGGAAGAGAGGACTATCCTTTAATTAAAGTGTCAATCTTATGTTACTTTTCTCTCTCTCTCTCTCTCTTTGTCTCCCTCTCCCCCCGTCTCTTTTCCTAACATTTTAAAATTTGTAATTCATTTCATTATTCTCTTTCATTTTAAATTGATTCAATTCGAATGGAGTTTTTTTAATTTATATATTTTGAATTACATACCATTTCATATATACATATATATATTTTTTATTGATTTTTTTATTTTATTGATTTTATTTATTACGAAATGAGCTTAATGCCAAACTGTGGCCAATTTATGTGTGGCTGACTTACATTTTATATAAACCAATCTGTATGTGAATATACATATGTATGTATGTGTGTGTCGATTTGACGAAAAACCAGAAATTTTCATAGTTAACACGGTTGAAATTCAAGACCTGACTTTGTGTCCGAAATGCTTTAGTGCTTTTGTTGTTTGTGGTGTTTTAAGTGTGTGGGGGTGTGGGATGAGAGATGTGGTATGGAGTCATGCCATGCCATTCAACGCCAGCTGCACGGCCATTATCTATCCAGTGTGAGTGTGTGGCTGTGTGGCTGTGTGTGTGTTTATCATCATAAAATTCAATTAAAGTGAAACGCACACAATCAAACAGCAGATCAAATTAAACGCCAGACAAGCAATTTACTATGTATGCTGTTGAGGCGATGAAATAAATGGGCGTGGCAGAACGTGGACGCCAATTCAGCTGTGCGTTCTACTATCTGTCAATGTATGTGTGTGTGTGTGTGTGTGTGTGCTTGTGCTTTTATTGAATCCGAAATAAGATACAGTGTTGAATCCAGTTAAAGCCTTGAAACAAAATGAAGTAGCTACCAAATGTGCTGCAGTTGCTAAACCATACACGGTCACACTTAAATAAGGTTCCACTGCTACTAGGCGGCCTCAGGAACAAAACACACACAAATACACACACACGCACACACGCACACACCTGCACAAGCTCCAGGAAACAGCACGACAGTAAATACTCTAGTGCTGCTTCAATATGTATGTGATTTGAGTGTGAGCGAGGGAGAGAGAGCAAACCTTGTAAGGACTCGGTGAAGGTTGTGGCAGGATTCGCTGAAAATCACATAAAAGGCATTGGCACTTAGTTAAGCCAGCGATATTAACAAATGCTGTGCTCCGTTGTCCTTTTTTTTATTTTTATTTCTTCTTGTGTGTTCCACACAAAGGACATTGACAATAAACCAAGTCTAAAGCCGCAACGAATGTGCCCAAGCTGAACGAAGCTGGTCGCTTCACAGATATCATCGCGACGCCAGTAAATGCCACATGCCACACACACACACACACCCACGCACCCTAACACACCCATGCCATTGTGGCCAGCTTGAGAACAACAAGAATCTCAACGCGTTTCCTATCTCTATTCCAATCCCAATCGCAATCCCAATGTCCCATGTATTTACTTACACATGTATCCGCTCGTATTGTTAAGTAGTGTGCGTGTGAGTGTGTGTGTGTGTGTATGTCTTTTGGTTTGTCGTCTACTCAACTCTCTGCTCATGCTTGCAGGCCACTATATTTATAGTTGCAATAAACTTGGCCCACATCGTTGTTGGTTTTTATGACCAAAGTTTAAATTTCATACATCCACAGGCCACACACAGAAACCCTTTAATTCATACAATTTTCAAGCTCCTTGCAACCAGATTTAAAGGAAGCAACAGACGAAAAAAACGGTAAAAGCGAATAAAAATAATAATGAGTGCACATTTGTGGTTTCGAATTTCTAATAGTTATTTCTCTGTAAGATACACTTTTGGAGTGCTTTTGACTACTTTCTACTCTACTCTCTATCCTGGCATCTTCATTCGAGTTTAGGTTACGTGTGTGGAAATGTATCAAGATCCATTATCTTAACTTAAGGAAAAGTGATTGAAATAAAAATAGCAAGTAAAGCTGCAACTTGAAAATGGAAAGAACAGTTTACAATTGGAAGAATATTCATCATATCTGCGAGAATATCAAGACACAAAGACAGTTACAACATAACTGAACCGGTTCAAGCACTCCATACACAGCCAAAAAAAAACATTGGAATGGCTATAGTTTTTAACCATATGAGCACAAAAGATCTCATTGTTAAATCGTCTGCAACATTAAACTCTTTGCACACATATTCTGAGAATCAAGATTGTGGCTTTACATTGCTTTAAAGAAAAATCGTTGCCCTTTTTATTTTGTTTTGGTGCATAAAATGTATTGTTTCTAATACAGAGAGAAGTTCACGTCGACAGTAGCAGCAGCAGCCATAACAGTAAATGCAGCACTCGCTGTGTGCGCTTCTCGTATAATCCGCATGCTGTTGCCTTGCAATTTCTGCCGGCATGCACACATGCACACACACACACACACACACATACATCCATACATACATAGATATTTATTAGTGGTAGTGGCAGAAGCGAAGTCCATTGCTGCCCAACATCGAAGCGCGCTTGTGGCGTCATCTTGCGTGGAAAACAATTAAAAATTTGTGCGCTACACTTGAGGTGCGGCATTTAATTAGGTACAGCAGCCGGCGAGCTCAAAATGGCTGCCAGCATTTTGTTATGCACGCGTATTTACTTACTAATGGCTGGCGAAGTGCCCCATTTAATCGAATGCCAGCGGCTAAAAAAGAAACAGCAAAATACACAAAAGATACCAAAACAATTCCAAATCATGCGTATGCGAGTTGAGTGATACCCTTACTAAATTCCATATACCCATAGTATAAGAGAATAGATTATTATTGTCATTATTATGACATGAAATACTACAGAATATTGATATTAATAATTTACCACTGTTAAAGCGTCAAGCAATATAGATATACTAATGATATTAGAATGAAGTAATGCACTCCATAATTCTCAGCACCCTAAATGGAAATACTAAAGAATTTGTCGAATATCTACCTTAATATCATATAGAAACATAGCATTAAGTTTTCTGTATTTTCTTGGACCAGTATGGCTCTATACTTTTTTTTTATTTATCTGTAGGGGAACAATTAATTGAAGAGTAATGTTTGGTATTATTTTACCAGAATTAGTACATGGTTCAGCTTTTTGGTCTAAATGCCAACGTCTGCTATTCGTTAGCCACTTTTCAATTTAGCTTATACAGCAGCGCAGCTGCAGCGATTAAATTGGCCATTTTATAAGTACGTTTTACTTGAACTTTACTCTAACAATCCACCACACTCCCTTTCTCTCTCTCTCTCCCCCTCCCTCTCTTTCCAACGCTTCCATTCAGAACAGCAGGAGCAGCTACCACAAAGACCACAACACAGCACAAGGCAGACAATCAGAGTGCAGAAATTATGAATTGCCAGAGGCCGTTGCTGTCCATTTAACTAGGCTACAACAGTGGCGTCAACAGTGAAGGTAACGGTAATGGTGGTCGTTAACAGCCAGACTAAAGTATGATATGTTTGCCCATGAAGTTGGCAGACAAAAGTGATATACATATAGCCAGAACAATATCAATGAATACGAATCAGATATTATGAAAATGGTTGGAAATACGCAACTTAATAATAATATGTGAACAGTTTTTGGAATTTAAAATATAATACAGCGGTAGATTTTCGGGAATCATTGTAGTTCTAGTTTCTTGAGTAAATTTCATCTTTATTTAAAGACAAATATGATTAACTTGAACATGATCAGAAATATAGATGTACCTTTATGTAAGATAGTAAGTTGTTTGTTTTTTTAAAGGTACAAATCAATACTTTTCGTACACTCTTCATAGGTTATAGGGTATTCAAGGGCAGCAAGAGCAATACTCACCTCGCCCCGTCTTATTTGTCGCTTTGTCGCGCCCACTTTCGCTTATAGCGAAAATATATGCATTGTCACTCGTCCGTCATTATTATTGTAGACAAAGCGTAAGCTCGTTAAAAGCTGCTCAAAAGCTCAAAACCGGTAGCTCTCACTTAAATGCTCCTTTTCTACAGTTACAAGTTGTAACGCGATTCTGTGGTAAGCTAGGAATTGGGAAAGTTCTGGGCTTTTCTGATTGACCATATTGTTGCCTAAATCATGTTATCAACTGCTCAGCTCGAGTATTCTGTTTTATTTGTACAAACATTGCTAACAATAACTTATTCGAATAATGTATTGTGACCCATTTGCCTTTGTTTTACGTTTGTACTCACGAATTTGTTGTCATGTATCGTGCAACCTATTGAAAGCAGAGGAATTCAAAGCAATGCTAGAATGTTCGCATAAATGCTTTGAAAACACCTGAAAGTGTAAAAGAGCGTTCTAAGCCAGGTTTTGCCAAGTTCTTAATATTGTGAATTGTGTTTCTACATTTATAGATTTGTAGTGCTTTAAGAATTTTTTTCCTATTGAAAACATAATTCATTTTGTATTCATCCCAAATATGCTGAACTTTTCCAATTTTAGTCAACTTCAATAATTTAAATTATTTGAAAGCCAACTCCGTTTTTCTCAAGTGCATTCAAAATTCGTCCGCATTCATCAGAGGTCGAGTTTATCATTACAAAATCGTTGAGCTCCATGTAAATGAAATTTATGCTTTCTGTTCTCGTCCCATTGTGTTTTAAATCGGACTAGCCGCATCTAGATTGAGTGCCAGGACTAGGGCCATAACCAGGCAAAGGACCGCAAAGAATACAGTATCCCACAAATCAAATGGAGTCGCCGACGAGACTCAACTGTCCACAGATATGCACATTTGCGGGCAACCCGACATTATCAATCAGTTGTCGATGCAATTACGAATTGTTGTTGCTATTGTTGCGGTTATTGTGGCTGCGTTCCCATTGCTGTTGTTGCTACTGCTGCTGCTACTACTGATATTGTTGTTGTCACGCATGTGAACATGCACGTAATGCTGTTGCATTGTTGGGGCGTTAGCCAGACTCATGCGACAGAGTTTAATGGTGGCTTAATTAAGCGTTGCATACTACGTGACGTTGGGTGCAAAATAGCACAGAACAGCGAAAAACTTTCAACAGAGTCGAGGGACTCGCCAAGAGGGACAGATGAAGGACGCTGTCGTGGCACACGGACGCTGACATAGACACCCAGGCTGTCAATTGGAAGACATGCCAAGCTCTGCCATGCCAACCATTCACTCAGAAAAAAATCTACATGAATCTTAGAACATCGCCATACTTCTGGCGCCAAAGGTAACTTACCTTGTTATTCAAAAAAATATATTCCTAAAAACCAGGGGTTTTTAAATCAAACCATTCCGTTACTAAGAATCCGAATATGCAATTTTTCCATTTATAAATGCATTTCTTAATAATAGAAAATATTTCTAAAAGTCAAAAACACCACATTTTTGGTATTGTCGACTTTCGGCAAGCTTTTCTAATTTTTATGTTCTAATATTTAGACATTATTGCTAAAAACAAAAAAAAACTTTGCAGTTTTCAGGACGATTTTTTAAAATTCATGGCGAGTTTTTTTTTTGAGTGTCCCCACCCGCTGGCCAGTGCCAAAAAGAAAGAGACACACAGAGAAAGATAGAGAGGGATAGGAAGTAGGAATGGGAGAGTGTGTGTGGGGGACTGTCGCTGATTTTCGCCTTGTGCCTTGGAGGTGTTAACGTGCGTGATTTGTTGGCAGCGAGACGTGCGTGGGATACAAATAGTAAGCCCCATGCGGCTGTCACTAAGAGAAGGCCAAGAACAGGCTCCGGATACGGATACTCGGCGCCAGGGAGAGAGCTTCAGTTTGATTTTGAGTTGGAGTTGATGAGACGAAGATGGAAGATGCAGATGGCGTTGGAGATTGAGATTGACATGGGGCATTAAGCAAACTAACAATGATCATAAATTGCACATAGTCTGTGCTCTAAGGACTACAATCCTAACTGGACACCAAAATCAATTATTTATTAGGCAACATTCAGCCCAACTTACTTTATGCCAGTTGAATACAACTTATTTGTGGGTAGCTAGTATGGTTTCGTGTGATTCCAAACTGGAGGTAAACTGAATATACAAAAAAAGAATTAGGGCTCTATAGCCTCAAGATAAAAAAATAAGACAAAGAAGACAATCGGCGAAGAGGAGGAGCAACATGCGATAACGACGAAGAGGGAGTTGCAGTCCGGCCTTTGAGTGAATAGTTTGTGACAGCTGTGCCTCAAGACGAGAAACGACGAGAGATTTTAAAGATGCCGACATAAAACATTATAAGCGATTAATTTTATTGTATTAACATTATCTTCACTATTATATTATCTTGTATAATAACAAAAAAAACTCTACATTCATGATATGCTTAATTATTAAATGTGAGAACTCATATTAAATTTATTTCCGCTTTCAAAAATGACCATCAAATGGAGGATAATAAAATATTATTTTTGTATATAACAATAATAAACAAGAGAGAACGTTGCAATCGCGCGTAACCGAATTTGTTTGTATTTGGGAAAGTTCCTCGTAATCTTCCTTCCAAGTTTGGTAACTGTAGCTCTTAAATTACAGGAGATATTTTCGTTTAGGAGCGGGAGTGAGCGTGGTTAAAAAAAATAATAGAGAAGGTTCCTAGTAATCTTCCCTCCAGGTTTGGTAACTTTAGTGATCTTATCGACTTACACCTTGGCGATTATGGGCGCAGGTGTAGGTGTGGCCTTAAAATTGATCGATTCTTAAAGGCGGCTTCCAATAATATAGCTTCCAAATTTGATGGCTCTATGATGAAAAATTGCTGAATTTCAAATTTTCAGGGGCGTGGGGCCTGGTGCGGCGGAGGTGGGCGTAGCATATGCCAATGGTGGAAGGACATCACCAACTACCCACCATTGTCTGCTTAGTGGCTTAACTAATTCATACTAACTATTTTTTTTTGTCTGATTGGGATAATTTCTGCGTTTTTCCCAATACAAGCAATAAATTTTGGACCATTTTGCATTTAAATACCCCCAGAAATCGTATCAATATTTTTTAAAATTCATATTTAATTTAAATTTTATTTTTCATTTAATTTAATCTATTTCTTACATTTTGTATTTTTTTTGCGCCGACTGGCTTTAGTTTACAGTTAAATTCTTCGCACTCGTTTTGTTTACATTTTCGCAGTGATGGCAAAATATCTGTATCAATTGGTATCGATATCTTTTTGGATTTATGTCATGCGCTGCCGTAACACAAATCTGTAAGCCGTAAGTTTTGTTTTATATTTTTTATATATGCATGTTTACATGGGTGCAGATACGCATTTGATAGTGATTAAGGTAGAGAAATAATTTAAAATTATGTTGTTGCAAAGCAATACTAAAATGTCTATGGCCATTTTCGCATTCGATGTCAACAATTTCGAATTTAGGAGTGTGAATAATAATAAAAGATTGATATATTATTTATTATCAGCATACATACGAATTTACAAAACAATTTTACTCCACAAAATTTATTCTACTATCGCTTGTAGCTATCGATAACTCATCGGCGTTTAGTTTAAGCAATCGCCGAGCGCGCGTTGCAGTAGACAACTTTGTTTTGTCTAAACTCAGCGAAAAAAATAGAAAATAAAACATGCTCAAAATGAAGCGCATCAAGGAAGATGATTCGAACAATGGAAAAAGGAAGAATACAATTTCACCTAAAATCAGCACGACCGGCAGTGTGTGGTCAGCGGGGCGTGTCAAGGTAAGTTTTCCCATTATGAGAAACACTGTGTATACACTGCCCTTATCTTCATCTTGAAACAGAAACCGAAAGAACCTTACGATCCGTCCAATAATTACGTATCCCACGGACTTCGCAGAAATTTGGCGGCTTTACAAACTGGGGCAATATCAGCCTCGCAAAATTCGAAGCGCATCCAGCAGCAATCAGGGATGTGTATTGATGGCGTTCCAGTACCAAGCCGTTTTACCGATATTAGCATGGGATGCGGCGGATGTAAGCCAAGGTGTGGCTCTGTCTACAGAAATAACTTTCTCGGCTGCAAGGCTTGCGGTTTGACATGTAAACGCCTTTTTATACACGGGAGTTGGCTTCATTTTCAACTGCACCTTTTGATTTTTACAGAGCATTTTGTGCATGTGCTGTGCTTGCATGAATATCTATCACTTGGATTGCCATAGGCCGCGCGTAATTCCGGCCAAGATGGCCATGAAGTGGAAATGTTATAGCTGTGATCCCAGCTACAATCCGACGGAGTCGGATGACACTGCTGTCACACTTCGCACTGGACGGGTCACTTCCAATCGAACTGCAAAGAAGCAATTTTCAACAAGCAAACGAGTGCTGAGTAAGAGTTACATCCCTCCCACCAAGGCACCAATGAATGATGAGAATAGGTTGCCAAAGAATGAGAATAAGGCGTAAGAGCGAAAAATGCATAAGAACGAATTAAGAAAAGGCAGTGATAAAAAGGGGACGCTTCCAAAGCTCAACATTATGCTTGTTTCTTTCAAATCAACGGATGACAAAGAGAATGGAGAGAATCACCAACAGCGTACAACCGTCTACAGTTTAGTCTTTAGCTTGCAGAGTTCTACCAATGATTTTACCCTCGCCTTGAGTGATTAGCTCCTAGTTTGTTTTTTTTTTTTGTTATGCTACGTAATCTATTTGATCATTCCAAAATAGAAATGCTCGTTGGAGCTTATTAATTGGGATCATTGAAGATCCACAACATGATTTCCCCATTATTATTGCACAATATATAGTATTAATTAGGACCAATGAAGATCCACAATAGTTATTATTATATTAATTAGAATCAATGAAAATTCACATGTTTTCCCCATTATTATTCCACAATTATTATTTTATTTATTATTATAATAATTGGGATCAATGAACATCCACAATATGCTTTCCCCATTATTGTTACACATTATATTATATTAATTGGGACAAATGGAGATGCACAATTATTATTTTAATTATAACTATAATAATTTGCAATATGCTTTCTACAGTATTCCACATGAAGCATTAATATTCATGTTTATGTTTTACTAGTTGATGTTCATTAATTAGGATCAATCTCGTTATTATCACACATTAATCAAAGTCAAAAAACTATATAACGAAAGTTTAAGATCTGAACGGAAACGAAGAGTTATAAACCTATAAGGTAATTTGTCTGAAAGGGTTATGTATATATGTACATATAACTATTATGAAATAATGATGCAAGATCTCTTATGCCAATCGCTAGGTATAGTAAGAAAATAAATAATTTGTGTTGATCGATGGTCTTTTTATAATAATAATATTTTATTCGAAATACATTAAGAATCTTGTTTTTCTCTTATTGATTGGTCTGGCAGTCAACATGAATTTTAATTACATGTTGCAGATTTCAATTTGATAAAGGGGACTAAATATAATATATAAATGTTATATATACACAGACATACATACTAGCGTATGTAGGAATGCAGTGCTTCCAGTGAATAGCAAAAGCAGTACATATATCTAGTTGAAGTACATAGACAATCATCACATGAGCATCATCAAAAATAAAATACAGGAAAAGCGCGAGCTTCAATATAATACGATTGGCAAAGAGCATCCAGCATGTGACTATCTCAGACGCGCGGCAGCAGCTTCTCCTCATCGGCGGGAAAGTGAGTAACAGTTGCCTTGGCGACGGATTTTGAGGGATCGTAGCCGTAAAGCAATATTGAGGCGATAACTAGCATTGCGCCGCCACTGAACTGCAGCGTTAGATTGAAATCGAAAATATAGATGGAGGCGATGCAGGAAATGATGATCGCCAGCGATGTGGCAAATCCCTTAAGTATATTGTCCGCGTACTTGACAACGACGGCAACAATGAGGCCGCCACCTGCTTGCAGCAGAACAAGATACCAAACGAACACATCGTAGCCATGGAAGAATCCATGGCTAAAGATGCGACTGGCATCGTTGATGAAGCACGTCAGCAGGCCGAACGGTATGCTCAGCAGGCTGAGCTGTACGTTCCGCATCCACACAGAGATATCGGCGCCCTTCAGTATCTTCTCGAAGTAAATGCCCGCGAAGCCAGATAGAAAACAAGCACCCAATGCCGACCATAAGCCGAGCATACGATTCTGGCCGGGTGCCGAGTCAGCTGTTAGTTTTTCTGGTGCCACCGTTGAAATCAGAGCACTACCAGCACCAGCACCACCAACTGCGCCACCACCATCGGTCTGGGCCAGCTGCACCAGCACAATGCCCATGACGAGCAGCAATAAAGCGCCCCACTGTGTGTTGAAGAGCTTCCGCCGAAGAATGACAACGGCGAACATTGCTGTGGTCAGTATTTTGAGCTGATATGTCACCTGATAAGTGGCCGCATCCAAATGCGATGCAGACACATACAGCAAATTGTTTTGCACAATGTAGACCAGCGAGGGCACACACACTTTCAGTGTGTCCAGCGGATTAGATATGATGGTCTTGTGCAACGAGCGCACAAACCTTTGGGTATCTTTGCCCTCCTCATTAAAAACCAGCACCAAACACGTAATTAGCTTGACGAGTTCAGACATTAATACCGCTGAAACAACAACAACAACAAAATGAATGATAAATTGTTGAAGCAGTAAATCAGTTAAAGCAAAATCATACACATACACACGCACACACATGCGTACACAGGAAGTACATGTGTACATATGTACACACACTATGCTTATCAGCTGTTATACTTGTCGCAACTCTAATTGAAGTGCCATTTTTTGTAATGCTTAATTGTTAACTTAATTACCCACTAGTTTGTATCTCTGTGTGTGTGCGTGTGTATTTGTTTATCAACAGCGTATCTGCTTACGTTGCTGTCGCATAATTTGCGAATATGCCTCACCTGTGGAGCTGAGAAAGATATCTCCGGGTTGGGTGCGGGCATAGCGCATGCTAAGTCCCAAGATCGCATTCTGTAGGGTCAACGTTAGCAGGCTTAGGTACTTGAGGTGGTTGGAATTCACTGTTCGAGTGGAAACACACATGTTAGTGAGATGGTCAACATTGACTAATTATATTTACATGCACATACCGTGTATATTCATCTTACTTATGCTTCTTTACCAAGGGAACCGGCAAAACGTGATTTATGCCAAATTTGTTTCACAGTTCAGTTCTAGCAAAGCCAAATAAAAAAAAAAACAAAAAAGAAAGGAATCACCTCTTTTTGGTCAGGTAGCAATCGACAGTGTGCGCTGTCTGCTGGCCGTGCGCGTGGCGTCTTCGGCGATTATTTAGCTATGAAGACAGCACGGGGACACGTAAACAAGATTTTTAGCTCATGTTGCGCGTACATATTCATCGTGCATGGTTGTTTTTGTTGCTTTTCGCATTGCTAGTGTGACCAACCAGTAAACATATGCTTTCGATATTGATAACGATTGTACGACTGTAAACATCGAGCACAAGTAATTTTGCAACATATTAGGCATCGATTGCATCTTTCTTCCGATAAAGCCGACGTTGCCTGTGCAATTTGTTATTTATATCGTTTATCTCGTCAATAATAACAAGAATAAAAAACATAGTCTCAAAATGAAAGAACAGCCATTAAGGGAAGTTACACAACTGATACACGCCATCGAAATGGGGTAAGCTCATCTGAACGGGCACATTTTCCCAATAATTTTTCTGTTGACTACTAACAGGCAAATGTTATTGCAGCTTAGTGGAAGGTTCCTACAGTATCACAAACAAGACGCTGGATATCTTCAAATACATCATCATGAGCAAGAGCTGGCAAAGTGCAGAGTAAGGCGTGCCCCTTTGACCTTAACTTTTACATTACATCTGCGTAATCTTAATTCCGTAGAGCTCTCATGCAAATTGTGCGCGCCCAATCGCGAATCCTGCAGGCAGCACTGCCACAGGAGACCGTCACCTCGAACATAGCACGTCGCATACTGAAGATGACACGGGAAGAGTTTGATCTGCTGCAGGCAAAAGTACAACACTTTGCGGACGATTCACAAGCATCGCTATCGCTGCACAAGCTGGTCACGCAGACCAGCGAGAGTTGCGTCAGCGTCGACTATTCATTGCCGCAGCAGGGACTCCGGGAAGCACTGCTCGATCATTTACAGGAGGTCGAAACGGAGCTGGAAACCAGCTCTGAGAATGTTAGTGTCCAAGCCGAGGAACACATTCACTCGTCCGAGATCATACTTACCCTCGGCCACTCGCGCAGCGTCGAAAACTTTCTGAAGCGGGCCATCAAGAAACGACAGTTTCTCACCATCATCGTGGCCGAGTGTGCGCCATCCTGTCGGGTGAGTACGCAACACAAAGCAATGCTGGCCGTGAATAACTTAATTATCGAATATATATGAGTTCCAATACGAATTTTTTACACATTGCCATTGTAATACATGTTATACATTGTAATACATGATAAGGGATAAGCATACAAATTTGAAGATTACATATAGAAATGATTTGTCTACGATATTTAACGCTTCCATTTTGAATGGCTTCTCTGATTGCTACTTGCTCAATCTCGCGGCCAACCTACAAATAACCTTTTCAACCTTTTCATCAGCCAACAATATATACATCTGTGCGCAACTGAAATATATACATACATTCATACACATATGCTTATATCCGATGTTAATCAACCTTTCTCTCTGCGGACAGGGTCACAATCTGGCTGCCACTTTGGCCCAAGAGAAGAATGTGGAGATAATTGTAATACCGGATGCGTCCATATTTGCGATGATGTCGCGCGTCAATAAGGTCATCATTGGCACACACAGCGTTCTGGCCAATGGCGGACTGCGCGCTGCATGTGGCGCCTATACAGTTGCCCTGGCTGCCAAGCACTACTCAGTTCCGGTCATTGTGCTGGCGCCCATGTACAAATTGTCGCCATTGCACTTGTGTCAGCAGGATGCATTTAATATGGTCGGCTGTGCAGAGGATGTCATTGCGTATGACTCGCTACCGGCACGGGATGCCAAAGTCTACAGTCCCATTTTTGACTATGTGCCACCCGAACTGGTTACACTCTTCATATCCAATACGTAGGTGCCTCCTAAATTGCTAGATCTATTCGTTTTTGATATCATTTTGATTTTCACTCATTCTAGCGGCGGTCATGCTCCATCTTATGTTTATCGTCTGCTCTCCGAGCTCTATCATCCCGAGGATCTGGAGATCTAAAATAGTAAATGTGATGCAATTGAAAGTATATTATATTTTGTGAATATTCAAAGGACTAGACATCAATGACAACAACGATAAATAAACTAGTCAATGTGCGCAATTCGGCCTTTAGTTTTGTTGCTTTCAGTCATCGGCTACTGTACGTTCTTAAACAACTGAATGAAATCGGCCAGGCTGTCGGCATAGTAGTCTGGCTGCGCTTCAGGTGAAGCGGCAAACATCTGCTCTTTGGTCTGGCTACCGGAGAGGACGAGCAATGACTGAAAGCCGCAATTCTTGCCGAACTGTATATCCTGCACGAGCATGTCTCCCACAAAGAGGCATCGCTGAGGCATAAGTATATTGAACATCTCCTTGAGCATATCGCCCAGAATAGGTGCTGGTTTGCCAAGGAAGGTTGCCTCGCGATTCGTATAGCGACTGATGTGCTGCAAAAAGTCATAGAAGCCCGGCACATTGAAGTTCTCGGCCAGTGGCATAATAATATCGCTGCCACCGGCTATCAGCTTGCAGTTCTCGTTCAGCTGTAGATGACGTATAGCCTTGGCCAGTTCCACGTACGACATATCCAGGTGTATGTCAAAGAGTACAGCATGCACAGGTCTCTCAATGGCCAGATAGTTAACCAGTGTCGCTGACGTCAAATGCTCCTTGATTTGCTGCAATTACATATTAACATTAACACCGGTATGTATTTTGAATACTTCACACCCACCAGCGACTCATACTCTATGTTGTGCTTACGCAACATTTCATTGGCTTCCAGCGACATTAGCGAATAAACGCGTAATCCTGGCTGGTTCATATAGCTCAAATAGCGCACAATACTTTTTGCCGGATGAACGATGTCATCGTGCTGCACATTGAAGGCACCGATATAGTCAAATTTTTCCATATACTGTTCGTCGGTGCGGAAACTGTTGTTGGACACGAATTTGACAGATTTTCCGGCTAACTTAAGTGCATTAATTGCTTCGCCGGCACCTGGTATCCAGCCAACAAGTAGCCAAATGACGCCATCACAATCGCTGATTACCATATCGAAGGAGTCGACAAAGCTACGCTGCTCCATCACACTAAGATCGTAGAGTATATGCCGTGGAGCCATAACGTTAAACACCCGCTGGCAATGAAATTAAGACAGCAACTAACCGGCAACTGTTGTCCGTTAGCGTTAGACTGCCTATTGCCATGGACACGGTGGATGCTGCTGCGCGCGCACGCCAACATGCAGACCCAACTGAAAGCCAACGCAACCTTTAACCTTCAGGGTAACATTGAAGCTCCGCTTTTCAAGGGCGTAGCTAGCTTTTCGTAAAGGGGTTTTCGCCGGATTGTATTACTTAAACAATTTTAATCTAACAATTGTATGGAAAGTTTCAAATAGGGGCATGCAGAGCAAATGCCCACCCTGCTTCTCCCGCCGACTATGCGCCCTTTTCATTTACATAAGCACACATATAAGTAGATAAGATGTTATGTGCGCACTCCATGCATGAATGGGCTGGAGCATATGATAATCTCACCTCCTCTTTTATTGAGTTACGATTGTGTTATTGCATCTATAAATATGTTCGCGGAAGCTTTAAAATCTGCGTCAGCGTTGTTAGACTCGCAAACCGCACCTATTACAGCAAAGTGCGGCCGAAACACGCATATTTATTTTTAATTCGATTCTTGGAATGTTTCCGCTTAAACCGTTTGTTAACCCTTCAAACTCACATCAGCATGTTTACACATGTCCGTTACGTTTTTGTTTTCACCTGTTGCATATTCTAGATGCATATGTAGATCTGTGTAATGTGTCAACATTTTGCCAGAGATGAGAACCTAATAAAGATGATCCCAAAAGTATATAGGAGAGTTGTGGTAGAAAACTTTTATCTTGCAAATTGTATAATCTGCACTTATAATTACCTCTTCTATTGCCTCAAAATTGTAATTTTCAAGCTAGTAAACCTTGTAAACTTTAGTTATTATGTTTCACACGTCACGCAAAAAATAAATTATCGTCGGACTTCTATATCAGATAGCTGTCATAGGAAAAATCGATCGAATGATGATTTTTAAGTTGTGACATAAATGTCACCCCTTCTGATAAACATTTAAATAACTTTTGACTAAAATGTGAAAGAATTTAAAATTTCAAAATTCCGAACTAAAATTTAAATGTCAGCAGAATAATTTCGATCTACAAGCTATAGCCGTTCTAACTTTAATTTTAATCATATCATTAAAATAGTCTTAAGCAAAAATCTTCTGCTTTTCACCTGGAGATTATAATTTATTCTGCTAGCAACGTCTTGAAGTAAAGCTCCGAAAATATTTATCGCATTTTCTCAAAACTGTAAAATATTGTTGGAATATATGTATGAATATATGTCCATCAAATTGTGGTTGCCAGCTGATTTCAAATAAGGATTGTCAATCAATTAAGAGATTACTACTGCTATGATTGACATGTAGAAATACTAGATATAGGTCGGGTGTGTTAGAAGTGGAAGTTAACTATTATAATTCCAATCGAATGGTATTTAAAATCCGTTGTCGCCACCACCCCCCCTTGTGTGCACCCTTTCACATATATACCTACACCAGCCTACACATGAATATGTATTTACGTATGCACTCGTATGTGTATGTGTTAGCCAACTAGACCGCAAGTAAGCCGTGCTAGACACCTTGACATTGGCAATGATTTCAACGGTTCTTTTCAACTGGCCTTGTTTTGGGCCCGAAAACAAATGCAGCAATTGTGGTTGGATGGGTGGGTTGGTTGTGTTTGAAATGCGAGAAAGAATAGCTTTTAACGAAAGCGAACGTAAACGTGGCAAATTGACAATGGCAATAATTGGAATTCAGTTTCACTTTAACGTACATCTATATGTACATATGAGGTGCAAATGTGGCGTAGTTGTGTCGGAAAGCTGAAAAGAGAACGTAGTCGGAGCTCCTCGACTACATAGCATGAGCTACTAACTAAGCAAATTGACGTGCATTTCACACTGGACACGTAAAAAGCGTAAATACATATATGTATGTGCGTGTATATAGATAGATATATGTATATATAAAAATATATATGTATGTAGGTATATATATCAAAAATTCAAATCGATTGGCAGCCTAGTTAGGCAGCTCTGATAAGATAGAAGACGGCGCAGCACACTCACACACACACACAGTCAACATCAAAAACAAGCGATACCTTTGTATATAAATATGTATATAGTAAAAACACATACTTAACCGGGGCTGTGGCATCGAGAGCTCTGCTGTGTTCCAAGAACTAGTCGCGATTATACAATTATTAGGCAGCAAGCAGGCAGGAAACATGAGCAGCGCCAACCAAGACACCACTGTTATCACTGCCAGCAATGGCCATGCGCCGCAGGAGAACGGCAAGAGTAAGACCACCAGCAACAGCAACAGCTCCGCCAGCAACTCCGCCAGCAACTCTGCCGCCTCCACAGCGACAACAACAACAGAGACGACGACAACGACATCGAGCAGCAGCCTTGAAAATAGTGAGCAGCTCCAAATTATGGGTCAGCTCAAGACCATTGAGCACATCAATGAGCAGCGACGCATCTTTTTGAAGAGCACCATCAATGAGATCCAAGAGGAGAGCAGCAACGAAATTGAAGCGAATGCGAATGCGGTTGCGGAAGAGGAAACGGTAATGTCAACGGGAAAAAAGGAGCCGCCCAAAAGTTTGCCGCTGAATGTGAAATATGCAACGTTGCCGAGTCCATTGATAGTCACATCCGCAATGGTGACATCACCCATGTCGCCACCACCAAAACCACCAATGCTTAGCCGTACACGCAGCACTGGCTCCGGTGATGGACGTACACCACTAACGAACGGTGATTCAACACTGCTGCTGCGCTCTAGCATTGTCTCGGAGACAAACAAAGCGCCAGCTACAACAACAACAGCAGCAGCAGCACCACCAGCAAAAGCAACGACACCAACAACATCAGAATCATCGGATCAACTACAGCAGCCAGCAGCGACCATATCGGCCAAACACTATGAGAGCCTGATCGAGGAGCTGCGTTGTCCTGGCTGCGCTGGGCCCATGAAGGCACCAGTGCTGCTCTGCAAGAGCGGACACAGCATTTGCGAGCAGTGCACCCGCATTTTGCTCATGTGTCCGCTGTGTAAGGTATGTCATAAACACACACACACACATGCATTCATTTGTAGATAAACTTGTACATAGATATAGATCTAGATTCTCTAGACCGACGTCTCTCTCTTAGATTAGTGTTGACGTCAGTGTTAGGTAAGTTATATCGAGCACGATCTTGCCATCGCTTCCTTATCGTCAGGCGATGACGTGCTGCCAGCAAGTACAGTGGAACCTCCCTTACTGTTGTTTACGCAGATTTAACACCTATGCAAATGTTAAACACTACATCATTTTCCGCCACTATTTATTTATTTATGCAATCAGTTCATTTAACTATAATATATATATATATATATATATATATATATATATGTATATATAAACTGGCAATTTGCCATATATAAATTGAGGTTTCGAGAAGGACTAGGATGACACTTTTTAATTTATTTCAAATTTCGTGCAAAAATCCTTGTCCCCCATTTGTCACCCTGACGAGTTCGTCCAAAACTGTTTTCTCATTGGGAAAACAAAGAAAATTTCCAAAGTTTATAGTTAGATTTCCGATACCAGCATCAAATACTATATCATAGAATATGTTCCATTCATACGGATTTCAGTAATCTAGTTTTACTTTTAAGTGTTTCTTTACTTTAAGCAATATTTTGTTGGTTGCATTTCATTTAACTTTAATTTCTACGTTTAATTTAGTTTTCGGTTTAGTTATTGGTAAATTACGATTTTATTAATTGCAGGAGGGATTCAGCAATTCGCGTTCGTTGACTATTGAAGCATTGTGCGCCAAGGCGCATTTTGGATGCAGTCATGCGGCAGGCGGATGTGTGGTGAGGATGCCGGTGGCGTTGTTGCCGTGGCACGAGCAGCAGTGCATCTACAAGCCGATGAAGTGCTTCATGGGACGCGTCTGGGGTGATTGCAAATGGCATGGCCGCGAAGTGCAATGGAAGCAGCATCTGGAGGAGGAGCACACGGACAAGCTATTTCAATCCAACACGGCGGATCTGGAATGGAATATGGGTGTGCGACGTAAGCCCCTCACTGGCTACTATGTGTTCCAGGCGCACGACGAGTTGTTCAACTTTTATGAGATCTACGAAAAGCAGCAGGTGCTCTTCACCATGACGTGCACATCAAATCGACGCGAGAGCAAGTACAACTATGCCTACGAGGTGACGCTACTGCAGCCGGACAACGAGGCGCTATCGTTGACCCAAAAGTTTCCCGTACATAGTGAATACGATAGGGATATACTGATGGACGGCACCTGCGTCAACATTGGCCTGTCCGAATTGGCGCGATTCGTGACCGACGAGAAGGTAAATGTGAATGAATGCCGCAGTAATGTCAAGTCGAATCATTCAAGAATCATTCTTACTATCATTTAATCAACAGATTCTGCATTATCGGGTGACCGTTATGGCGGTGAAGTCGCCACGCCGCTTGAAGCCGTCTCGGCAGAGTCTGCCAGCACTGTCCAGCGATTATCAGCAGCTGAGGAATGTGCCATTGGGTACCAATGGCAAGAGTGTGCCCGCCAACATGATCATAACGCGAACGTACAAGGAGGCTCTTGGTGAGGTGTCTGCATCATCATCAGTGACGGCAACAACACCGGATTCCGAGGAGGGCAATGGCCTGGAGCTGGAACGGAAGTGGGGCACACCCCAGTTGCACTTCAATCGCAAGTATTTACGAAATGCGCTTGGTGAGGATGCCAGCAGCAATGCTGAACTGAAGGTGGACGAACTGCGTCCGCTGCACGAGACGCGCTCGAGCGCGAGTGCCAATGAGGATAAGCTCTCTCTGTGCAGCAACAGTACCAGCTATACCAAAAAGGTATCCGACACGCTACGCCGAAGTTTCCGCGCGCTCCGATCTGATCTAGTCGAGATGCGTCCATTTACCAAGAAGAAGTCGAGCTCGAAGAAGGCAGTAGCAACATCAGCAGCAGAGACCACAAATACTACATGCTAAAATATGTGAAGGACTTTCCACACATAAAAGATATTTAACTTTGTCTTGAGGCCAAATTGAAGAATTGTGATCAAATCTTTTGTTTGGGTCTAAGACCTAAATTTTTTTCTTATTTTCTAATTTTCACTTTTGTTGAATTTGTCCAATATGTATATATATACAAAAAAAAAAAAAAAAATACTCCATAGAGTTTGTAATAAATCCAAAGTTCAGACTGATCCTATCCATTCGATCTTATGCTTTATAGCACTGCTTGTTACCCGTAGCTGCATATGTTTTGCAATACTTTCCCGAGGACCACAACGAAATAAAGAGAGATAAATGGTACATTTCAATGAAAAATATTCTTGTTTATGCATTCAAAAATATCTGTCTATATGTCCTTAAGAGTCCTTAACACTAGGATGTCTGTACTTTGATACCGAAGGTATAGCCTTTATGAATCGAAAACAAATTTGTATTGCCACGCCTACACGTGCGGCCAATCAAAGATAGAGTGACCAAACTTGGAAGGTAACTTGCTGGTAACCTCCTCCAAGGATATATATTTTTATAACACGCCCGCGCCCTAGAAATCTGAAATGCGCATATATTCCACAATTTGTACACCCACTCCGACTCCCTAAACCGATACACCTGTTCGTGTAAGTCGATAAGACCATTATTATTATAATTGGGGGAAAAATCTAGCACTACATGCATCGCTACTACAAATACCTAATTTGGTTAGGTGACTTCTAAGTTTACAGTGTCCCGTCAATAGACCGGTGAGTATCCTGAGCTTGTTCTTTCCCATGGATATTACTTGCTTAAATCGTTTTTGATTATAGCCACCTAAAAGACTCTTGGCTTGCCGGAGTCCTGGTGCTTCTGCCCAGCTCCGTTCTCGCCTCTGCCTTTCTTCATCCCTGATTTGAAGCCGTATTGTGTGTCTTCCTATGCCACAATACGGTTCAGGGCCAATAAGACCATATATCTCACACATATTGAGTGCTAGTTACCAAATTTGAAATGTGTATTGCTAAATGTTTTGGACCAAGCCTACTCCCGAACCAAAAAATTATAAAAGCTTATATCTCACGCAATTTATTTGCTATAGTTACCAAACTTGTAAAGTAGATTACTAAGATCGTATTCAAAAAATTTGTTTTGACTCCCGCCTCAAAAATTCATAATTTGAAAGACAAACTTGGACAGAATTTCTTTGGTTACACCAAACCTGTTCTTTGCTACTTATTATCCACTGGACTAACTTACGGTATCAAAGTATTTCGCAGTCGGTTAGGCCGGACTGCAACGTTCCATCTGGTTTTTATAGCCGACGCAACTGTACGACTTTTGACCAGATCAATATGGGTTAATTTGCATTGGTGAATTTCTAATATTAAGCTAACCGATTAATGTATAATAATCTAATAGGCCACAATTTGGAAGTAGCTTCTGCGCTACAGCAGACCCTGCATCTCGTTCATGAACTGCAGGTAGGCATCATCTTTAGTGGGTGGCTTGTGCGCTTCCGGCGGCGCATGGACGCCCCGGTCACCCACATGAGCATCATGCGCGCCCGCCAAATGTTTGGTCCTCGCCGTTCGTCGCTGATCCTCGCGCTTCACCCTCAACGTAGACGGCACAAATCGCGTAACGTCTGCGCTTAGATTCCTACAGAAAGAGAAGGGAATTAGAGATCAGGTCCGCAAACATGGATTCGAGTCGAGTTTACCTTATTTGTGGCTTTGCCGTAATGGTGGTGACACCTTTGCCCGGCTCTTTGAGTGGCGGCGCACTCACATTGCCGTGCTTGACATGATGACCACCCATACGTGGCGGCAATCCAGGTGGCGGCCCAGGAGGCATCCGTATGCCCATGCGCGGCATTGGCCCAAGAACATGTGGTGGTCGTGCACCTGGCGGTGGACCAGGCGGCATACGCAGGCCAAAGCCGGGCAGACCCGGTCCAGGTGGTCGCATAGGTGGCGGTCTAAACATAACAGTCGGCGGAATGCCTCGCATATGCGGCAATTGTGGCAACTGCGGCGGCGCTGGCGCACTTGGCGGTAAAGGTATGGCAGGCATTGTTGGCGCCGTCGGCGGTGCGGGCACCGATGTCGTTCCCGGCGGAACTGGCATTGTCTTGGGTGATGGCTCTTTGGTTGTAATGATTGGTGACGGCTTTTCATCGCCATCGGAGCCGATGTCATCATCCGCATCGTCGTCATCGTCGTTGTCTTCGTCGTCACTGGTAATGCTGCTGCTACTGTGGCTGCTGGCACGACGGCGGCTTGGTGGCGATTTGCTGTCTGAGGCGCTATCATGCCTGTCATCTGGGTCATCCGATTGCTGTTCCTTGTCGTGCTCCGTGTCGCTCTGTAATTTGCGATGCTTGCGCTTGTGCACATGCTCCATTTCCTTCATGAAGTCGTCAATGTTCTGCATGCGCTGCTGCAACTTGGGACTTGCGACCGTCGACTCATCGCCGCCCTCGTAGTCACTGTTGCCTTCGGCATCCGAGTTCAGGTCAGACATGGCAAACAGATCTGGAGGCGGACCTGGCGGCACACCCAACCAATCCTTATCATCGTCATCCTTTGTTTTTTCCGTCTGTGCATCACCGTTGCCGCCGCTACCTTCACTATTTTTGGTTACACCTGGCGGCGCACCAGGTGCAAATGGTGGCAAAGCTAGCGTTATGGGCGGCGGAGGCATACGGATGCCGCTAGACGGAAAGACGATATTGCTGTTGCTGCTGGTGCTACTGCTATTATTGGTACTATTGGCTGCAGTGCCACCGGTTGAACTGGCATTGGCTGCTGTCACCGGCGCTGGCAGTGGTATCTCATCAATCTGTACGCTCTGGGCATGCTTCACACTCTCATAATACTGCTGCTTTTTCAGGCGCTTTTTCTCGTAGTCGACCTCCTTGCGCTTCAGTTCTGCCCAGTGCTCGGGCTCATCATTATGCTAGCCACAAAAAAACAACAAAAATAAATAAATGTGACTCCGAATTACCCACTAATATATTATTTACACTTACATAGAGTCGCATGACGCGATCGAAGGTTTCCTTAAGCTTCTTTCGCTTGTCGCGTAGTACTTTTTCATTCAGTGGTGACGGCTGCAGCACATTATACTCTGGGGGATAAAAATGATGCACATTAGATTGTCAACAATATAATCAGAGTGGGTGGTGCCACTTACCCATCTCGTCTATCTTCTCCATCTCTTCGAGAATCTGTGAGGGATCTTTGTTCTTCAGTACAGCAGCCCGAACCATTTGGCGCTGTCGCTTGTTCTTCTTTAGCTCCTTTTTGCGAGCCTCCTTACCTGGATGTAGGGGGACATATAGTGTATAATGTATAGCTTACCTGTCGGCAAGTGCTACTTGGATATTTGTCACTTTTAGTGGTGTGCAACTTACGGGCTTGGTCTGTTGGATTCATATATTTGCCACTTTTCGTGGTGTTTATGGACCGTCGTCCCATCCTGATGTTCGTGTGTTGCTTGATTAAATGTTTATGAAAAAACTAAAATCGAATATTCGGCGTTTTGACTACAACAACACAGTGCTGCAAGAAAAACAACATACAATGCAAAACCAAAGAAACCGATAGTATCGATAAGAAAATCGATAATGATACCGAGGCAAAAAACAAAACATTCTGGCAGCACTGCTGTTAAATGGCGCCTGCATCTTCGCGAAGAGATGACATTAAAAGCATAAAAATGTCTGACGACGCTCCGCTTACCGATAGCTTTATAGACGCATTTGGCACACTCAATTTAAGCAATCAACCGATATTGAATTGCTGCAATTATGGCACGAGTACTGTGAGTATTTGAAAAGCAAGATAAAAGCAGTTCGAGTCGGCTGACAAGCGACAGTTCAAACTATGTGCACACATACAGATCCAAGAGCCAAACGGCACTCACGATCTTACGTGCAGAATGCCCCAAACAGCAGGTGGTACGGACAATAGTGACGACACGGATACTGGCTCTGACGTGATTGTCGTTGTGGATTCTTCATGCGCCTCGTCAGATGGTAGCTTCTTCCGAAGTGGATCGGAGTGTCATAGTATCTCAGATACTGATACCATACCAGAAACCGAAAGCGATATCGACATCGATGGCAATAGTAAGTAATAGTAAAACACAACAATAACAATCTCAGTGTAAACAAAACACAATTAGATCATAAATGTTTATTTCGGCAATGCAAACTAATATATTCCAAAATTCCAATATAAATAGCTGATAGCTCTGATAGCATCATGGATAATCTTTTCATAAGTCCAATCAAGCGAAAGCATGACGGCTACCCAATCACACAGCGGGACCAATGTGAGTACCCCCAAATCGCCACATATAAACACCTTCATGAACTTCCTATTTAGATTTGCGAATGGATGTGTCGCCGTTGCCTAACTCTAATGTGATAACCACACGCAGCGGACGAGCTGTACGCAAGCGAATCGACCACAAATTTGATTATTCGTCGGAACAGCACGACGATGACACAGATGATTCGAATGATCCCGATTTTGCCGATCAGGTGGATGCTAGTAATGATGATGACGATGATGATAATGATGAGGATTATGTCGAAGAAAATAACCTCGACGACAGCCGGCAGGAGCAGAAAGAGTCAGGGCGCAACCGGCGACGTATTTCCATGCGCAGCAGCTGCTGTAGCAGCAGCGACGCCAGCAGCACCACGCTCGAAACGGACGCAATCATATATCTGGATTTGATGCAACCAGTGGCCATTATTAACATTGAGCCAACGGCTGATGCGGACGTCGATCGTAATACTGAGCTGAGGACGCGGCTGCAAAAATTTTTGGGTCTTGTTGCTCCGCAACGTCGTCTTTACAATCCCATGGCTAACTATGACCTTGATGGCAATCAAATGAATGAGGAGCCATCGCCCGTGCAGCGCAGTCGCCTCTTGTCTGTAAATAACAGCAGCGCTCAACCTCCCTCGCCCCAGTCAAAATCGTTGGCGAGACCGTTGAGTCGTCATCCCAAATCCCCCGGACCGGAAATAACGAACGACATGAAAATGCTGCTAATTGACCATAAGGTGCAGCGTGTCAATGCAAACTATTTCGAAAGTCAAACGCCTCAACACATCAAGGAGCCCATCGATCTGAGTGGTCTACCCAGCGTGCAACATCGCGAGCAAATTTGTCAAAGGCACAAGAAAATCTGTAGTTCAACTTTTCCCCATAGTGGTTTATACAGCTTCGTGGATTCGCTGAAATGTGAGTATTTTGTACCAAATTATAATCCCTTATTATAAGACGTTTACTTGACGTGAACAGAGTGTATAAAAATGCGGTCCATTTTTAAAAGCTAAAGATAAGGATAAAATATCGAGGTATAAATAATAAATCAACACCAATAATATTACTATTAAGTAAGATGTAAGTATTCATCACTAAAATTCAAATCACACTCTTAAGTTATGTATGTGGCATATAGTAGGAGTAAAAGAGATGGAGCAATTGCATAAAAAAGAGCGAAAGATTAAAAATGAAATTCTTAGGAAAATTGACCAATTGCGAAATGTGTATAAATGAATGAAACTCATTCAAGATTATTCGATTATTAAATAGATACCCACAGATTTCATATCACTTCCTTTTTTGTTACCTTGTTCGCATCTTGAAAGTCAATAATTATCACAATTGTCGTATGTCTATTGCAGTAACAACGCCGCTGAATATGTGTCATCCACTTGCTTTAAACTTTCGGAAACGTGAGTTCGAAGCGTGCAAGGCGCAGCTATCCAAGACCTTGTTCAACATGCTCAATCACACGATCTTCCATTGTGGCCTGCGTCTGAGCATTTCGTGGGAGTCCAGCATGAGCACGCCCAGCGCCCTTACGCATCGCATTGAAGCTGGTGGACAGCGTGTGTCCGGCATTGTTCTCTGGCAGAACATCAAACAGTCAGGATTAATGGTTAAAGCCCTGCTGCACGAGATGTGCCATGCGGCTGCCTTTACCTACCACGGCGAGGTAGGACACGGCGACAACTGTCGCAAGTGGTGAGTGATCGCTATTTAAACTACAGTTGTGTAATTGCAATAAAACTCTATTTTATTGCAGGGCTTATCGTGCCAAATCCGTGCTGCCTGAACTGCCTGAAATTGGTGACTGTAATGCTAGCTACAAGTACACTTGTCTTCTCTGCCGCGGACGTTCCTTTGGCAATAACAAGTTTGAGCACGAGGCGTCACAGCTGCGCTGCCACTATTGCCAGTTTGAAGTGAATGTGGAACCATGCAGTGCCGAAGATATCCATAACTTGTCTCTCACCGACAAGCTAATTACGCCCTATAAGGAGTTCATTCGCACGAACTACGTCAAATGCGAGCAGGGCAGCCACAGCGCCAAGATGCGAGTCCTTAACGTGTTGTACAAGGAGCACCAGCAGGCGTCTTCGAGCTAATCCTGAAGGAAGTAGCTTTATTTTATACAACCTACATATATATATATTTCTTTTTTTTTAAATAATGTAATTTAAAATAAATATACGTTAATAAAACCAATTGTCACAAATCAACTAAGGTTTCTGCGTAATATTTTATTAAACGCCGAAAGGATGAATTAAATATAAATATAGTTAAATTTCGTTCTAATCTAATGCCAATCAGGATCGATGGTATGCCAAAAGTATGAATTTAGCACAGGCTTGTGCTCCATCAGAATATCATAATTCAGAGGTAACTGTGCATATTCTGAAAATAAAACACAAATTTGAAAGAGTCGATGGATACTAATATAAAATAAAAATATATTGAGTTGACATATCGAAGCAATTTCGATATTTCTACTTTGCTGATATCGATTGTATTTCGGCATTTCGATGAATGCTTGTTATGTTCGTAAAATGATATTGAATATTGAATTGCTTGATATCGTTTGCGATCATTTGAAGCAATTGGCATTTCGTGTGCATTTGCAGTATTTATCTATTTTTAACCACGGATTACAAAGCTTTTATGAGCATTCTGAGCAAGCCATGCTTCAAACAGAACAACAGCTGGTTTCAGAGCAAAAAGACGAAGAAGCAAATGTAAAAATCACAACACATTATTTAGATGGTGTTACATACAAATATGTGACACCGACATCTGCAGATGCTGGTCTTGATTTCATAGCCGCAAGCATTAAAACCACAGATTTCAACACTGTCCGCATTGCAATCGCCTGCGAGCAACCGGATGAAGCAGCCCATCTAAAGCAAGAGTTGGGCAAGCGCAGCGTCTCCAGCCTTTTGGTCAACGAGTCCGATATAACGAAGATAAGCACGTGCGTCGACATATGGACCAGCGGTGTAAGTATTCCAAATCTTGCTTTGATGTTTTTTTAATAAATCTCAAAACATGGCTGTTCTCTCCCGTTTCTTTTGAATGTATAATAACAACTTAATATTTGTACAATATTTGTCTCAGTGCTGGCTGAGATCACAATATTATATGTTGAATTCAATAACTATGTCCGCAAGAGTATTCATTTTCGAAAATATAACAATTCATATCTGCTTTCTTCTTCTCCTGGCAGTTGGTCAATCCTGTGCTGATTGTATCCGATGATGTGTTGCAGATACTAGCGGAGTTGAAGAAAATCAACCGTGTGAACTACTTGATACATTCTTCACAGACGTTGCCACACTTGTTCCAAAAGCGCATCCAAGCGCTTACTTCGATGCCAGGCAACAAAATACAGGTGCTGATCATGATGTGCCCAACAGCGAACCAAACGACAAACAATCAGACAAGAGTTGTACCTTCTGAAGTACCAAGAAAAGCAACATTGTGTCGAATGCCGACTGAAAATTCCTTGGATGCTCAGGGGGCAATAACCAAAATCAAAGCCAGTGTTATTAAGGAAACAGGAAAATTTGTCACAAGCGAACAGTTGGAGACGGCAGCTGACAATGTCCACACATATAATAAAAATGGCCTTCTTATCTGGAGCCGGAAGGAACAAACAATTTGTTGTACAATTGATGATGTGATCGACATTGAGTCACCTATAAGGAGTGTGACGAAGGAGATGAAAATTGAGCGCGCCAACAAGATACAGCGCTATGCTTGGCCACATACTGCTGCTGGTCGCTCCCTGTGCGTCATCGGCAATGAGAGGATTGGCAAAACTTGGTGCTACTTGCCGTCAATGTTGCAGCGTGTCGATAAGGAGGCATTCCGACTTGACACTGATGACAGCAGCGACTTTGGTCCCAGTAGCATAATCATCTGCGGAAATCGTGAGCAAGGCGAGTTGATAGAAAAATGGTGCAGGAAAATGCAGGATTTCTACATTGTAACGGCGTTCGATCGAAGCGATTTGACTACGGTCGCTGCGCGTCTGAGATATCCCATCAGCATCCTCATTACCAATGTCGAGATGCTGTGGAAGCTACGCGAATTCCTTAAACCACTTGCCATACGATGTGTGGCCTTTGACAATTTTGATTTGATCTATCGTTCAGGGCAAATGGATTGTGAAAAGGTGATGCTTTGGCTTTTGGATATTCTCCGCTTCGAAGCTGGCCATGCCCAGCTATTCGTCGTTGGGCGCCTTTGGAGCGATAAACTGATGCGTCGTCTACTAACAAAATTGCCAGATTTGCTGCTCCTGTTCGAAGATGCATTAGAGGTGGCGGCTTACAGTGGCATAAAGCTGGAACTGCTGGGGACCAGCCTGAAACATGTAATGCGTGATATGTTGAAATTGTTGCAGGCAAAGAACCTAGAAGAGGAGCGAGTGGTCCTCGTATGTGCCAAGAAAGCAGATGCGTTGATTCTATGCCAAAAACTCCTTGCCTCAAACATCGACGCTTTAGCTTTAATCCAATTAAATAATGGTGCAGAGCCCCTATTTACCAAATGGTCTAAGCAACGCACGGCCAGTGTTCTAATTGTCGTCGATGAAGTGCTACCCATTCTGCGTGATGTGAAAATTGATTGTTTGCTGCACTACAAATTTCCAAATAGTTGGCAAGGGTTTAAGGCACGCCACACCATCTTCTATGGCAATGATCATTCGCAACCAAACTTTGGCAATGCTACATCTATAATACCCGCTTCCCTGCTGAATGATGGACAACGTTGGCTAATCTGTAATTTTATGTTCAAGCACGAACGATTGCCGCCCGACAACTGGCTGTCAATGCTGACAGCGTCGCGAAAGCAGCTCGAATATCAGACACCGCGTCCCGATCAGCCTGCATGCCACCAGCTCTTGGGTTACGGCAACTGCTACCGTCAAACGTGCCAGTATCGGCATTCCCTCAGGGATAATGAGCCAAGACCGCTGGAAGAGTATACTAAAAAGAGCTCAATAAGTTTCCATTTGCTAAAGGTAAGTTAATCATATCCATGCAGTGATCACTGTAATTGATTTATATGTGATTAACACATTGCCTAACCCTTCTTCGCTTAGGGCTTCTGTTTTCCGTTTAATTAACTCAGACAAATGAGATAATGTCCTAAATATGCTATAAAGTTGTATGAATGTAATAAAATCGTAAAATCGTCGTCTGAATGGCCTTAAACAAATTTGTTAAAGCTCTTGAAGTTCTTTCGAGCTACGAAGACGTAAAATATGTTCACAACTTATTACAAAAATTTACGACAAATTCAAACTTTTAATGAGTACCTTCAATTAGTTATAATTTCAACTTTATGCAAAATGAACTAAAATATTTTTATTCTTACAGAGCTATTCGCCATCCAAACTTAGTGTTCGGTTAACTAAATTCCAAGTCCACAAACATTTTCTTAAAATACCTGTTACAAAGCTGGGCGAAAGAATTCAGTTGCACTATGAGGAGCCGAAGAACCGACGGCAGTATCTAAATCCCAAGCAAGGTGACTTGTGCGTGGTGAAACATAAAAAGCTGTATCAACGTGTGATGGTGTTAGAAATGGATCATCAGAATCGTATATCAATCAAACAACTGGATGCGGGCTGTGATGTGGTGTTGATAAATAAATCGGATTTGCTTGAATGCGAGGAGCAATTTATAAACGATAGCTTTGAGGCCAATGAAATGCGCCTCACTGGACTGACACCCTTCAGTTTGGACCGCTTGTGGTCAGACGAGGCAAAAAGACTGGTCCGCAAGAAATTCTTCAATTGTCGGGAAGGAAAGCCGACGGACCGTGTGTTTACTGCCATTTACGATTTTAGTTTAGACTCAACGATTTTCGTGGATAATATATACGACGAGAAAGGCAATGACTTACAAAGTTTTGTACTTCAACAAGTTCTGTCGTACATAGATGAGCATGTGGAAATGCGCTTGAAATCAATTAACACGAGCAAACCACTTTCTGAAAGTGCCAATGGCCAAGGGCCAAGCGATGATGAAGAGGAGTACCATTCCACATACTCGACTGCCGACTAACTATAAAGATGCTCTAACAAAAGCAACATTTTATTTTGTACTCCAAAGATTGAGCCAAATTGCGGGAAATTTTCTTAAACACAAACGCATTAAATAAAGATAATGATAAGCTATGGTAATATTAATGCATGTCATCTCTGTATTATTCATTCAACTTAACCGTAAGGAAAAATTCATGTTAAACTTTTTAATCAAAGCAGACATTGTCAAGGAGTGAGTGATTTTTGTGTTACAGTTCGACGTCTCGCTCAGTCAAGAGCTCCAGTTTTCAAATTATATGTGCAAAGCACTTTTTGTATTTGTTGGTTTTTTCAACGTTTTAAAATGATAAGCAAAATTCGGACAAAATAATTTTAAAAAATTTGTAATTTGTTAGTTGTTAAGAAAATTAAAAAAAATTGTGAAGTTTTCATAATTGGACAGGTTACCAGAAATAATAAAAATTCCATAAACTGAGTACCGTAATGGAACTAAGTTAATTATTTGATTCAGCCATTGCTTTAATAAATAAAATTTTTTCATATTTTTCTTAATTTCTTTGGGTTATTCGTATTTGATGACATCAAACCTTTGATGCGTAGGTTATAATTTATAATTATTATTCTGTTTTTACTCCTGCACCAGCATTTTACAGCTCTGATAATCAAATTGTGTGAATCTACGATGTAACAAAGATCACATATGTATATAGATATAAGGAATGTCGCACTATACGGAGTACGCATTACATTGATACGAAACTAATTCAGTACTGAATATTCAGTTCAGTTGTAATCATCATTTTTATCATTTGGAAAATGGACATCTTCCATTTTGGTGATTTGTTCGATCACTTGATGTCCAATGAAGGAGCCGAGCAATAATAGTGAAAGTCCATCAAAAAGATATCCATAGGAGTACCTTGCAGACTTGATGAACTAAACACAAAATGTTACAAAACAAGTTAACAATTTATGTTTTTGCAAATTTTATTTAAATGTTTATAGCCGCGAGTGATTCTTCCAACCGCACACACAGTACATCTAGACAATTTAATTTCGTTTTAAACAAATTACAAAAAGTAGCAAATGTGATGGATCGCTCATGTGAATGGATTAAGCATACATTGTTTGTTAAAAGAAAAGATAATTGTGAACAACCCTTGCATGGCTTAAAAATTGTCCACTGCATTGTCTGTACAGCAGGTTGAAAATAGGTGAACATTGTTAGCCATATAAGGCTAGGATTTTAAGAAATAAAGCTAGTTCGACTTTACACCTCGGATTCAAAACAGTTCGACTTTACACCTGGAACTCAAGAGTTCGAATTTAAAACTCGACTCGGTCTCTCCCAAACATTGTTGCAATTAGGACATCATGCCCTTGCTGCGCTTGAAGGCAGCGCCAGCCTTGCGATTGTGATTGGCGCGCGACGATTTGTGAGCCTCCTTTTGGCTGCGATTGCGCGTGGTTTGCTGTGTTTGACCCTGCCCCTTGGGCGCGCCCTCCACATTGGCCTGGGCCCGCTGACCGTACTTGGTCATTTGGCGTTGTTGATAGCGTGCGCGTGCTAGCTCTGGATTCTCACAGAAGTCGTTGCGTTGGGTGCTGGTGTTTGCATTTTGGGTACTTTTGCGCTCATCATTGCCACCCGCCACCTCGTAATCATCATCCCGGTAATCTTCGGATAAATCCTGCGCTTCGTACGCACTGTTAGCACCCGATGGCTGCTGCAGCTTGGCACGCAGCAAGCTCTGAACCGGCGGCGCCTGTCCGTAATTTAATGCCTCATAGCTATCATCGTAGTCGTCATCGTATTCAGCGCCATTGTCATGTGGAGTTTCCTCTACTAGCGAATATTGCTCATAGCGCTTCTTCAATTGGCTAATATCGCTTTTGTCGTCCAGCAGCTGCTCGGCATTCCATGGTGCTCCGGGCAGGCCCTTACCCTGCTTGATAATACACTGCGGATTATCCTGTGTGAGAACATCGTACTTGTCACCGTCATGCACATTGTAATGCCGCACACCAATTTGCCGTTGCAATTTGTCCTGCGGATCGGCTGGTATGAACACCTCCTGGCGATTCATGTCTACCAGGTCGGGCGGCAGATTGTCATCCAGTATAGCAGCAATCGCTTGCTCGCTGTTGTCGTAGCGCAGCAATAACCGACGAATGAAACCCATGCCCAAATCGGGCAGTACATCAAGCACAGCAGACACTTCCAGATCAATGTCGCGAGCACTACTACTTTTTCCTGATGCTGCAGCCGCTGGCAACGTCGCTGGCAACGCTGCTGTAGCACGCAATGCCTTAGCCTCTCCATATTCGCCATTATCAGACTTAAGACTGCAGGGTATTTGTTTATCGGCAATGACGCCGCTGGTGCATGAGTTAAGTGTCTTCTGGTAGCCAGCTATTATAAAATCCAGCTTGTAGTTCTTGCTGTATTGTTGAGGTATGTAAAAAATAAGTTTGTAACGATTGTGGTGTGGAGTTAAGTCACTCACATGCTCGGACAGCGTTCCACCAGTATGGCAATGTCTTGCTCCACCGGATACTGACGCTGATAGTCGATCACAAAAGTCTGTGCTGAGAGGCATTCCTGTAACAGCTCCACCAGCTGTTTGCCGTGTCCAGACTGTACCTGTGCATGGGTTATCCGCCGCACAAAGTTTAGGAACTGCTGGCGAGCCTCATTTAGCCAGCACAATGAACTGGACTGTGCATTAATGAGATAAATGTTTCTATACATCAGTGGAATGGTAAGATCATAGAAGTTGGCAATGCTGAATATAAATGGAGGAAGGAATCAAGATTAAAATTATTGGTGTACAACCAATAACAAGCATTCTCTCTTACATCTGGACAAGTTTGAGCTGCTCACAAGCTTCCAGCAGGGCCGGGCACAGCTGGATAAGCATGCGTAGCGTATAGGCGCAGTCCAAGGCAAATAGCACAACATCGTCATAGGGTGTTTCGGCATCGGGATCTAAAAGTGTGCCGCCACCGGCGCCCTCGCAGCCCTCGTTATCCACTTGAATCTGCATGCTTAGGAAGGCATTCTCATAGAAAGCCAATCCCTCCTGTAAATCTTTCAAATAGTCTGGCTGAATTCGTGTCACTGATTCAAATATCTGTTCGAGGATCTTTAAATTATTCGCATCGGCATCGCCAAGTGCATTAACCAGATCGCAAAGCATCGGCACAGACATTAAATAGTTGTCATACAATAAGGAGCTGTGGTGCTCTGGTGTTATCCATTCTGTGGCCGATTCCTGTGCAGTTAGTAGGCGCATAATTATACGCACCGCCCGATTAAGCAGTTCGGCGTAAAGTGACATTGCATTGGCCAGGTCTGCATCATGCTCCCCTATTGTACTGCTTTCGACTTCCTTTCTATAGTAGGGATTGGCGCGCTGCAGGAATGTCTTAACGGGGGTCATTGCCTCATCGTCGTACAACATATACGACCAAAACCTGCAACAGGAAGAACAGTTAATTTCACCATGAAGTCTTGTTAGTAACTAGCACTTACTCATGATGCGTCAGCTGCAGTAGAAACTCGAAGTCTTCCAGACAATTGGCGGCGATATGATGCCATTCTTCTAATGCGGCCCCAGACTTGGTGCACCCATACGACCTGAGTATACAGTCATATGTGTTAAATGGCTTGTCCCGCGTCAGCCAGTGCAGATCCTGTGTTAGATTTGTGTTTCACAAATTGTAATCTGGGCAAAATGCATGATGTGGTTACTTTAAATTATATACTTACAAGTGCAGGCACTTGTCGCCGGATGCCATCTGTGTCGATTAGCGTGAGCTTCAAGTCGCCCAACGGCAGCTTATCCGGATTGCAGATGCCATTACTGCTGTCCAAGTCCTTGTCTACCATCGCAGCAGCAAAGCAACACAGATGTCAAAGAATCGATTAATGCTAATAAAATATAATATTAAGATTTGAGATATCGATGAAATTTCTATATTCATACTTTGGGTAATCGACACATTTCGATAAGCGCTGACTTGTGCGATCTGGATATTTAGAGTTTGTTGATATCGTTTGCAATAATCGAGTTTTTCGATAAATGCATAAATTGTGCGTACTTTCAACTGTTTATTATACTGCCTGTTTATTTTACTGACGTTGCCAAAGTATTTTGTGTATTGCAACCACAATTTCAAAAAAGTCTTACCTTTTTTTCCATTATAGTTTGAGCCTTAGTCCAGTTCCATATTATTTGTAAAAAAATAATATTTTATTCGGCATTTGTAAAATGGATATATGTTAATTTGTAATTTTTTTACAGCAAAACTATTGCCTGATATTATATACCTTAAGTGGTTGGAAATTTTGGTTTAATGCTTTAGACTTTTCTCACTACATCTAACGGAACAAAAATTTGATTTGCAACACTGCATGATATTGTTTTCTAAAGCGAACGCAGTGGCAACGCTCTAGTAGTGTTATCACTTGCTAATCATCTGTTAAGCGTATGTATTTTAAATATATTTAAATATACGAAGTCAGACGTCTTGACTTATAATCGGCAACGATTGTTCTTGGCTCATTCGAAACCAGCAATCCACTGTGAGGCGCTGCCATGCTGTCAAATTTGCAATATCGCAGCGGTAACCTGTTGCGTCACAGAGGCTGCTGGAGTGGCTGGACACGGGGCTGGGCCATATCAGGCAGCAGGCATGCCAAAGATCTGGATGGTAGCCAGATAACGATTGGTGATGTAACTATGCACTTGGTAAAGTCCAAGGAGCAACATTTGGTACCCCATAAATATGGTAAAGCTTAGTTGAGATTGAGAGATCAAAGTTCGTTTAACTATGCAACTACATACATATGTATATATATATACAATGAGTTGATATTCATAGTAAATTACGCACCGGATGGAACGCTACAGCTGACCCAGACGGCACTGCATCATCTGCGATGGATGCTACAGAAAGATTCACTGAAGCAGGACATGTTTTTGCTGGGCGGGCCAGGACCAATGAGGCGACACCTCGTCATGCAGTTCCTAGAAGTGACGGATCGTGAACTGGAATACGTGGCGCTCAGTCGCGACACTACCGAGAGCGATCTCAAGCAACGACGTGAGATTCACAATAAGACAGCCCTGTACCATGATCAGGCCGCAGTGCGGGCAGCTCTACACGGGCGAGTTCTGGTCCTCGATGGCGTAGAGCATGCTGAACGCAATGTGCTGCCGGTATTGAACAATCTATTGGAGAATCGTGAAATGCATTTGGAAAGTGGTAAATTTCTCATGGCGCCGGAACGCTACGACAAATTGCTAGAGGTGTGTGTGTGTGTGTAAGCCCAGTTAATTGATAAGAAATACTTAAAATACTGTACCCAACTTGCAGACGCACAGCCAAAAACAGCTGGAAGACTGGGGATTGTTGCGTGTCTCCGAACACTTCCGCATAGTGGCACTTGGACTTCCCATACAGAAGTATAAGGGCACGCCGCTGGATCCACCATTACGTTCACGTTTCCAATCGCGAAACATTCTGCACTGCACTTTTCAGGAACTGTTTGAGGAACTGCAGCAGCTAGCTCCCGCAGTGCCCGTCCCAAAGTTGAAACAACTGCTGACCTTTGCGTTGACCCTCCAAACAGCTGATGATGCACTCCAGCTCCCCGACTTTCCGTTACACAATCTTCGCCTAGGCGTTCAAATGATGGTAAATCAGGTCGTCACTGTTAAATACCGCACATATTCACTTCATACGTCCCTCATTTAGGAAGCTAATCCGACGCTTAGCCTACAAGATGTCATAACTATTCTGTATCCCTACCAATCCATGCTAACGCCACAACAGCAGCAGCGTATTAATGAATTGTTTACTAGCCTGCAAGTTCAGCGTGTACCCAGCCCTAAAGTGGAAAGTATAACCACCAAACAGCTGCAGGATGGCATCGTCCATTTGCAACTCGATAGTGTACAACTAGATTTGCCCAGTGGGTCGGCTGCGCTATCAAAGGGTAACTTTGTGGATTTGCCGCATCAGCGTCAAGTGCTCGCTACGCTACTCCAATCCTATGCCGTTGGCGATGTCTGTCTGCTTGGCGAGAAGGGCGTTGGCAAGATGACAATAATTAATCAGCTGCTGCGCTTATTGCATCAATCCCCTGAACCGATGATGCTATATGAGGACATGACTTCGCGCGATCTGGTGCAGCAGCGCATCACAAATGCCGAGGGCGACACCATCTGGCGGGACTCGCCATTAATACGCGCAGCGAAAACTGGTTCGGTTGCCATACTCAATGGCCTTCACAGACTCCACAAGAGCACGGCGGCAGTGCTGCAACGGTAATTTCCATTTTACAAAAATTAAAAAACCCAACAAAAAAAAATATTATATTTTTTTTTTATTAATTTACTACCTACAGCATAATCCATGATCGCGAAATACAGTTATGTGATGGAACCACTTTAATTCGTGCGGATCGCTATCAGGCACTCGTGGATCAGGGACTTGATCAAAATGAGCTAACTCAACGTGGACTGCTTGCAATACCCGAGTCGTTTCGCATCATTGCATTGGGTGAGCCACCAAAGCGGGGTACTGGTACGCCCAGCTGGCTGACACCGGAATTGCTGAGCATGTTTCTCTATCAGGAGCTGCGACCCCTGCAGCAGAGTGAAGAGCATGAGCTACTTGTGCAACTGTGTGGTCATGTCCAGCCAGAGATGAAACAGCTGCTGGCGCTGGCACAAATATTACGCAGCTCGACAGATCCACTGCTTGAGGGTTTAGCTGGGACGCTGTCAACGCGCCAGCTGCTGAAAGTGGCCCGACGCCTGGCCGCATATCCAACAAGCAGTCTGAACAACGTCCACGAAATCCTGCAGCACACATTCCTGATCAAGTTTATGCCCTCGCTATCGCGTACAGCCTTGGAACAGTCAATGCTCCAGGCAGGCATAGCTCCAAGTATCCATAGCGATGGCAAGCGCCGAGAAATCAGTGAGATGGACAACAAACTACAAATTGGCGAAACGCAAATGCAATTGGTCGAGCTGTCACTGGCACAGCAATCAAAGGTGCCCAGCACATTGTTCTACGAGATGCCGCAGCATGTAATGCTGTTGGAGCGCCTGCTCCAAGACTATCTAATCGGTGAGCATTTGCTGTTGGTGGGCAATCAAGGCGTTGGCAAGAACAAGCTCATCGATCGCCTGCTCGAGCTGATGCGCCGGCCACGCGAATATTTGCAGCTACACAGGGATACCACAGTGCACAGCCTGACGGTGCAATCGTCGCTACGCGATGGCAAAGTGGTCTACGGTGACAGTGCACTGGTCAAGGCGGTTAAAGCTGGCGATGTGCTCGTCATTGACGAAGCGGACAAGGCGCCCGTCAATGTTACCTGCATTCTGCGTACTCTGGTTGAGAGCGGTGAGATGGTACTTTCAGATGGGCGACGCATTGTGCCACATGGAGCAGCTGCAACGACACCTAATTGCATTGAGACGCACGCCGATTTTCGGCTTATTGTGCTTGCAAATCGGCCTGGCTTTCCATTTTTGGGTAACGATTTCTTTGCGGCGCTCGGCGACGTCTTCAGCTGCCATGCCATCGACAATCCCATGCCCGAATCGGAGATCTATCTGTTGCAAAAATATGGACCGAATGTGCCCATCAAAACGCTTAGAATGTTGGTTAATGCATTTGGCGAGCTTCGCAGCCTGGCTGACGAGGGGCTACTCAACTATCCATACTCGACGCGGGAAGTTGTGAGCATTGTGAAACACTTGGAGCGTTATCCGGAAGAAAACATGTCCGAGTTGGTGGGTAATGTGCTTGACTTTGATCGCTACCAGCCGGAGGCATTGCTGCAGGTCACTCAGGTGCTCGCCAAGCATGGTCTGCCCATTGAGGCATATGCAAAGAACGAACTGCAGTCACTGCGCCAGCAAAAGCAGCTTCAGTTAACCGTGAAGCGTCACAGCGGTCTGGACGTCTCTGGACCCAAATTTGGCAAATTGGATCCCAAAAATGAACCGCATGTTGGCGGCAATACGTGGGCGGGCGGCAGCGGTGGTCGGGATACCGCGGGTCTCGGTGGAAAAGGTGGACCCTTTCGCCTGGATAAGGGGCACAAGGTGCACCAGTTGAGCGATGAGGAGAAAGCTGATATTCCCGAGGAAATCAAAAAGGCGGCACGCGAAATGAATCGCAAAGCCTTCGAGCAGAAGCTGCAAGAGATCAAAATGTCTGCCCACGACCATAACTTGTATGCGCAGTTCAGCGAGCCCAACCACAGGCAAGTGAAGCAGCTCAAGGCCATTTTGGAGGCGATGCAGACGAAGAGTAAGGAGCGCCAGTGGCAAAAGTATCAAACTCATGGCGAACTTGATGATACGCGTCTCATTGAGGGCATCACCGGCGAGAAGAACATTTACAGGCGACGCGCCGAGGCGAATCCCTGGGCAGATCACGTTCAGGAAAAGCCCAATCGGCTGAAACTTGTCGTTGATGTCTCGGGATCTATGTATAGGTAAGTACAGTAATCAAACCATTTGGTTACTTTGGACCGCTTATAGCCTCTACACCAACTCTTTCCCAGATTCAATGGCTATGATGGAAGGCTAGATCGCCAATTGGAGGCTGTGGTCATGGTCATGGAATCATTCGAAGGCTATGAGAAAAAAATTGTCTATGATATTATCGGCCATAGCGGCGAAGGCTGGGAGCTGCCCTTTGTCAATGCGGGTAGCCCACCCAAAAATGACAAGGAGCGTTTTGAGGTTATACGCATGATGCACGCTCACTCGCAATTTTGCTGGTCCGGCGACAGCACTGTGAAAGCGGCACGAGAGGCTTGCTCCACGCTGGGCGCTGATCCTGACTGCGATAATGGCATCGTCGTTGTTCTTAGCGATGCTAACTTGGCGCGCTACGGCATCTCACCCAAGGATTTAGCGTCCGCCCTTAAGGGCGGTGAGCCCAAGATCAAGGGCTATGTCATATTCATTGGAAGTCTGGAGGAGGAGGCCGATGAGTAAGTACTAATTGCATGTCTATGTGACAGGTATATCTAACTGAATTATTTCTTCAAGAATCAAAACCAATATGCCGGCTGGACAGAGCTACGTATGCATGGACCTTACCAAATTGCCGCAGATACTGCAGCAGATATTTACCTCGTCTCTTATCTAATTAGTTGAATAGTTACTCGAAATGTATCTTGTATAAACTATACCCTTTACATATAAAAAAGGGTGAACAATTGTAAATTTAAACTGTACAGAAGCTCCCATATTTGTGTGTGAATGTGTACTTTCCAAGGAGATAGATAAATATAAACAAAATTCGGCAACCGATGCGATTGACCATGAAAAAATAATATTATTTAAAATAATAACTTTTAAGCAGAGGACTGTTTAATTATTCCGGTTATCTCAATTGCAGCTAACAATTGAGACTAGTTTAAATAGAAACAGACAAATGCACATAATAATGTCTACCGACTTAGGACATGTATATTTATGTATATATATACTTTATGGTGGGTCGGAGATGTCAACTTCGATGACCTACACATTGAAATAGGAGATAAAAAAATCACTGTTCATAATCTACCTCCAGATCAATTTACATGTCATTAGGGCTAGCTTGAAACATTCAAAGTTTCTTTATATGTTTACTGATTCGCTGTTTAGGCGTCTCTTGTACTTTCGCAGCATTAACGTAAAACACCAGATTGAATTTGTTGTATTCATATTTATGTGTTAAAAATTAAATAAATAAAATAATAAAAAAAAAAATAATTATAATACTTTTCGTACTATTTTTGCACATGAAAACACAATAGAACAAACTAAACTATTAAAACAATAATACAAGGCATCTATAAGTAATACACATGTAGCCTGTGCGCAAATGTTTGCAAGTGACTTGAGTACAAAGCTGTCTCGTCGATATATGTAAGTATGTAACATCTTTGACTAATAAGCGTGAAAATAGATCATATACATATATATATATATATATGTATACGTGTTTGTATATATATGCATGGTATGTATGTATGTATGTGTGTATGCAAGAGGTCAGCATACAATTATTACACATAAACGCCGTGAAACTAGAAGCTTAAATAACGTAACTCTTTCTAATTATCATGCTACTGAATTTCGCAATGTAATTAAAGTCATTTTGGGTGACATTAACATATGACTATGCCAGCTCATCGTGTATGCCCTCAGCGTCTAGCGACTTGTTGGACTTAAATCTATAACTGCTATCATTGCCGCCTTGGCTGGAGCCTTGTGACTTGGAGCTTGAGGTCATGTTGTATAGTTCATCAAGATCCTGACTGCGCCGGTAGCTGTGTGGAAAGATCAATTTTCGTCAATATAGCATTTAAACGGACAGACTTTAATCGCACTGTTTTACTTACGTGCTAACTGGCCTGCCGTAGGTGGACATGGCAGGACTCTCTGGATTGTTGCTATTGTTGCTATTTGTGTCATTGTCGACCTCGTTGATGTTCGAGCTGTTGTAGAGATCGCAATTGTCTAAGTACTCAGATCGTATATATGTGTCTATATCATTATCGTTTTCACTATTGTCTACGTAGTCTTGTTCATTGTCGCGATCCTGCTGTGACTCAACCATGCACAGCCACTGAGAGTTATGATTACGGAACTTCTCAAGCTGCATAGTACCAATCAACACAATAAGGAAAGTATTTAGTTAAAATGTATTTATCAGAGATCAGAGATAAATGTTGAACTCACCTTGATACGCTTGGCCCATTCGCTATCGCTAATTGCAATGATGTCGAGACAATAGTCGCATACCTTCCGAATCTCTTCATTCTTGTCATGCATAAGATCAATGAGATAAGCTGGCGATTCGGTTTCCTTGATCATATACTCGCGTGTGCTCTCGTGACGCAGGATCTGTTGGAACACATAAATGATCTGCAGAACAATCTCATCATCCTCCTGCTTGGCCTTTAGCAATTCAATCAGCGATATTACGACCTTGGCGCGGCAAAAGAGGAGCGCACAAAGCTCATCGCAGGCACAGGTGCCCAGATAGACGATAGTGTCGAGCACCAGATCGTCCAGTCTAGCGCAGGGCACCAGCAGTTGTCGTATCCAGGGTATTAATTGAAAATTCTGTAGTATTTGCGAGTAGTCCAGGTCAGTCAACGCTAGATTGCCCAATATACCTAAACACTCCACAATGAATGACTCATCATCGCAGATGGCCAGAATACGGGCCAGATCACCCACGTAGTCGATGAATTGTAGTTGAAGCGACTCGTGCTGTGATAGATTGCGCAGTAGTTTCATCAATAGTGCATCCTGGTATTTGAAGGCACGATCCATGAGACTGTGCAGCCGCTGGCCTTCAACCATAATCTGTGCATTGCGTCGATTCAATGATAAATTGATGCAGAGCGCTATGAGATCCAGATCGACTTTTACATTGAGATTCACTATGATGGCATCCGTGGCCATTTGTACGCACTCCGTGTGCGTGAACATCGACTTGACCTTGTCGTCGAGGCTCATGTGATAGAGTATTTTGACGGCAATGCCGTGATGCTTCTCGTCGTTTACAAACATAACCAGCATAGGCAGATAACCAGCACCAACCATTTTCCGTCGAAGCGTGGCATCAAACGACAAATTAAAGACTAGTTTAAGTGTAACCTGCACCAGATCTGTGTGCGCGTTTTGAAACAGACGCGGTAGCTTCGAGACAATGTTCAATGCATACATCTCATCCTTGTTGTCGCCAACAATGGACAGCTTTTTCAGAAACGTGCTGACCAACATAAGTAAATCGATGTTTTGGCGATCCAGCGCTTTGACCAGCATCTTAACAATATTCTTTCGCCGCATTTTCTCCTCTAGTTTGACGTTTTCGGCCATATTCAACAATAGATAGAAAGCAACGCGAAGCAATTGTTCTTGTTTCTTGGCAAATATCTTAAGCTGTTTGTTCAGTCGATCAATTTCCTCTTTCTTCACTTTAGGATCGTTTTGATCAAGAGACTCGTTGCTTTGCGCTTTCAACTCAACCGGATATACGGGGTCCACAGCATTCGCATTAGGATTTGAATTGGTCCCGGCAGAGAGCGCCTCATGATAGCTGCTATTGAGTATTTGACTTCTTATTAGCGAAGAGGACATTGTTCCGTGAAAACTGCTCCAATTACCAGATTTGGGGCGCTGTTTCAGTTCTGGTATACGGCGACGTGGTGGCTCCATCTGAAAAAAAAATCCAAATATTTGAATTATTTTGTGAACACTATTTAAATACATTTCCTTAACACACCTCCTTCGGTTTCTCTTCGTTCATAATGTCGAGGGCGTCGTCAGTGCTACGATTCAGCTTCTCTTTGCTTGCCTTGGCCGACAAAGGCGCCGATCCATTGGGCTGCTTGCGGATATCCAGTTCATTACGCATAGTTTCATAACGACGCAGCTCGTAGTCGATGACATCCATGCAAAGCGATCCTATCTGTTATCGGTGATCAGATGACAATTAGATTTGTGCAAAAACTTAGCTTGCACTTCGCACTTACTTTATACTGAACAATAAGAGGATGGAACTTGGTGTACGTAGAGAAACAAAAGAATATGTATATTATGTTCGTGGATAGATCCAAGCTTTTACGCCAATCTTCGCGCAGTACTCGGGACAGAGCGCTTAGGCAGGCCTCTACAAGCAACACAATAAGTTGATAGTCGATGAGTTTTCGATAACCAAAACAAGACAAAATAGACATAATAGTGTTTACCATTTTTTTCCAACTCTTCCAGATTATCGGGATTGCGTGCCATCTGCAGTATCATGGCTGAACCGCGTACTCTCTCACTTAGCTCCTCATAGAGCAGCTCCACATACTCGTCAATGTTGTTGATGGACACATCCGCCGTTGGTATGGGTACGGTTGTAGCTCCGTTCGAACCCGTTCCCATGCCACTGCTGGGTATGGCCGCAACGCTGCTATGAGATCGTGCCGCAGAACGCGTTTGCGATGTGTGCAGTGCCGCCGATCTTCGGCTATTTGTATGTGGATTATCTGCAATGTCTGTATGTAACGGATTGCAATTTGTTTTTTATTGCTTGCTAAAAGCTGTCTATGTAGCACTTACCATTAGTTGTATTATCTTTGCGGTTCTTTAGATAGAAAATAATTTGTTCCACATCGTTTAACTGCGATTTGTGTATAAGTTCACATTTATCCACCACTTCTCGAGCCAGGGCAGCTGGATCCGTTTTGGCAGTCAGCGAACGCAAGCGAATGATTTTCTGACAGTTCTATAAGAGATTTAAATATGAAAATTCATAAAAATGTATTAATTACTATTCGGTTAATAAAAGTAAAAAACAAACCTTTTTCTCCTCAATCATAGGATTGTTGGGTTCTCCAAAGACGGTCGCCTCCAGCTGGTAATTGACAATTAGCGCCTTATCCGTGGGATGCGGTTCAATGCAGCCCCCTTTCCAGCGTCTATAAAATAAATATAATGCAGTTTTACAATGACAACATGATTTAACTGCTTAGGCTTAATCATTTTTACGTGTGAAGCTTTTAAAATTCGTTGAAGGCTGACTGAAAAATTGTTGCTCAATGAATATAGAAGTTCACTGAATGAAAGTTTGACTGTAAGTAGGTACCCGTATACCAGTGCTTAAAAACTCTGCCCCAGTTTTCTTAATCAATACGTGAGTCACCGATTGTTGTAAAGTCTATCCCTGTCGGAAAATTAGTGAAAAGCTGTTGAATGCAGCTTGTTATTTTTATTTTTATTTTTTTTTGGTTTGTTGACTCAAAATTAGTTTTAATCATCAATGCGCGAATGCACGATAAGTTTGCATCGTTCCACAGATTCTACGAGTTAATTGTGATAATTATATTAAATATGGATCAAGAATGTTTGCTAATGTTTGAAGACTTTTTGGCGTTTTGCCATTACGTACATTTGTTTGTATGTATGTACTTACATAGGGCACCAACGGTTAAGGCAAGCGAAAAAATCGATAATAACAAAAGCGGTAGCAAATATTTCAGTCATTCGACAAGGTGAGTGGGTTTCGATTTTGGTCTGCTTCTACTTTACTCTTAAGTTCATACATTCACAAACACAACATATATATATATATATATCTATATCTACTTACATATATATATATATATAATGTCTATAAATATGTATGTACGTTTGCGTTTAGTTTTTATTCTGAGCGGCAAGTGGACTTACTTTTTGATAAACTTTGCATCATCGTTTGTTTGCATTGCTTTTCCTGTGGAAAGAGTATGGCAATATTTCCTAAGGGGATCTGAAGCCGTTGTTATTCTGATCGCTTTTGTTGTTTCAATTGGGTCTGGGTCGACAAATGCTGCGCTGGGTCGTCTTATTGTGGGTGTTGTGCTCGTTCGTCTTCGTTGTGACACTGAATAATTTGGAAATTCGCCGGTAATTGCATTTATTATATAATAAATATAATGAATAACAATTATGAGCAGCACCAGGCCCGAAATCACTTGGAAAAATAATATAAAAACAAATTGCATGCGTCTTGACGACACGAAAACGACCACTATGACGGCCAGAATCAAGCATTAGAGATGAATGATATTTACTCACCACAGTTACACGACCCACGTATTTACGAGTAACTAGTTACTGTTGTCACTAGTGGTTGGAAATCGATTAATTCATTATCGATATGAGCGATGCCCGCAAAATAATAACTGTTTGAAATAAACTCAATATTTTAATTTGATACAACTTCTTAAAAATAAATTTTAATAAAAGCCATGTTCTCGGCAAAGCTAATTAATTTTTTTTACTTATGAGTTCACATTTTCTCCAATATGTATGTTGACATTATTTTGAGTCTAATGCCTTGTTCAAACCAGCTACCCATTCGACAATATGCTTAAAGAATTCATCATCGATCAATTCAATAATGCGCACATTTTCTGGAAACTTTTCACACTCTTTTAAATGATCGAGCACCATTTGGCCACGAGTGTGGGTGCCTGTAAGATCGACGGTGGCATGCCAAGTGCTGGACTTCTTCACAAATTGCTTTTCAAAGAGCCAGACAGCCACCAGCATAGCATCGCAAGGATTCCAATAATCTAATCCATACTGCTGTGGTTGCATCCATTGTGCGGACTCAACCTGTGTGAGAATATCGATGGCATTGTGCTTGATGGCAGCAGTTTGTTTACCAAATTGTTCGAGACGCCAATTCTGAAAAATAAGATAGAACTCATACATATATATGTTTGTAAGTATATTAGCCAAAGAGTTCCTTTGAACTCGTTTACTCACAATAGGTATGTTAAAACGCTCCTTGGTGCACGGTTCCCATGGAAGTATGGTGATTGGACAGCGAGACTTTAACAGCACGGCATGTGCTGCATCCGGATCTGAGTGGAAATTAAACTCGGCGGAGCGTGATGAATTCCCCACGCCCTGATAATTGCCGCCCATTATGTAAAGTTCTTTGATGTTCTTCCCAAACTGCTCACCATACATAGCGAAGCCCAATGCCAAGTTGGTAAGTGGCCCCACTGCAATAATTGTGATCTGTTGCGGCCGTTTCTCGCATAGTTCATGTATAGCTGTCACAGCATGCTGTGGCTGCACAAAACTGGACACATTTTCACAGTTATCAGCGTCCAGGCAGTCCCCAAATCCATCGCGCCCATGGAAACACATCTTGTTAGCATTGATGTTTCCCACAAGCGGCTCAACAGCGCCCATATAAATGGGAATCTAACCGAAAAAAATATCAAGCGATAGTTGTCAGACATATAAAGGGAATGATTGCAATTACCATCCATATATAGTCCAAAATAATTGTTCCACTATACGCAAACAGGAATATGGAATATGCACCGATTTAAATGACCTTTGCAACTGTGCAATACGAATTGCATATACAATGAAATGTCTATTATCTGGTCAGTTTTATTTAATTGGAATGAGTCGAATAGTCATTTGTCATACATTTTAATCAAAACGATAGCAGCTGCTTCCACCCGCTTACACTCTTCTATGTATGCATATACTCACATCATTCCTGGAGCAAGCTGTTAGAATGCGTCTCATGTTCCGAGCGGCGTTCTCACAGGTTGTATTGCCACAGCCGGTAATTGTCACTGCCAGCAGCTGAAGATGTTCACACTTTTCGGCATGGAGAAGCAGGAGAAGGGCCCATGCATCATCACTACCACCATCGCAGTCCAATATAGCGATCCGCTGGCTTTGGTTAGCAGCGGTGCACATGATTATTGTGGTGATATTCACGGAATGCTCGCCACCATATGAGGTACGCAACTAAGTTACAACTAACTAGACAGCTCGTCGGCTGATAATCGTTTGTGATAAAGACTTGCAAGAGCTATGTAAGCCAACGCTTCTGAAATTTCTCTACGAGGCGTACGAAGCAAAATGCTCAGTGATTATATTAACTCGGGCATGTATTTGTGGCACACTATTTTCACATACATTTATACATATGTACGTACACGTACGGCTGCGGTTATTAAATGATACAAACTTGTAACACTTTATACACATTTACATGTGTCCGTGAATGTATTTATGTATCCACTTATTGTATAATATATATCAATAAGTATGCATCTAAACCAATTGAAGTGTTCCACTACACAATTTGCTCTTATACGAATAATCGCATTCATACAAATGAATGTAAGTGTGTATGGTAGGTATGGCATGAATGTGTTCACATTCATAAGTCCGTATATATTTAAAATTATACACACTTATCTCGACAGCTATCAAGCGACGGGAATTGCGGAGCATGTGTGTTTGTGGGTACAGTAGCGAACAAAAGTCTACATTCTGGAGGTTTGGCGAATCGAGATAAGCCTAGACAACAAATTTATATGAACTGAATAGTATTTATTCAATTAAAATGTTAATAATA